>CM074727.1:91744903-92137403 GCA_037306005.1 Rhinophrynus dorsalis | reverse complement strand
GTACAAACTCTCCTTTCATCGAAGGGACTTGGTAGGCGGCCATGAGATTGGCCGGAGGTTTGTGTGACGTCACAAATGGTCACTCGCGAGAGGGTACTGTGCCAACGCCCAAGGACTTTACATCCATTGGTCAAACTGGTTGACCAGTAGGATTTTAGTGGGTTTTGGTTGCTCATTGGTTGAGAGTGGAACCATGTTATGCTAAGTGGATTTCGTCACTGGTGCCCAGTATGTAATGTTTACTGTTCTATTGTTATAAGTTATGTATAAAAGACCAGAGGGTTGGCAATAAAGTTTGTTACTGCTTGGAACTCCGAAGTGTGTGGCTCGTCATTTGGATGGTCTAACGAGTCCACTTTGACTCCCATCACAGGCGGGCCATGGGAAGCTGAAATTCACTTTTTCCCCGTGGGTGTCCAGCAACCGGCACGGCGGATTGGAACATCGGCTGAAGCGACTCTTGGGGAGTGCGGTCTTCGACGTTCGGTTCCGGTGACCCTCGCGGATCCCTCGACCCTGGGTCGGCGTACGAAGCATTGGTTTGGTGAACTTCGATAGTTCCCCATTCGACGGCCGCCCGGCACCCTCTGCAGGTTCGAGCAGGGCTACTGCGGTCCAAGGCTCGCTGACTGGCCGAGTTTGAGAGAGAGGTGAACAGCACACCGGAGGGGGACAACCCGGCATCCTTCAACCTCTGTTACACTCATGTCAATCAGGGTTGCCTAGAGAACACTCAGGACATTTATGCCCCTCGTGCTGCTGCCCCTATGTCTCCCACCGGGACTGCCCGGTGCGAGTCCAGTCCAGCAATGCCACGGCCGTGTCTTACATCAACAAACAATGCTGTACAAGAAGTCTCACAGCTTGGTTGAACGTCAAAATTATTTTTCTTCGGCAAAAGAACATGTTCCTGCCAAATCTGCAGTTCATATTCCTGGCGTAGACAACGCTCTGGCAGACTTCATAAGTCAATGCACAATGGACAGAGGAGAGTGGGAACTGCATCAAGAAGTGATCAGCCTCATTGTTCGGAAGTGGGGACTTTCTTGCATCGATCTGATGGCGGCAAGGCACAATTGGAAGGTTCCGTTCTGTTCCCGCCGGAGGGACCCTCTGGCTCTCGCAGTGGATGCCACGTCGATCCCTTGGCACTTCCTTCTGGCGTACATCTTTCCTCCCATCCCCATGCTTCTCAGGGTGTTGCAGACACTGTGTCTGGAGGGTTATCCAGTTGTTCTGATTGCTTCCATACTGGCCTCATCAGGCTTGGTTTCCAGAGGTTCTGGATCTCTGTGTGAGAGCCCTTCCGGCTTCCCTGCCGTCCGGATCTTCTTCTACAGGGGTACCTGTAGAAGGAGGATGTAGACCACAGCATGGAAATTGAATCCTCAATATTGAAGAAGAAGGGTTTCTTTACGGGTTTGGTGGCCACTATGCTTGGCGTACGCAAGCCTGTTTCCTCTAAGGTGTACCATAGAATTTCATCCACTTTTCACTCTTGGTGTGCTGATAGGGATCTTCCCATGACTTTGATATTCCTACGATCCTGTCTTTTTTGCAGGGCGGGGTAGATAAGGGACTGGGCTTGAGTTCCTTGAAGGGTCAGATGTCTGCTCTCTGTTTTCTTTCAGAGGCGCATCGCCATCCTTCCACATGTCAAGGTTTTCTTTCAGGGTGTGGCTCATGCTTGTCCTGCCTTTAAGAGCCCTGCTTCTCAGTGGGATCTTAACTTGGTTTTGGGAATCCTTGGCTACTATTCCTCTGCGTCTGCTGCCTTGGAAGAAAACCTTTCTCCTGGCGATAGTGTCTGTTTGCCGAGTCGCTGATTGGCACGCCTTGTCTTGTAAACCTCTCTTTTTAGTGTTTCACAAGGACAAGGCGGTTCTTTGTGCTTCTCAGGAGTTCCTCCCAAAGATGGTCTCTGAATTCCACATTAATCAGGAAATCGTGGTGCCCTCTTTCTGTCCTGACCCTACATCTGACAAGGAAAGGGATCTACACTAGTTGGATGTGGTGCACTGTCTTAAGTTCTGTGTGCACCGCACTGAGTCCATTCGTCACTCTGATGCACTTTTGTCATTCCTGAGGGTCCAAGGGCAGGTAGACAGGCATCCAAGGTTACCATAGGTTCATGGATTAAATCTACTATTCGTAAGGCTTACAAACTGAGGAGGAAGCCTGTTCCATATCGTGTCATGGCTCATTCCACCAGGTCTATTGGGACCTCTTGGTCCTATAACAATCAGGCCTCAGCTGATCAGTTGGGTAAGGAGGCCACTTGGTCGTCTGTGCACACCTTCTCTAAACACTACCATGTTCATGTCCTGGCATCGTCCAATGCCAGCTTTGGTAGGAAGAACCTGGAGGCAGTCTTGCCTGTCTAGGGTCTTCCTTGTCTCTTCAGTACTCCTTAACTGTTGATCCTGGTCGGCTCCAGTTCTGTGTGCTGTGTTACAGTTCCTGGTGTATTATACACCAGTTTTGTGTCGACACTTTGTTCATTATAGGGCTGTTTTATGATCTGTTTTAGCTCATATATGCTCTGGTGACTTTGGGGAACTGCGCCTGGTCCTTGCCTTCATTCCCATCTCAGGGAAACTCAATGTTTGGACATCCCAAATTTACCAGTAACCTATACTGGACAACAGCAAAAAGAGGATTTTAGTCTTACCTGTTACATCCTTTTCTCTTAGCCCATATAGGTTACTGGTCTCCCACCATACTTGGTTCTCCTGTGGCTGAACGTGGGAGGCCTTTCGGGCTCATGCTCACAAGAGTCTTCTTTTCCCTTCTTGCTACCTAGTCAATAGTTAGCGTCTTAAATCTTACTGGAGGGGTTTGACTGGTGCACAGCTAGGAGTGGAGGAAGGCTTCTTTTCAAGAATTGTTCCTGCATATTAAAGGGGCAGTCCTCTTCCCAAAGTTACCAGTAACCTATATGGACTAAGAGAAAAGGATTTAACAGGTAAGACTAAAATCCTTTTATTCCTGTCTTTAATAAATCATCGTTAAGTGAGTTTCCAATCTCCAAAGATTTACTTTGATATTATTTTCTAAACACCACCCCACTCCCTGGTATGCCCTGGGGGTTTTGAGTGCCATCTATGGGAACAACTTCTTTGGTACACATCTCTGCAATCATTTGGGTTATAATGGGCAGTGAGGGCTCTTTCTAATTTTCATCTCATGCCCTGTCATCCAGTCTATCTTTTGAGTGTCCAGAAGGGCTGCAGGGATCCGCAAATGAAGTTTCTGGTGATGCTAGACCGAAAACTACAGTACCCAGAATGCAAATTTAACTGGCTTTCTTTCAGATTGGCTGACAATATAAAGAGCAATGCAAAAATAAAAGATCATTCAAAGAATTACACTTGCTTAAAAGAATCGCTCAACGCGTTTCGTGACTAATATCATATACATGTCCCTTTCTCAAGAGCATTATTAATATAGATCAAAAACCATTGCTATTTATATTGGTATATTTATTTTTATTTGATGTGTGGTGCTATTCTGTAGTAAATAGCAATATGCCCCATTCCTTTTTAATTAATAAATAGGATATTTTGCACAAGATATACTGCTCCCGTTTTTTCATCCTTTTTTTTGAGTCACTTGGATTTGGTGGCTCTTAGGCTATAGCCTTTAACACCAGGAAAGTTCCTAGTGGTCATATATAAGGCTAATGCCACAGCCTGCATTTGTTAATATGCAAGTTGATATATTTAAGAGGAACAACATCTCTGTGTAGAAGAAAGATGGTGTATGATCAAGACTTGTGGGGTGTGAACCAACCTGGACTAAACTCCAAACAGGTGAAGGTGTTAAAAACTGGGAGGCAGTTATAACCTCAGATACAAGTGAGTGCATACCTAAGGGGAAAGTGGTGAAGGGGCTATTGCATCTGTACTAATAACTATGCTCAGAGTCTGCGCTGTGTCTTTATTTTTTCCCTATAACTATTTTTAGGCTGAGTCTTTGGTGCTGTGGGCTTCTTACCCTTCTGTTGATTCCCCCCCCCCCCCAATATCTCTTCTGGCAAAGAACACTGCCCTCCCGCTTGTAGATGCCGCATGCCTTAAATTTTTAAGTGCCAGAGGGGTATACAACCCGTTGCAAAGCAATGCTTTCCATTCCCCTTGGGTCAACAGGGCTGTAGCTGTTTGGGTTAGCAACTGATGTTGTGTGCTGATGTTGCCAAAGTGGAATTATTGGTTCTGATGGCCAGCATCATGGACGCTAATGTAACAGAAGCTGGCAAGGGAGCGCGGGTCGCCTTCCGCCGTCATTCCCGGGTCTCTCCTCGACGCTGGACTGGCGCCATCGAGTGCACCGGTCGAACAAATCAGCGTTCCGGTAATCGACTCAGGGTGGTGTTGAACCCTGGGATAACCGACTATATCTCGAAAGGCTGCGGATCCGGAGGGGTCACAGGCACTCGAACACCATCGAGCGTTCACAGCACCGGAGCAGGGAAAATGATGCAGGAACCAAAGTAACAGCAGTTAAGACATTCGAGCACTCCAGGGCTCGAATCGAAGGCTGTAGCTGGAATGGGAGAACCCACGTTGCCGCCTGACAGGATACGAATTTCAGTAGCGAGATCCTGGCAGCTGATGGACGAACGTTACAGGAACCTGGTTCGAGTGGGCGGCAGAGTGGCCACTTTAACCATGGGAACAAACAGACTCCAGGACTCTGGTTCACTCCAAATGTAACACACTTTATTGAACAACCATCACATCTTTTATACACATACAACATAATACCAGAATAGGGATGGGAAGGGCCAGGTATTCTAATGCAGGCTTGGCCCAGGGACCAATCCGACACAATGGGCATATGACACATGGAGCAAAAGACCAATGGTAACTGGAGACAAAGGGCCAATAGCAGAGGGTGACAAAGGGACCAATACAGTTAAGGGAAAAGGGCCAATGGCAGATGAGCTACTGAACACAATACTGACGAGGTTCAGGCAAACGTGGTTGATTACTGTCTAGACAAAGACAAAGGATTGATGAGAGGGAATACACATCTAGGGACTAGGCCAGGGGTTGAAGCACGTACACACTAGTTTGAAATATGCGGCTTCAACCCTGACCAATCAGTGTGTTCAGTGAGTCGTACGTCGGCCAATCCGGCTTCGACTCACTGCCTCCGGTTCCCGCGTTCGCGGCAGCATTGATGGCTCGAACCGGGGAACCACCGGCTTCGGTGTTCGTGTATCCCTCGTACGTATTACATACTATACAACATGTTAACATACGACATTCGACAATATATAAAACGTACGACATTCGACAATATATATAGCATAAAACTTTTAACATAAAGATAGGAAAAAACCCTCATCAAAGTTCAAATGAGGCCAAAGGGCCATAGTCTTTAGGTAAATCGTTCGAAGTCCAGACAAGGGCCCAAGTAACGGATAACATCCGTTACAGCTAATACCTATCACACTGAATTGCTGTTTTCAGCCACCGGGTTCTCCTCTAAGTCCTCTGCTTTTTCGATTGCTGCGTGCCGTACCCTGTGGATTAAGATTTGGTCAGTGGACCAATCTTCAAAAAAGTCACTGGTTTCCTTGCCTTTCCAGGTAAGTCCCTTTTTGGACCTGAAAAACAGATCATCAATGACTCTACAGGGGGTAAGAGTACCTTGTTGCCTCAACTTTCCACCAATCGTTCCTTTCTGTCGAGGAAGGAGCATATTCCCTGAACCCCAGAGGTCGCAAATCCCACAGACTTCTTAGGTATGTCCAGCCAAGTTCAGAGAGTCCTGGCAGCCCGAGCTATCAGCTGCAAAGGCTGAGTCTAACAAACCTACCTCCAAATGACTCTCAGAATCCTGGTCCATTGTTGCCTATAGGGAGTCATTGCTTTTTTTTCAAGATGCCTCTGCATGCTCTGTGAAGAACCATTGTGTTTTCTGGGTACAGCATAGATTTTAAATCCTTTCCTTCGTATCTGTTTTTCTTACCAAAGGTTTCAAAGGATCTAGATAAAGAAAGAGGCCATGAAATCTGTATTGGAAAAACAGGTGCTGGTTCCAGTCCCCGGCCAGTCTTCAGGTTGTTATCCTGGAGAACTAACCACAGTTTTTCTGTGGATTTAAGCAGCCTCAGTTGCTTCTCTCTTCATGCAATCCCATACAGACTCAATGATGTTGAGATCAGGGCTCTGTGGGGGGGGCACACAATCACTTCCAGGACAATCTGTTATTCCTTACTCTGAAGATAGTTCTTAATGACTTTTGCTGTATGTTTGGTGTCATTGTGATGTTGCAGAATACATTTGGGGTTAATCAGATGCCACCCTGATATTTTTGCATGATGGATAAGTATCTGCCTGTACTTCTCTGCATTGCGGAGACCATTAATTCTGACCAAATCCCCAACTCTGCAGAAATGCAGCCCCAAACTTGCAAGGAACCTCCACCATGCTTCATTCTTGTTGAGCTCTCCAGCCCTTCGGCAAACAAACTTCCTACTGCTACAGGCAAATATTTTAACTTTTTACTCCTCTGTCCAAAGCACCTGTTGACATTTTTCTGCACCTCGGTTCCTTGTTTTCGTGCATAGTTCAGTCACTTGGCCTTGTTTCCACGTCCGCAGTATGACTTTTTGGCCTCAAGTCTTCCATGAAGACCACTTCCGACCAGACTTCTCTGGACAGTAGATGGGTATACCAGGGTCCTACTGTGTTCTGCCAGTTCTGAGCTGATGGCACTGCTGAGCATCTTTCAGTTGTGAAGGGAAGTAAGCATGATGTGTCTTTCATCTGCTGCATTAAGTTTCCTTGGCTGCTCAATGTGTCTATAGTCCTCAAGTTTGCCTGTTTCTTTGTGCTTCAAAAGAGGTTGGACAGCATATCTATAAACCCCTGTTTGCCTTGAAATTTCTGCCTTGTGTCTTGTTGCTTTGCTCAATCTTGCCATGGTGTATGACTTTGGACATTAAACTGTCTTCATCAACCTCACCTTGTTAGCTGAGTTTGACTGTTCCTCACCCAGTTTTATTCCTCCTACACAGCTGTTTCAGTTAATGGTTGTGTTTCAACCTATATATTAAATTGATGATCATTGGCACCTGTTTGTTATAATTGTTTAATCATACACCTGACTATATACCTATAAAATCCCTGACTTTGTGCAAGTGTACCTAGAAGAATTGATGCTGTTTTGAAAGCAAAGGGTGGTCACACCAAATATTGATTTGACTTGATTTAGATTTTTCTTCTGTTCACTCACTATGCATTTTGTTAATTGATGGATAGAAACTAAAATATCTATTTTTGAAAGCATTCTGCAATGAGTTTGTATGTTCTCACTGTGTTTGCGTGGGTTTCCTCCGGGTACTCCGGTTTCCTCCCACACTCCAAAAAAACATACTGATAGGTGAATTTAGATTGTGAGCCCCAATGGGGACAGGAACCAATATGAGTGTAAAGCTCTGGGGAATCTGTGTGCGCTATATAAATAAAGGATTATTATTATTATTATTATTATTATTATTATTACATGATAGCATTTTTTCACATCTGCCTAAAACATTTGCACATTGCTGTAAGTGAATCCATAGAATTGTTTAGTTTCATAAATTTACAGCGAAGCTGTGCCATCGCAGAAATGCCCTGACCGTACCACAAATTAGATCCCTTAAAGTTGATTGTTGTACTAGTATTTCAAACATTATATAACGTGTTATGAAATGCCTACATTGTAAGGCAGGACTACTCAAACACTGGATTAACAGCTTTTAGTGAGTGGCTGGCTATGCTTCAGGGGCGTTCTAATCCGCTAACAGCTGGAGCTCTGGTATTTGTGTACCCCCATTGTAAGCTGTAATCTAGGAAGCAAGGACCTGTAATCATGCTTGGAGGACCATTAGGTATGGATAAACAGGGAATGTATACCTACTGCACTTACAGTAAGTGATTCACCTATACGATAATGTAAACTGTAAAGCACCAAGGATACCTATTGGCACTAGAGAGTATGGTGCATCCCATTAATACTAAATGCTGCTCCTAGTATAAGGTCTGTATACTCACTGCACCTCTCCTGTACCATCAAGTGAACTGAAAGTAAATCACTGAGGGTAGCTTATTTTTAAATATTTTTTTGCGCTGATGGCTTTGTTGATGTCTTCACTCCCACATAAAATCCTTTTATCCTTACTGGTGACTCTGGGAGGTGTCAGCCCCTTTAAGTAGGCAGGAAACATTCTTTAAATGTATGCAGGGGGGTGGAGCCTCCCTTCCCTCTCAGGCTGCAGCCTAGCTAGCTATCTCCAGAATTGTTTGTTCCTTTGGTGCGACAACACCAGGTGGAGAATATTCGTCTTTAGTTTCTTTTTTATTTTTTCTGTCAGATATGGAATACCACCATTAGGCGGATTACCATGACTGACAAATGCCCTCCAATGTGGCTAGCTCAATATCCAGGTGCTTTTTGGTGGACCTTAAGCCCTGAGGGGGAAAATCTTGGGTACAAGTGCTTCCCCATGGATTACTCTCTGAGGTAATTCTTACTGCATGGTAATCTGAAGACAGAAGATACTGCACGAAAGGTGAGCTAAACTTTGAGTGCTGCAGGTCCACTTGTCCCACAGTGCCCCTTTGCTGGGCTTGTATTTGGGAGTTCTCATTGCGCACTCCTGCAGTCATTGGGTATATGTGTATGTCTGTTGGCTTTCTGGAGCAGGTTTATGTGGTAACTTAACCCTTTGTCTGCTGGCTTGACATGTTTTTGGGGGGTTTCTGACACTTTCCTTACTGGGTTAGTGTTTTCTCAGTATGCACACGTTCCCTGTATGTTTTTCATGTTTTTAACTTGTAGTTTAACTTTTATGAAAATTGTGTACTGTGCCTTTAAGGCGCGTTTTACCGCATAGACGCCATTGCTCCATTTACTTTCTATGGGACAACACTGTTAGGGACGTATATCTGCAACCGCTTTACACAGTAACTTCAGAGAGGGCTCATTTTAATTGTCTACCCTTGCTCTATCATCCGCTTTATAGTTCAAGTGTGTTGGGGGGCTTCGCGCACTGTTTTGGGGTACTTTTTGGGAAAAACGACATTTCCCATGAGCGCTTGATTTGCACCTAATTTCTGATTGGCTCCTGTCGCAGCAGCCATTTTGGGAACTTTTCTCAATGAGTATCCTACACAGGGCTTGGACTCTCCTTTTCTCCTCTGCAGATTAACCCTTTGCCTGCCAGAAAAGTCTATATTTAGAGTTTCTGGGGTGAAATATTAATCTTACACACTACAGTTGGGTGATTTACTGTACAGTTGGTTATTTTGACACTGTGTGAATGTCTATGCCTCTGGAGCTTGGGGCTAGACCTAAGACTAAGGAGGCTGGGGTATCAGTATCCTCCATTGCGCATTGCTTCTCCTGTTACGCAGGGCTACCTAGAGAGTTCTCTGGTCGTCTATGACCAGCATGTTCTGAAGTTACTGGCAGCAACACAGGGACTTCCAGCCATGCTATTGAGCCAGCTTGGTTGCAAGAGTTTAAGGCTGCAACTAGGGACCTTAGGTCCACTTTACAGCTCTTTCCATCCCAGATACAGGGGGCACTTCAATTATGGCAGACCCCCCTCTACTATCAGATCCTCCCTACCTCAACCACTGGGCGCACCTGATGTGTCAAATTCTTCTGAGGAAGAATTGTTGCAAGATTCGGATGTTGAGGTTGGTACTATTTTGGAATCTTCCAGGTCTCCTGGGGACCTATTCGAGTCTGATCCTGAACCTTCTACTGAGGGCCTGATCAGGGTTGTATTAACCATACTCAACATTCCCTTGGTTCAGGAGGTCCCTTCTGATCCCTCTGTTTTCAGAAGCTTGCTAAGCCCCTTACTTATTTTCCTCCTACCCCACTCTTGTCCGTTTGGGTTCTGATGCGTGGTAAAACCCTGACAAGCCTGCTTCTGTGTCCAGGTAATTTGCTAAGCTTTATCCCTTTTCTGAGCCTGAGCTGGCTAAACGGGTTCATCCTCCTAAGGTGGGTGCTCCCATTTCTCGACTATCTAAATCCACTGTTTTACCTGTCTCTGATTCTGCGCTGCAAGACTGGACTGACAAGAAACTTGAGGTTTTCCTCAAGCCCATTTTTTTTGCTTCTATTGGTGCCGCTAGGCGCCCAGCATTTGCTGTTGCGTGGGTTCACCGGGCTATTGCAGTCTGAATTGATCAGCTCACTACGGTTGTCCGTCAAGATGCGCCTACTTCTGAGAAATTGCGTCTTCTTCTCCAATATCTCTGAAGAGCAACACTATGTCTCTGCTGCTGCTTTAATGCTGTCCGCGTGATGACAAGGGCTTCTACCACTTCTGTGGTGGCCAGGCGTGCACTTTGGCTTGACATTTGGTCTGCTGACACTGCTTCCAAGAAAGTCTTGCTTTCTTCCCCCTTTCAGGGTACTTCCTTGTTGGGTCTGAACTTATGGAACTATTTAGCGAGGCCACAGGGGGTAAGAGTACACTTCTACTCTTGGTCTTTAAGAAGAAGTTGCCATTTAAACGTAACCAGTCCTTTCATTCCTTTCAAACTGAGACACGTTCGACGAACCAGGCAGTTCCATCAGCTCCGTGTCCCTCCTCCAAGCCCAGGCAGCAATGGAAGCCTAGGGCCACATCAAAGCCCAGGGCTCCCAAGACTGCTTCTGCGTGACTCACCGAACCCGGGTCCGCATCCCACTGTGGGTGGTCGTCTCCGCCTCCTTCGCGGAATTTGGGAGGATTCAGTATGGGACCCATGGGTTTTACAGGTAGTGTCAGAGGGATACAAGATCCCTTTCTTTTCTCTTCCTCCTTTTCGCTTTCATCTTTCTCTCTCCTCAGGAAGTGGAGAATGGCAGTCCATTCGAAGGCGCTATTCAGACTCTTCTGGACATGGATGTCTTGGAGCCGGTGCCTCCTTCAGACAGGGGTTCAGGGTTTTACTCAAACCTCTTTGTGATGACCAAATAGGACGGCGGATGCTGCCCTATTTTGGATTTGAAAGATCTCAATTGCTTTGTGATCAGGACGCACTATTGTCAGGAGTCTCTGCGCACACAGTGATCGGTGCCATGTCTTTGGGGAGTTTCTTGCTTTTCTGGACCTTCATGATGCATATTTGCACATTCCAATTCATCAAGAGAGCAGGCGGTACCTGAGGTTTGCCTGCGACGGGTCATTTTCAGTTCTCAGCTCTTCCATTTGGTCTGACAATGGCCCCTCAGGTTTTCTAGTGGGTTCTGGGGGACTTGATATCTGTCCTTCATCGGGATGGCATCAGAGTGACTCCCTACATGGGCAACTTGCTTTTGAAAGCCTCCTCTGTGACCTTCTTCATCAGCAGGTTCTAACCTGCCTTCAAATCCTTACCCATTACGGTTGGATTTTCAGTTTGGACAAGTCAGATCTTGTCCCATCCCAGCTACCGATCTTCCAGGGTCTTCTGTTTGATACTCAGAAGTGCATGGTGTTTCTACCAGACGAGGTAGCCCATCAAATTGCCAACAGAGTCTCAACTATTCTATCCCGGGATCAGATCCCTGTTCCGAAGTTGTCTTCTCTAGTGGGGAAGTTCATTTCCACGATAGAGGCGGTTCCATTTGCCATGGCACACACCAGGGAACTTTAGGGGTTTGTTATACAGACATGCAGGGTTCGACCAGACCATCAGAAGCTGTCGGTCTTACATCCTCCTCATGTAGAGTTGAGCTTGGAGTGGTGGTTGGACCTTTCCAATCTCCTAAAGGGGAGATCCTTCCTGATTCCATACTGGACCAAGGTCACGATGGATGCCAGCCTCTTGGGCTGGGGAGCTGTTCTGGGTTGCTTCAGCACTCAGGGGAAGTGGTCCATGGAGGAGTCCCTTCTTCCTATCAACATCCTGGAACTTCGAGCAATATTTTATGCTCTCTGTCATTGGGTGTCTCAACTGGAGGACTGTCCAGTCCGAGTGGAGTCAGACAATGCCATGGCAGTGGCTTACATCAACAGATGAGGCAGAACAAGAAGTCTCGCCACTTGCTTAGAGGCCAAGACCATTCTGTCCTGGGCAGAGGTTCATGTTCCTGTCATTTCCGCAGTGCACGTTCCAGGCGTAGACAACGTCGTGGCAGACTTCCTCAGTCATCACACAGTAGTCAGCGGAGAGTGGGAGCTACATCCCGAAGTGTTTCAACTCCTAGTTCAGAGATGGGGAATGCCCCCAGTGGATCTGATGTCAACGAGACATAACAGTAAGGTTCCGACGGTTTGCTCTTGGTGGAGAGACTCTCTAACTCTGGCTGCCAATACAGTGTCCATTCCTTGATCATTCTCTCTGGCCTACATCTTCCTCCTTTCCAAATGTTAATAAGGGTGTTACAGAAATTGAAATTGGAACGTTGTCCAGTAATTCTGATTGTTCCGGATTGGCCTCGTCAATCCTGGTATCCATAGCTTCTGGTCCTATCTGTGGCGGAGCCATTTCAGCTCTCCTCTCGTCCAGATCTTCTTCTACAGGGTTATCTGTGGAAAGAAGACGTTCATCTCCTCAATTTGACGGTCTGGAGGTTGAATCCTCAATTTTAAGGAAGAAAGGGTTTTCTTCTGCTGTGGTGTCTACTATGCTTAGTGCCCGTAAGCCTGTTTCTTCCAAGATCTATCACTGTGTCTGGTCGACATTTGTGTCTTGGTGTGTTGACATGAATTCTGTCTCGGACTCAGTCTGAGTTCTCTTAAGGTTCAGACTTCGGCGCTTTCTGTCTTTTTCCAGAAACGCATTACTATTCTTTCTGATGTCAGGGTTTTCTTCCAGGGCGTTGCTCATGTGTGTCCTGCCTTTTGGAGCCCAGCTACTCAGTGGGACCTTGAGTTGGTCTTGGGAGTTCTTCAACTTCCTCCCTTTGAGTCTTTGGCTACTATTCCTCTACGTCTCTTGACGTGGAAAATGGTCTTTCTTCTGGCGATTCTGTTCACCGGGTTGCGGAGTTGCAAGCTCCATCCTGTAAACCACCTTATCTGATGTTTCATAAGGATGAGGCGGTGCTTCGCACCTCTACGAAGTTCTTGCCTAAGGTGGTCTCCGAGTTTCACATCAATCAGGGGACTGTGGTGCTCTCTTTCTGCCCTAATCCCTCCTCTGAAAAGGAGAGATATCTCCACTTGTTGGTTGTGGTGCGCTGTCCCAAGTTTTATGTCCATCGCACTGAATCTGTCAGGAAGTATGACGCTCTGTTCGTCATTCCAGAGGGTCCTAGGGCAGGAAGACCTGCATCCAAAGTGACTATTGTGTCCTGGATCAAATCCACTCTTCGTAGATTCTACGAGTTGAAGAATGAGCATGTTCCCTTTCGGGTCACAGCTCATTCCACCAGGTCCATTGGGGCCTCTTGGACCTATAAAATCAGGCTTCTGCCGATCAGTTGTGCAGGGCGGCCACTTTGGTCCTCTGTGCACACCTTTTTGACACACCACCATATTGATATGCTGGCTTCAACTGATGCCAGCTTTGGGGGAGAAGATTCTGGAGGCAGTCTTGCCTGTCTCGGATCTTCTCCTTAGGTTCTTGGTGCTTCCTTTACTGTTGAGTCCCATTGACTCTAGTTCCGTGTGCTGTGTAACAGTTCCTGGGGTGTTTTTACCTCTGTTTGATGTCCCTTGACACTTCAGTTTTATTAGGCTCTCTGACCGGTTGGTTCATAGAGATTCTGGTGACTTTGGGGGCCTTGCACCTGGTCCTTGCCTTCTTCCAGCCTCTGGGAAACTCAATGGTTGGACATCCCTGTTACCAGTAACCTCTACTGGACGACAGAGAAAAGAGTATTTTAGTCTTACCTGTTAAACCAATTTCTCTTAGTCCATACAGGTTACTGGTCTCCCACCCTGTCAAGGGACCATGTTTGGCTATCCTGTGGCAGTATGTGGGAGTCCTTCGGGGCATGCTTACAGGAGTCTTCTTCCCTTCTACTATCTGGTCTAGTTAGTTCTCAAACAATTCTGGAGATAGCTAGGCTGCAGCCTGAGAGGGAAGGGAGGCTCCACCCCCCTGCATACATTTAGAGAATGTTCCTGCCTACTTAAAGGGGCTGACTCCTCCCAGAGTTACCAGTAACCTGTATAGAGTAAGAGAAAAGGATTTAACAGGTAAGACTAAAATCCTCTTATTTTTTGTTTGCAAGTGCATATACTGTATATATGCTGCAGTGATGGGGATTAATAATTCAGTGAAGCTACCTTGTCTTTAAATATTTTTTCGCTGCTGGCTTTCTCAGTTCTTTAGGCTGAAATAAAGATCTTGTTATTTCAGAAGTTACCTCACTATTTTATTGTTTGTAAGGCTATAAACTACAAATATGCCTCAGTGAACCTGGTTAATAAATCTTTGAGGGTAGCTCACTTTGAAATACTTTTCTACGCTGACATAACTTTTTTAAATTACCCTAACAGTACCATAACCTAAGGACCCTTAAAATATAAAATGACCAAGACCAACCCCCCAAACCCTAGCAAATGTACCCCCAATCTTCCCTAACTACCTTAACCTAACTTCCCAAACCTTAGTGTAACCTAAGTACCTTTAAAAAATTAACCCAAACCAAAACCACTCCCCAAAAAAACTAAAACTGATCCCCCCCATCAGTCCTAACCAACTCTGACCCTAACCTAACTACCTTGACCGTTGTACCCTAGAAATTAAAACATTGTAACCCACCACACGAACTCTAACTACTCTGCACCAAAATAAATTTAACCTACCCTGACTACCATAACCTAACTACCCTAACCCAAATTTACTTAAAAACTCAAACCAAACCCACCCTCCAACACTCTAACAACTGTACCGCTAAACTATCCTTACTACCATGACTTAAGTAGCCTAAACTACTCTGACCTAGGTACCATAACCTTACGAACCTTGTAAGAACAATAACCCAAACTAAAACCACCCATCAAGCCCTAAAAACTGTAAACACAAACTACCCTAACTACCTTCACCTATCAACCTAAACTACCTTAACTACCCTCGCCTAACTACCCTAATTACTATAATCTAAATACCTTTAAGAACAGTAAAGTAATTGAAACCCAAACCACCCCCAATTACTAACAACTCTACCCCCCAAATGTCCCTCCCCTAATACGCTGACTTAACTACCCTAAATTGCCCTGGCCTAAAAACCATAACCTCAAAACACTACACAAAAATATAACCAAAACCACACCCCAAACGCTAACAATTGAACCCATGATCTATCCAAATCTACTCTAATTACTCCAAATTTGACATAACTACCTTAACCTAATTACCATTCAAAAGATAAAATAACACAATACAAACCCTAACAACTGTACCTCCAAATTAGCCTAACCTCCCCTAACTATCCAATCAACTGTAAACTAACTACCCATAAAAAATAAAATTACCCAAACCATACCCTAGAAAATGTACCCAGAAATGACCCAACTACCATAAACTACCTTGATCTACCATAACTTTAAAATCCTAGAAAAAAGACTCGTACCCAACCCTAACAACTGTATTCCAACTTCCCTGACATACCCTTAACAACTTTACCCATAAACTCCCATGTCCTAACTTCCCTGACCTAAATACACTAACCTTATGACTCTTATAAACCAAAAACGTCTGCCAAACCCTAAAAACTAACTCCAAACTACTCTAACCGTGTCCTAATTACCCTAACCTAAGCACCCTTAAAAATGATAAAATAATCCAGGACCACCCCATAACCTAACAACTCTACACCGAAATTACCCTAACCTATCGTTATGACATCGGACAGAAAAATAACCCCTGAACTATTTTAACCTACCCTAACAACCCAAAACTACCCTAAACTCAACCCAGCTACCTTGACCTAAGTGCCCTTCTAAAAATAACCCAAACCCTAACAACTGTACTCCAGATTATATTAAAAAAAATGTAATAGTCCAAGAGCTCGTAGAATGTATAAAAAATTTTATTTATTAGATTGATATAAAAATTATGTTAGGTAATTCTTATATTTATCTAATAAATAAAATGTTAATAGATTCTACGAGTGCTTGGCCTATTCACATTTCTTTAGATTTTCTTTTTGGGGGGCCTTTAAAGTGGGAGCCCCATGGTCTTTAAGCTGCTTTTAGAATCTTATATTCTTCTTGTTCTTTGCGCAACAAAATAATTTAATATTCTGTGTTCTAAAATATATTGGGAATGGGATTTTCTGGCTGATGCTGCTGCTGGTATAAACCCTTTGCTGACTTACATTTTATTATGCTGTCTACTAATTATTATGACCCTTTCTCCTTCTCATACTCCATAATGCAACCCTCAACTTGATGTATAAGCATCCTATATAATAATTCGCTAAAACATGTGTAACGCTGCGTCATGCGTAGTAGACACTACTGCGCGTGCTGCAGTCATGCGCAGTACAGACTGCCTGCGGCACGGCTGATGCAGACCTGGATGCTCCTTCGGAGCGTCCAGCTCTGTATCGGCTGCGGCGCGGCCAGTCTCTACTGTACATAACTGCCCCGCGACCGGGTGGCAGTGGCACTGTGGCCTGTGTAACGGGCTCTTCAACTAGTATCTTTATATTCTGTGAAAGAATCAGAGACATGTTGCTGATCATCATGACCGCCTGGTTGTGACAATTCTGACATTTTTTGTGGGTCCAGAAAAGCGGCAAAAAGGTACTCCACATTGCTTTTTAATAGACACTATGCAAGGATCTTGCTCAAAGCATGCTCATGTCATTGGCCAGCTGGTTAATGTCTGTGTTGTCATTCTGGTAAGATTCTTCAGCCAAGTTCCTCCGTTTTTTCTGCAATAAATGAGTGGAAGAATTTAGTGAATTCCTGCCCCATGAGACTAACCAGCATGTTTACCTCTTTGAAAGGTTTCAGCAGCTCCCATACATCATACATTAGCTGTCACTGAGCAGGTGACAGAGGCTCCCCTCGAAACCTTCCTGTTTTGCATTTTTCTACTAATGGCCTTATTCTGATCGTACAAATGCTCTAGAATTTATAGTATGGAATTTCACCTGTATGGACCTTCATTTTCAGCTGGTGATGGGGCAGGTTGCTTTGTTCTTGTATGTGTTGCGTGCACTCTAGTGGCAGCTAAAGTGGGTAGATTTCGTGTGCAATACTCATCATCTGGCTGAAGGTTTCAATCTGTCTGAAGGTTTCAGATTCTGTCAAGAATCTGGTCACAGCTAAAATAAGACATGGGCAAAGCAGGGCGAATACAGCATATCACCCATTATCAAGGCAGCTATTATGTTGGCGCCTTTATCAGCAGAAACAAAACAACTTTTAAGGAGTGGGGTCCTATTGTGTCCAAGGAAATCCCAGTCATAATAACCTCTGTGTATGGTACTCCTGCTTGAGGAGCTATAGTATTTAATGCATAGAAGATGAAAAAGGCACTCACCAAAGTTAGGAAATCTCCAAAGCTTTATTCAGTCATTGACAGTAAGTTCACAATTGGGCAGAGATGCTCATGGGCCATCAGATGTTTCGGGGAACCCCCATCCTCAGTTCAGCCACTATACACATGCACAAAGGTAATTGCCACCTAAAAAGGCTAGGGATTTTTATACGTCTGAGTACCTTTGTAGTCTATCTACTTAAGTGTCCTTGTGGATTGGGCTATGTGGGGAAAGCAACTAAAATACTTAAGGAAAGGATAGGCCAACATAAATCCGATATAAGGACATACAAGGATACATCAGTGGTGAGGCATTTCAATCAAATGGGCCATAATATATCGCAAATGAAATATCAAGTACTGGAACAGGTGAAACCTCTTAAGAGGGGCGGTAACAGGGATAAAATCTTGCTCCAGAGGGAAGCAAGATGGACTTATACTTTAGATACTGTAGCCCCATATGGTTTAAATAAGCGTATTGAATATAGATGGTTTCTGTAACTATGCTGCATGATAGGCCATATATATGGTGTTATATATAGCCATTTTTTTAATTCTTTATAAGAACACTCTTGGTTGCAGATTGTTTTGTAAATACATATTTTAATTTTTTTTATATATATTTTATTGGTCTATTTCTTTTTCTGATCGTCAGTAATAGGACTATAGGCGTAGCATATAAAAATACAGCAAAGTCTGTTGTGCCTTCCCAGATCAGGGATTGATACATGTGTCCCTTGGCGTTCTATCTCATGATTGTTTATGCATGTTAATATGGTAACTGTGACGTGTTGTCCCGCTCTGATGATGTCATGGCGTTGATGCAGGCGAGTTGGAGCGGGTTTGACACTCTGTTTTCGATGAAGGGAGGATACTTAAAGGTGGCGATTTCCTTTGTGCATAAGTGCATAGGGGCTGAACTGAGGAAGGGGGTTCCCCCCCCAAACGTCTGAGCATCTCTGCTTCATTGTGAACTTACTATTAATGACTGAATAAAGCTTTGGAGATTTCCTAACATGGGTGCCTTTTTCATCTTCTATGCATCAGATATTGAAGCTCTGTTTTGGAAGTAAAGGAGCATGATAAAAGAGCACCCAGTTAAGAGACTGTTCGTTTTACATTTGTATTATTGAGTGCAGCCTTTCCAGTACTATCTATAGTATTTACTAAGCTAGAGCGTCATGGGGCTTATAATTTGATCTGCATTCGAGATGGGGATGAGTGGAAAACAACCTTCCACACCCATGCGGACAGTATGAATACCTGGTGATGCCATTCGGGCTCTTCAATGCCTCTGCTATGTGTCACTCCTTCATCAATGACATATTCTGTGACATGCTTTAGTCCTACATTGTAGTATACCTGGACGATATTCTTATCTTTTCTAAGACACTGCAAGAACACTTAGACTAAGCTAGAAAAAAGTGAATTTGAGAAATCCTGTCTTTCTTGGGCCACATTATCACAACTGATGGTTGTGAAATGGATACTGCAAAGGTTGAAACAGTCAATAACTCCTGTTCCTCATTGTCTTAAAGCCAACTAAAGATTAATTGGCTTCACCCATTTCTATAGGTGCTTCATAAGGGACTTTACCAAGAATGTGGCTCCCATCACCAAAAGGACTTGTAAAGATGTGGACCACCAGCACTGGTGGCAGTCTTTGATTTGATGAAAGCCTCCTTTTCCTCTGCTCCTATCCTTCTGCATCCGGATCCCTCACTAGCCTTTGTCATAGAAGTGGATGCTTCCGAAATAGCTGCTGGAGCACTGCTCTTCCATAGGTCTACCCACATTTGCAGCTACCTCGCAGGTATTCTGTTCCTACATCAGAAAACCGAGTAGGCTGCACAGATTGCGGTTACTACAAAACCAGCATTGCCTGTGTTTTTAATGCAGCGTGTGTTGATTTCCATATAAATAACATGTAAAATGTAAACTTCAAAGGAAGCTGGCCAATGTTTGACGTTAGAAAGGTCATGCTAAGTGTTGTGAAAGCCAAATCCAATCCCCAGTCAGTCCAAAGGCAGCAAAGTATCAAAATCAGTCCCAAAAATGTATAACTACCCCCCAAAAAATGACAACCCTTGCCTGTGGTTCTTTGAGCTATAGCCCAGAGCTGCAGGAGCAGAGGATAGAGTTGGGGAGAAAGAGGAGCACACACTGGAGAGAGTTATAGTTGGAATGTTAGCGGGATTTACACAATATTACACTTTTGAACACGTTGCAAACATTATATCCATGCACAATCACAAATCTCTTGTTTTGATACACCACACATTAATATTTATTTTATATAGTGTGAATGTAAAGCAATACCAGAGGGTGATTGTGACGAGTGCTTGTGTGAGTGGATGTGAGGGAGGTGGAGAGATGTCAGGGAGAAGAGTGGAGGCCAGAGGGATGGGGAGAGGAGATGGAGAGAAGGAAAGCGTGCAGGGCATCCCTGGGCAGAGAGGGAAAGCAAGTGAGAGAAGCATCCGCCAAGCAACAGGTACAAGCTATTCAGGGACAGAGCTGGCCATGGGATGGGATGTGGGCATTGGAGAAGGACACATGCAGCCAGGGCCAGCACAGGCAGGGCCTCAAACAACCCAGCAAACAGACTGAAGTGGAGGGGGACAGGATCCGGGAACTCATATAAACTTATGAGGAGAACTTGTGCATAGTGCGGGGTATACTGGAGAGGGAGAACCTTCTCTACTCCACAGAGAAGATCAGAGGCTTTGGTCCTCATAGGAAGCAGATATGGTGTCTGGTGGAGGAGCCAGTAAATGCAGTTTCGGTGTGCAGGCAAATAGGATTAAAAAGAACTGGCTAGAGCCCATGCCATAGCAACACGTTAAATGGTTGGGAGCAGCTTCTCTGTGAAAAACTGTCCACTATGGCAGTTGAGAGTATCCCAGATGGCTGTGACACAGGAGATGTCTGTACTCTCCAGGCTCCTGGAAAGCAGCAACTTCTTTCCCTGTTGTCCCCATAACCAACACCTTGTTAGATATATTGTTATTGAACTAGTTCTTCATGTGTGGTATAGATCCCTGAATGTTGTAAAAACAACGCTCATAGTAAATTTGATTGTAAATGTTGACCTGTGTCCATAAAGTAATAGACTATATACCCTCCCCTTTTGCACCAGATGGAGAACACGCCCTAGATAGTGAGTACTTGAGGATACAGAGGCTGAGGGAGTCAAAGTGCCACCAGCCTCACGTGAAGAATCAACTTGCAACCCTGACAAATGAAATAAGTCAGTTCTGGGGTGTTATGGCTGACATGTTGGGCTAGGTGGTCCTACAGCTATGTGACTACAACGGGATCCAGGCCCAAATATTGCTATTACAACAGTCATCCTCCACTGTTACGCCCAGATCAAACACCAGTCCATTCCAGGGTCACCAGATCATCTGGAAGACCTGGCCCCTCTGTCGTCCTTTTAAAAAAAAAAAAAAAAAAAAAGAAAAGAAACGTTGACATGCTTTTTCCATTAATAAAAGCATGCTAGTCCTCAGACCATGGTGTCTGGGTTTCTTACTCAGATGTCATAATATCAGTGCCAGAGGGATATCCAATGCATTGTAAAGCAATACATTGGGCGCCTCCCTGGCACTCCTCAGTCTGTTGGTGTTCATGTGTGTTACAATGATGCACCCAACAATCCTCAGCTCTTGTTGACCTTCAAATCACATGAGACTCATCTACATGTAGGACACGGAACTGGATGAGTCTCTTGTACGCTGGGTGTCAACAACTGATGCATTAACAGTTTGTTAGCTAGACGTTATTCTATGCAGGTTCAGGTTTGTCAAATTAGGTCACTGTAAGGACACTAAAACATTGTTCCCAGTTGTCAGAATGGCAATATGCATGCCAACTGGGACAAATGCAAACAAACCTTCCACAGGTCACATAAGGTATCAAACCCAAACCTAATCTCAAACATCCCCAGCAGTGCTAGTTTCTTCTGTGTCCTATCCCTGGCTATGATAATGGCATGGTCTTTGCCCATCTGCTGGGGTAGGACCTATCAAATGTAGTGATATAAGGGAGCCCTTCACTGGAACCATCAGTCTCTTCAGTCCTACAAAGCTGGGTGTAGGGCTCCTGCCCTAGACTTTTTGGGCAAGGCTTGGATTGCGTGTTTATTTTTTTTTGTATGGAATCTGCTATATGGCTGCAGACCAGTGCTGCTGAGCCGGGGGAGCTGTGCTCCGATTCCCTGAAGCTCCCTGCATCCACCTCTATGGAGCTTAATTAGCAAGGGGAAGTTTTCTTCTGGCATCCTGCACGCCGAAGCCATAGCTTCTGCAGGAACCGGAAGTTAGGCGGATGACCTCATCGCTTGTCGGAGGACCCTGTGTTCCACAGTGGAACCCATCAAGCTGAACAAGAAGAATTGCTATCACAGGAGAAAGGTAACTGGATTTGTTTTATTCAATTATTGCATAGGAAAGGAAGGATCCTAAGGGACTATTTATTTCTCCCTGATATTTGCCTGCCTTCATTGTGAATCCTTGTTAGACAGGGGTAGGGAGTGTAATGTTGAAGGTTTAAATACTTATATTAAATTTCATGTTTTTAAATTATTATGTCTGCCCCTGCAAAACTGCCTATCAGCAAGGACAAGCCCCCTTTTGAGGTCTCTGGCCAGGAGGAAAAAAAATCAGTTCCTAAACTCAAAACATGTATTGCCTATGATGAGAAAATTCCTGCTTCGGAAAATTCCAATTTATGTCAGGATTGTCTCAAAAAAGCTGCAGAACAAGACCTGCCAATGCAATTCCAATACTTTCTAATCTGGATGAAGTCATCAATGCAGGACACTTTTTCTACCATGAAAGTGGCTGCAGTTCCTCGCCTAGAAGACCATGGTGAAGGTACATTATCCAGATTAGAATGCACGGAAGTTGGCGACAGTATACAGGATATTATATCTGAGTATTTCTCTAATGGGGAAAGAAATCCCTGATGATTCAGGATGCTTTAACTTGGATAGCATAGACACCCTTCTAAAGATTATGCAAAAAACATTGGGCCTTACCGATACCCAACAGGAACTGGGGTCCTAGATACGGCATTCATGGAAAATAAGAAAATACCCCCGGTGTTCCTGATACACTATACCATCACGGGCCTTATTAAATCTGAATGGGAGAAAGGTGACAAAAGAATTTGGACTCGCTAAAAGATTTTGTAAAATGTATCCTTTTAAGGAAGAAGACATCATGTCCTGGTTAGCAGTTAGCTTTTCTTGTAATGCTTCATTAGATATTATCAGATTAGCGGCTAGAGCTTTAGCCTTATCTGTTACTGCTAGGCTTGCATTATGGCTCCATTCTTGGGGAGCAGATACATCTTCCAAGAACAAGCTGTAGCTCTTCCTTTCACAGGCCAGATGCTTTCTGGACAACACCTTGAGGAAATAATAGAAAGTCACGGGGGTAAAAAGCTCCTTTCTCCCACATGAGAAGAAATCAAGATCCCCTCTTTCAAGATCCATCAACTTCAGATCTAGGAGGTATAATTTTCGATATTCCAAGAGATAACAGACAAGAAGATAGTCATTTTCCCAACCATCTAGAGGAGGTTTAAAAAAAGATCCATCCCAAAGGTTCAATTTTAAGAAAGACCCACAATGAAGAGGAGCGGGCCCTGTCTCCAATCCCAGTGGGGGGTGGGGGGGGGGGGGGTCAACTGGGGTTTTTCATTCATTGCTGGCCATCAGACCCAATCCCAGACTGATGGGTACAACAAATTTTGGAGACAGGGTATCCACTGGAGATAGATCCCATTCCCCACAGAAGATTTTTAGGAAATTCAAGTATTCCTTGGAATCCCAAGATGAGGGAACTCAGGATAGCAGTAGAAGGCATGTTATCGAATAAAACCATAGAACCTGTTCCACTGTGCCAGAAGAAATTTGGAATTTATTCCATCTTATTCTTGACTCCCAAGGTTTCAGGGGGTTACAGGGCAGTACTGGATCTAAAGTTCCTGAATTCTTTCATGCGGAACCAACACTTTAAGATGGAATCAGTGTCTTCAGTCCTAAGAGCAATCCCAGGGAATGTGTTCATGACAACGATGGACCTCAAGGATGCCTATCATATTCTTGTAAAAGCCTCCTAATATTCCAACTAGGAGATCTCCATTACCAGTTCAGGGTTCTGCCGTTCAGGTTATCATCAGCACTGAGGGTCTTTACAAAAGTTCTGGCAGAGACCCTGAGGTTGAAGGGATTTCAGTAATCCCCTACCTGGACGATCTACTGATCATCACTGGATCCAGACCACAGGCCCTGGTCCATACTTTCCAGACCCTAAATCATCTACAGGAACAGGGATGGATGGTAAACTATCAAATCAAAAGAGCCAACTGGAACCGTCCCAGAAAATTACTTTCCTGGGCATAGTCATAGACTCTTCAGTGGAGATGGTATTCCTGACAGAAGACAGAATTTCAAGAATCCGGTCAACAGTAAGGCACTTCAAAAAAGAAATGACATTAACAGCTCAGGACTATATGAGGCTCTTAGGAGTGCTAAATTCTTCAACCCAGATTATACATTGGGAAAGGTTTTATCTGAGATGCCTAAAAAACTTTTTCCTCAACAGATGGAACAGAGAGGCCAAGAACAAAGCCCAGATAATTCCATTATCCCTGCACATAAGGATGAACACCGAAAACCTAAAGAAAGGCATTCCTCTCCATGAAGCAATCTGGGAAATAGTAACTACAGACACAAGTCCCACAGGTTAGGGAGGCATATGCAGGCATCACTCAGCACAGGGTCTGTTGTCCCTAGCAGAAGCAAAAATGCATGTCAGTGTGCTAGAACTAAAGGCAGTGGCAAACTGTCTCAAAAGATTCAAGCCTCTGATCCACCAAAAAGCAGTTCTGGTCCGATCGGACAATACAGTGGCAGTCCTCTACATAAAGAACCAAGGGGGAACCAGATGCAAGAATCTGCAAAGGGAAGTAGAGAAGATATTCCTTGGGCCGAAAGAAATCTAAAATCCATCACGGCACTTCATATTGCAGGGAGAATAAATCAACAGGCAGATTTTCTGAGCAGAGCACATCTGGGTCAAGGAGAATGGTCACTGAATCAAGAAGTTTTCAGATGGATCACAAGCAAGTGGGGCATGCCAGACATAGATATGATGACAACCAACCAGAACAAGAAGTGCACCAGGGTTTTTTTCCAGATAGCACGATCCAGCAGCTCTAGGACAAAATGCCCTGGCTTGGACTTGGTCATTCCACCTAGCGTATGTGTTTCTTCCAATACCCTTGATCCATCAGGTATTGAAGAAAATTATAACAGACAAAGCAGAAGTGATCCTCATTGCTCCATCTTGGCCAAGGAGGACTTGATTTGCCTCTCTAATCAAACTATCCATGAAACAGCCAATAACCCTCCCTGTCTCTCAGGACCTGCTCTGCCAGGGTCCCCTGTTCCATCCAAATCCAGCCTTCTTCAGGATGAACGCCTGGAGGTTGAACGGCAGATGCTTTTACAGAGAGGGCGATCAGTTCCAGTAGCCAATACTATTGCGGCTGGCCGGAAAACATAGACTGCAGCAGTATACTGCAGAGTATGGAACGTATTTAGAAACTGGTGAAAACAGAGAAACCTAAAATTTGCAGACATTAATTCAGCCAGGATTTTGGATTTTCTCCATAAGGGGTTTGAGACAGGACTAAAACCATCATCTATCAAAGTACAACTGTCAGCTCTCTCAGCGTTATTGTGTAGACAATTTGCTGATGGTCTCCTGGTTAAGTAATACATCAGGGCAATTGAGAAAGCGTAACCTCGTTTTAAGAACATTGTGCCCCCATGGGACTTTAATCTTGTTCTGGAAGAATTGGCTAGTTCATCAGTGTTTGAGCCTCTTGATTCAATTCCCATCAAAGTTCTAACTTCTAAAACTATTTTTCTCACTGTCATAACCTCAGCTAAGAGGGTATCTGAGCTACAGGCTTTGTCTTGCTAATCTCCCTACCTTATATTAAATCAGGACAATGTAGTTCTTAGGTTCAAACCATCCTTATGATCTAAAGTCATTTGTGAGCTCCATCTGAACCAGGAAATAGTTATCCTTTCACTTTGTCACAATCCTCAAAATGACAAAGAGTGGAAATTTCACAACTTAGACATGGTAAGGTGTATTTCCTTCTATTGGGATAGGACAGAAGAGTTCAGGAAGACAGACTCATTATTTGTCCATTTTTTTGGTAAATTCAAAGGGACCTCCGCTTCAAAATCTTCTATAGCTAGGTGGATAGCTCAGTGTATTAAGCTTGCTTACCTGGAAGCCAAAGTTTCTACCCCTCTCAAAATTAAGGCCCACTCCACTAGATCTATGTCTACCTCCTGGGCATGTAAAGCTCTAGCTTCCCCAGATGAGATCTGTAAAGCAGCAACTTGGTCTAAATTGACCACCTTTAATAAGCACTATAAAATTGACATCCATGTTTATGCTGACGCCAATTCGGGAGACAAGTCCTTCAGCCGATCATCCCCAACTGATCTTTTAGGAAATTTCTTCTTTCACTTGGGGATCCCTTTCACCTCTGTAATGTTTTGTTCTTTGCAATTAATTCTCCCACCCGTTTATATTGGGTCTCTGCTTTGGTATATCCTGTTATAGCCGGGGATAGGACACAGAAGAAATTTACTTACCGATATTTCCTTTTCTTCTGTGTCCTTCCACGGCTCGCCCTCCCCATAACCTATTGTTGTTATGTTTTCTAGCTTGGTCAAAGGAGACTGATGCTTCTGGTGAAGGGCTCCCTTATATCACAACATTTGATTGGTCCTACCCCAGCAGATGGGCAGAGTCAACGCCTGTTTTCATAGCCGTGGAAGGACACAGAAAAAAAGGAAATATCGGTAAGTAAATTTCTAACTATTCTTGCTCTCTTCAGTGTGGCATATATGATGTTGTCAGCATCACAGGTGACATATCATTCATTCGCATGGAACAATGATTCCAGAGCATGGGATGAGATCAAAACACATGCCCAGCTGGGGTGTATTGAGGCAAGGTTTGGTGATCAACACACCCAAAGAACATGTGTTTCATGTGTGCGGGAGTATTCAACATGGTACCTGTGTATATCTCATTTCTTCTGAATTGAAGGTCCAACACCTTGGATGATTGGTCTGTAACACTCCCTATACATTTGTGTTTTACCATTCAACAGGTTGCGATCAGAGTAAAGAACAATGTGGCAGAGTGGATGTGTGTGAATTCTCCTGTGGTGCAGTTGGTTGCTTAGCCCTCTGAGTGCCAGTGGGAGAAGCCACATATGGCAGGACTATGCATTGTGTACCTCCCTGGCATTTAAAGGTTTAACCACATGGTGAATACCTGTTATGCCTCAAACAATATGACATGTTTATGGGCACAGTGGAGGTTTTAATAGCAGTCAACTCAGAAAACACAGTATTTAACCCCTTAAGGACAAGTGGTCCAGGGAAGTTACCTTCCCTTAAAGACTGCTTTGATCCACTCTGATGCGCCGGTACACGTGACCTTTTAAGTGTACTGGCATGAGGTGTTGGAATTTGTGAGAGACCGCACTAGAGCAGTCAATTTCAAACCTCGTTTTTACTTACAGCCCAGTAAGTAAAATGAACGTGACATGCTATGACTGTCAGTGGTCCTTAAACCGCTTGACGCTTATAGCATGTTACATGGTCTTTAACCCCTTAGCGACCCTTGACGTACCAGGACCGTCAAGGGTAAATTTGATCGAACGACCCTTGACGGTCCTGGTACGTCAAGGGTTAAACTCTTCCATCGCGGCCGCACGGAGCGATGGAAGAGTTCAAGCCGCTTGTTACTAAGTGTCCCGGTATCGGGACACTTAGTAACAAGCGGCAGAAACATTGTTTCAACATGCGATTCGCTTCAAAAGCGAATCACATGTTGCAAAACCTGAATGACAGGGGCAGTATTTGTAAATACTGTCCCTGTCAGATCTCTCTGCCTCCCTCCACCTTAGCAGTATGCAGAGAGACAGAGGGAGATGGTGTTCCAGTGTGCCTGTAAAAAAAAAGTAAAAAAAAAAGTTTAAATAAAGAAAATTAACCCTTTGATCACTGTTCTGCAGTGATCAATAAGTGCCCCCCCCCATCTGATCACTCTTGGAGTGATCAATTTGCTGCAGATCAGTGTTTTCTGATCTGTGGGACACCCCCCATCCCCCTTGAATTTTTTTAGATTTTTAACAAAAAATTTTTTAATTAATAAATATAGTTTAGGTATTTTGGTAGGTAGTTGGGTAGGTTTAATGTAGACGTGTATTAGGGAAAGTTTTAGGGATAGATTTAGGTTTAGGGGAAAAAAAAAAAAACCAAACCCCCCCCCCCCAAAAAAAAAAATATATAATAAGCGCAGTTTAGATAGGTAGTTCAATTGGGTTAGGTAGGTTCAGGATATACGTAGGTTAGGGTAAGTTTTAGGGTTAGATTTAGGTTTAGGGATAGCGTAAGAAAAATAAAAAACCCAAAAAACCCCAAACCCCCCCCCCCCAAAAAAAAAAATATATATATAATATAATAAGTGCAGTTTAGATAGGTAGTTCACTTGGGTTAGGTAGGTTCAGGATATACGTAGGTTAGGGTAAGTTTTAGGGTTAGATTTAGGTTTAGGGATAGCGTAAGAAAAAAAAAAAGTTTTTTTAGTGGGCAAAATGCAGCGCAGGTACAGCGTTGAAGAGGCATATGCCTTTTTGGCGTCTGACTCTGAGGCAACAGACACTGCGTCAGATTTTGACATAGCGCAGTTTTCAGAAAGTGAGAGCAGCTCTAGTGATGACGCTGGGCCTTCTGTCAAGAAAAGACGCACTGCCCCAAAAGCTGCTCTGGCAACTGCCCCAGCACCTGCCAAAAGAACTGCCCAAAGACCTACCAAAATACCTACCCAAAGAAATGCCCCAAGTGCTGCCCTGGCAACTGCCCCAGCACCTGCCAAAAGATCTACCCAAAGACCTACCAAAGAAATGCCCCAAGTGCTGCCCCAAGAGCTGCCCTGGCAACTGCCCCAGCACCTGCCAAAAGATCTGCCCAAAGAAATGCCCCAACACCTGCCACTCCGGATCCTAATGAATGGGTATCAATTTATGCCCACAAATCTCAGAATTCACAGGCAACTCAGGGATTCAAATTGATGTGGAAGGATTTACCCATGATCATTTTTTTGATTTGTTTTTGGGGGAAGACATTTTAGGTGAAATTGTTTCCCAAACCAATTTGTATGCAGCCCAGTATACTGCCGCCAACCCTAAGTGTGAAAAACGCTGTTTTTTTTGTTTTTTTTACTTACGTCATGGTTTACGAGGGATTGGTGGTAAAATGGCTGTGTATAAAATTGGAAAACACACCTAAAACGAGAGCCTGGGGTGTCTACTTTCCAAAAATATACACTTTTGGGGGGAAATCTTAAAAAAGAGCACTGTTACACAGCCCCAAATGAGACATGGCACCAGTAACGCAAGCTGTGAAAATTCAAAGTGTGAACCTGGAAACGCGCATGTTCCAATTTGGCCCCCGTAGCTCCCCCAAACCATGAGAAAGCTATGCATATGGGGTATTGCCGTACTCAGAAGAAGGAGCTGAACACTAATCAATTCAGTTTATAAAATCTTCACCTATTCTGTGCTTGAAATTCACATCAACATTGAAGGCAAAGTGTGAAAAACGCTGTTTTTTTACTTACGTCAAGTTTATGAGAAAGTGGTGGTAAAATGGCCGTGTAAAAAATTTGAAAACACACCTAAAATGAAAGCTGGGGGTGTCTACATTCCAAAAATATACACTTTTGGGGGGAAATTCTAAAGTGCAGCACTGGAACATAGCCCAAAATGAGTAATGGCATCAGTTAACCAAGATGTGAAAATTCAATATTTGTTCAAAATTGGGCCCCGTAGCTCCCCCAAACCTTGAGAAACCTATGCATATGGGGTATTGCCGTACTCAGAAGAAGGAGCTGAACACTAAACAATGCATTTTTAAAAATCTTCACCTATCATGTGCTTGAAATTCACATCAACATTGAAGTGCAAGTGTGAAAAACGCTGTTTTTTTAACTTACGTCAAGATTTACAAGCGCTTGGTGGTAAAATGGCTGCGTAAAAAAATTGAAAACATACATAACATGAAAGCCTGGGGTGTCTACTTTCCAAAAATATATACTTTTGGGGGGAAATGTTAGAGTGGAGCATTGTTACACAGCCCCAAATGAGACATGGCACCAGTGATGCAAGCTGTGAAAATTCAAAGTGTGAAACTGGAAACGCGCATGTTCCAATTTGGGCCCCGTAGCTCTCCCAAACCTTGAGAAACCTATGCATATGGGGTATTGCCGTACTCAGAAGAAGGAGCTGAACACTAAACAATGCATTTTTAAAAATCTTCACCTATCATGTGCTTGAAATTCACATCAACATTCAAGTGCAAGTGTGAAAAACGCTGTTTTTTTAACTTACGTCAAGATTTACGAGCGCTTGGTGGTAAAATGGCTGCGTAAAAAAATTGAAAACATACATAACATGAAAGCCTGGGGTGTCTACTTTCCAAAAATATATACTTTTGGGGGGAATTGTTAGAGTGGAGCATTGTTACACAGCCCCAAATGAGACATGGCACCAGTGATGCAAGCTGTGAAAATTCAAAGTGTGAAACTGGAAACGCGCATGTTCCAATTTGGGCCCCGTAGCTCTCCCAAACCTTGAGAAACCTATGCATATGGGGTATTGCCGTACTCAGAAGAAGGAGCTGAACACTAAACAATGCATTTTTAAAAATCTTCACCTATCAACAGTAGTATTGAAATGTAAGTGTGAAAACTGCAAAAAAACAAAATATTACCACAATTTTGAAATTTTTTTCTGGAAAAATAGCTGCATGAAAAACTCCAAAATTCTCCTGATTATTTACCTTATGTTGTGTAGTTTTCAGAAACATATACCTTTGTGGGACATTTTTGGTTCTGGCACCGTCAGCTAAGCTATGACGCTCACATGCCAATTGTTGAGAAATTACAAGTTGGAAATAATGGCATCCATCTTGTAATATTTACCTTGTAAATGTGAGGAAGTGATTGAAATACTAGGCATATGGGGTATTCTTATATTCAGGAGAAGCAAATGAATATATTTAGGGGTATTTTTTTGTCATAAACTAATTGTATGCAAATCCTGACACGAAAATATAAGCAAAATGTTGTTTTTTTCAAATTTTTTCCTCTTTTTTTCTATTTTAATCAAATTAAACAAGGAGGTATTCATATAATTGTGGTATCAAAAGAAAGCCCTACTTGTGCTTAAAAAAACAGTATATAATTTATGTGGGTGCACAAAAGGAATTAAAGAGAAAATATGGTTGAACAAAGACATAGTCAAAAAAGTCAAAATTGCTCCGGTCCTTAAGTCAAATCAAACTCAGATTTTCCCGGTCCTTAAGGGGTTAAGGGGTTAAATAAGAGAATGGCTGGTTTCAACACACAAACATTTGTATTCTGCATCCTTGCGCTGCCTGGTGCAATGTGCTCTGCGAGAAAACAGCTCAGAGATAATGCACAATTCACAGGTGGCTATGTGATTTGGAGGGCAACACACACACACACAGTATATCATCACACGTTAGCTGGCAGTAGAGACTCAGCTGGACAGAGGGAGACATATAGCCAGAATGGACCAATGGTAGCTGAGAGCTTATCAGGGTCAGCTGGTTGCTAATTGTTTGTTACCTGTTCTAGGCTAATATTAATTTGAGCAGGTTGTTGCATCCTTCTCCCACTGCAACTGATATGTGTTCATACCTTGATTGTATAGGTATGTGTTTTGTTTTTTTAATCATTTATGAAACATGGAAGGCTCATGTGCAGTAAACAGTAATAGAGCAAAAAAGGCACTAAAATAGTGCCGTGCTCTCTAGGACTGAACAGATATAATAACCAAAAGCGGAGGGCAAAACAATCTCCCACCTACAGAAGGGCTTTTGAATAGAGGCATTATGCCCATACTACAATAATAATAAATAAACAATCTTTATTAATGAAAAAAGACAAACAGAAGACAAAGTAAAAACAATTAAAAACATTAGAGAGACCCCGAATGACTGCTTACAATATACGTTCTATGAGGATAATACAATACAAATTCTCCTTAATACAGGAGACAATGTGTAAACCTCATATTGTGTGTAATAACCCTCTGTGAGACTGTATAATAAAATGTTATATAAGCTCCAAATCAAGACATGAGTAAAACAAGGAGCAATAAAAAGTGCTACATATAATACATAAGGTGACGAAGCCAAGTAGTTGGTGATACGTGTTGGGAGGTCGGCTCTTTGAGCGGTCCTGAGTACCAGCTTATTACTCCTGTGCCTCAGGGATCTGTCCTGGGTCCTCTTCTTTTTAATTTGTTTATTAATGACCTCCCAGAGGGCATAGGGAGCCATGTATCAGTGTTTGCTGATGACACAAAATTAAGTAAGGTAATAAAGTCTGAACTGGATGTGTCTTCATTACAAGAGGATTTGGACAAATTGAGTAACTGGGCAGGCAAGTGGCAAATGAGATTCAATATCGACACGTGTAAAGTTACGCATTTTGGGTATAATAATAAAAATGCAACAGATAGTTTAAATGGTGTTTCTCTGGGGAAATCTACTAATGAAAAGGATTTGGGAGTAATGGTAGACAATAGACTTAGCAGTAGCATGCAATGCCAGCTGGCAGCTGCAAAGGCCAATAAGATATTGGCATGTATTAAAAGGGGTATTGACTCAAGGGAGGAAGATATTATTATGCCTCTTTACAGGTCCATGGTAAGACCCCACCTAGAATATGCTGTTCAATTCTGGGCGCCCTTTCTGAAAAAGGACATTATGGAACTAGAGAGTGTGCAGAGGAGGGCTACAAAACTAGACAGTACAAAGGACAAGGGGCCACCCGCTTAGACTTGAGGAAAGGAGATTTCATCAACAGCGGAAGGGTTTCTTTACAGTAAGGACAACAAAGGTATGAAATTCACTGCCTGAGGAGGTGGTGCTATCGAATACATCAGATGCCTTTGAAAAGGGCCTGGATACTTATTTAAAGTATTTAAAAAAAGTTTAAAAACTAACGCCCATAGAGGGCTATGTGCGTTAGTATTGGGATTAATATTTAGTTAGTGCTTGTTGATCCAAGGAGAAATCGGATTGCCATTTGGAATCAAGAAGGTATTTTTTCCCCCCATTCAAGGCAGAATTTGAAATTGCTGTATTGAGGGGTTTTTTTTTGTTTTTTTTTGCCTTCTTTTGGATCAACAATGGTAAACAGCAATAGGAAAAGGGTTGAACTAGATGGACGCAAGTCTTTTTTCAACCTAAATTACTATGTTACTATGTAGATAGGATGACCAGGTCCATGCCCTCCTGGCCCAGTAAGGGGCAATCAGGATGACCAATGCTCCATTAATCCTGATCTTTCATAGCACCCTGGGAATGAGAGGAATCAGACAATACACATAGGAGAGATGAAAGCGCCACTGAATTGTCATCATGTCTGTTATGAAAGCCAGGGGATCTCCTGTTTAAGAGCAGAATGTTGGAACCTTCCTGTTATGTCTGGTTGCCATGAAATCTATCACTGGCAGTCCCCATTGCTAGACTATCCGGTAACACACTTCCGGATGGAGTTCCCAATTTCCTGGATCTACATCCTGGTGGATCTCCTCCCAACTGAAGAGATTCTTCACCTTCCTCCATGCTAACTCACTGAGAGTTCCTCCTTGGCAGCTGGTGTATACCACAGCCATGGAGTTGTCCAACTATACTCTTACATGAGTCCCTGTGAGAACTGTGGACCAAGGAAGCAGATCCAGACAGATCGCTCGAATTTCCAGAATGTTGTTGGACAACAGCCTCTTGTCCAGAGCCCACCTGCTTTGGAAATCCATGTGTCCCCGGACCACACCCAAGCCCCTCAGGATGCCATCTGTGGTGACCTGGGCTCACTCCAGGATCACAAAGCACCTTCCCTGCTCCAGGTTCGGCCGATGTAGCCACCACTGGAGATACTCCCTGGCCTCCCAAGAGAGCCATCTGTCCCTCTGGAGTTCCCTTGTGTGGAAAAGAGTACGGGACCACATCCAATGTGAACACCAAATGACCCAACACCCTCATGAAGTCCATGATCATGTCTGAGAACCACTCCAGCACTAGAGACACATCTTGGAAAAGAACCTGAATCTTCTTGTCTCGAAGGAAGACCCTCCCCCTAACGTGTGCTGAACCTCTTGCCCAGGAAGACCAGAACCTGGGAGGAAATTGAAGAAGACTTCCGGAGGTTTGGGATCCAGCCATGGTGCACTAGAATGCAGGCATAGCCTTAGACATGCAAGCCAAGTGCTCCTCTGAAGAAGCCTTGATGAGGAAGTCGTCCAGATCCAGGGTCAGATTTCCTTTGAATGGACACTAAAAAGTGGAACAGATGATAGGGCATGAGGAGACAAGACTATAGCACCCTCTCTGACTATTGTAGCGGTTTCCCCATGTAAGTCAATGGAGCAAAGATGGCTGTGGGCGGGCTCACGTTCTTAAAGGGACCACTACACTAAATTTAATCTTCAAGTAAAGAGGTTATAAAACATCAGGGGGAGTTTAAACAAAGGGGTCTATGTAGTGGGCCAGCAAGGAGAGGCACTCAAATACACCCAATAGTCAAAAAAAAAGCACAGAAAGGGTTAAACCAATAATATATATCCTAGAAAAAGCAGCCATCCTCACTCCAAAGAGAATAATAAACTCACCCATAGTGAATGCCAGAGTGTAACTTGAGCTCACATCAACCTCTGGCAACATAGTATGTAGTATGTAGACCAAGACACTCACAGGGTTACTCTCCGGTCATCTTTCTCCAGGTTACCACCATGGGAGAACACAGAGTATCAAGAGACCCTATTATGAAGGAAAACTTGGAAGAAAGATTCCCTCCAGAGGGTACCTATGAACTGGGCAATCCAACTCCAGGGAAGCTCAGTAACGGTAACCCACTTAATGGGGGATTATACAGGCCCATGTCTAAAGTAAAATAATAAAAACATAAGAAAAAAACTAAGGATGGGTGTGCCCACACAGCTTGCTTGCATGTCACATGAATTCCAGGCGTTAGCAGATAGGTGGGGGGAGGAGGAATAAGTCTCCACTCCAAAGAACCTGTCTTTTGTTATGTGCCTTTCCCTAGGAAGAACCCAACCCTATGGTACATTTGTTCCATTTTGGACATAAGAGGAAAGGGTAGAGGTCAGAGAAGTGTTTATTAAGGGAAAAGTCCTATCTGGAGTTTTTCACTCATCCATAAGTATCTGATCAAGTGCGTTATGGGTTATTTACAGAGGAATCTTTCTTGCGGCTCTGGAAAATATCCAGAGAGGTAAATCCCCCATCTGCAGCATCAGTAGCCTGAAGGGTCTTCAACACTGCCTTGATGAGCCCCACAACAGTGAGGACCAGATCAGCCTCATTGGAATCTCCATAAGAGAAGGAAGAGTCTATACCCTCATCATCCTCTGAGTCCAGTTATTCCTCAGAGGATACCCCAAAAACCTGAGTGTGCCCTTGAATACAGGTTCAACCTGGCTAAAGGTGGGCAAAGGTTTCCAAGAATGGAGAACCCCATGAGGTGAAGGGATTGCTGCCAAGGAGAAAAGCAGTGTTTAATCCCAAGTAGGCTCTTCAGTGCTGGAGTAGCCCGCTGTAGTTATAGAGAACACAGCACAAGTGGAGCATAGAGACCCAGAGTATTCCCTTGCAAGCCCAGTATGGTATGAAGAACAGTGGGTAAGCAGAATAAGGGAATCCCCTAAATTCTTCCCCATAAGCCCCTTAGAATCAAATATGTCCAAGAGAGTGTGTCTAAACCTAGCTGAAATAGACTAGACTAAATATCCGCAGTTTAAAGAAAAGCGCCCAGAAAGTCCTTGTCTGGTACCCATAGAGTTAGACTGGAGAATAGAGCAAGGAGAGTCAGCCACAGCATTGGATAAGCAAGCTAAAAGATGGCCAGCAGTAAGTATGCCAGCCAGTTGGAAGCAAGCCCAGAAAATGGGGCTATATGGGAACTGTAGTATTCTCCCTTGCTTGTTTCCTAGCAACACACATTACTCTGGCCATGGGCAGAATGCTCTACAGATACTCGGGCCAGATAACAGAGCACAAAGAGACAAAAATAAAGAGCCCCATTGACGATTATAGCCCAAATTGTTGCAAAGATATGCCCCATAGTCGTCAATGGAGCAAAGATAGCCACTGTCAGGTTCCAGTTCTTAAAGGAGCTGTTGCATAAAAAACTAAAGGCAACAGCCCAAAACTGCCTGGGAACACCTGGGGAAGTGAAAAATACAAACATAGTAGTGGGGGACTGAAAATAACCCCCCTCCCTAAGGCACCCTTACCCATATATTCCAAGAATAAACATTGCAGACAACAAGGAAAGCGACAAGTAATAAGGCTGTGCCTGTATTTGTGGGAGGAGCTGGATGACTATTTAATCCCCCCCAGCTCCTCTCTTCCTCCTCTATCATTGTGGGTCATTCCCTCTACGACATCATTACGTGAGTACTAAACCACATCCGACAAGCATCCTTCAAACATAAGTGCCTTATTCGTCTTTTCCCAATTCTTATTTCATTCAATTCCACCTTATTTCTTCTTATAACATATCACTAGGTCACACTTTCACTCACGCTGCATCTCTCTAGATCTTGGTGCCAGAACCAGGAAGTGACATCACTTCCTCGCGACTCGACTATTCTTTGACTTCCGTTAGTGTTACCCTGGGTTTCAGAGTACACGCTCTCAACGAAAGGCAGGTACGCCGCATCATATCACTTTAGGAACATATTGCTTTTCTCCACACGTTCCCACAAACGGCCACTAGGCAAGTGCAGTCCCCCACTTGGACAAACAAATATATACAGCTAGTGTATAGAGAACTGTAACAGCACGCTACATTTTATTAACAGGGATATCTGGAATTCCCACCCGAATTATATGTAGTCTTATAGCAGTTGTCTAAGAATAATCAAACATATCTCAGTGTACATAAGGACCTCTAATGATAAATAGTCACGTTAACACCTAATGTGTTTTCCCCATGTGGTTGGGCTTCTTCGGAGGCAAATGCTGATTATTTAAACAAGAGTTTAAATACCAGAAGTTGCTTAATATGAGCTTATCAATTCACGTTCTTGAAAAACATCATGATGTACACCACTACGATGATATAAACGGAGGGGGACTAAACGCTATTACTACCAAGGCCATTCTCTTATGTCCTCCATGCAATCTGTCATCTTATTTACACATGCAAGGGTTACAAATGGCAGTGTATCTCCAATATCGTAATCTTGCACAGTATATTCTATGTGGCTATAAGTTTTTCCACGCACATAACAGTCTGGTCTTTTCACTCAGGGGAGCATTACATTGCATTATTAAATCTAATCCTTTTTGGTATTCTGTAAATATTCTAGAGCTTAATTTACTACATTCTGTGTAGATACCTGATTCCACCTTTGTTGTAAGTCTGGATGGGGTCCACCATATATCAATCTACTTGGTCCTTTGCTTTTAAGGGTTATAGGTCTGTTGCATATTTTATAAACTTGAAATTATTCATAAACTATTTAAAATAAAATAAAAAATCTTACCAATCCTTATTTTCTTAAACACCTTGCAGCTTTCCAGATAAAACATATCTGGACGCAGAAGCACACCTTCAATTAAGGTAATAACTCCATCTCCCCGGGATAGTATAAACCCTTCTTTCATGAAGGCAGGTCACTTGCACCTTATCTCATTATGAGGCCGAAGGTTATCGTCACCTTAGCTCATTACGGAGGCCGAAGGTCACTATCACCTTACCTCTTTATGGAGGCTGAAGGTCACTCACACCTTACCTCATCGAAGGCCGAAGGTCACAATCACCTTACCTCATCACGGAGGCCGAAGATCACTCACACCTTACCACAGAGCCGGGGCGGGAATTTTTTGTCCCCTTTACCCGGCGCTGGGGCCGAAGGTCACATACACCTTACATCAAGATCTGGGGCCAAAGGTCTTCTACACCTTACCTCGGAATTGGGGCCGAAGGTTATTTACCTTTCCTTAGAGTTGAGCCTGAGGGTCACTTATTTTTACACCTTAACGCTGGGGCAGCGGATAACACTTCCTCGCTACTAGGGTCAGGTTCACTCTCACCTTACGTCAGTACTGAGGCTGTAATCATTCACACCAACCTCAGGACTGAATATAGAGTTCACCTTACGTCACCTTCCTTAAAGGGAAAGTAGTTGTCCTTATTCTCCCTCTGTATCTTAATTATTCACTTTACCTCATCATGGTACATCAGTATTTTCTTGCTCCCTTTTAGTCGTGCCTTACTTCATATGAACCAACATTACCTTATAAGAGCTCAATCAACTGGGGGTCTTACGCCTTGGCATCTGTCTAAGGTAAAGTAGTCTTCACAGGACAAGTATATATCTTTTAACCAAGGAAGGAGGCTGGTGTATCAAGGTTTCCGTATTCAGATAGTCTTAGCCTCTCCGTGGGAGCAAGTGGATCCTTTCCTGATGCAGTAAACTACGGTACACTCGCTTTAAACTCCTGGGGAAGAACCTACTTTCCTGTTAGCTATCTCCTCTCCGATCACGACGAGGTAATTTTCATCATTCCACTTCAATTTCAGGATGATTAGAAGACTTCTCCAGGCACGTCCTAATTGGGTCCATATTCAGGTATTATACTTATTAGGGCTAATACCCTTTTCATCTATTCCTAACATATGAATCTTGTTTTATAGATTACAACTTATCATGGAAGAATCCAATACACCAGGAACTTCAGGTTCTGAACTTTCAAGAACAATCCAAAACTTTCCACATAAACGATCAACTAGCACTACTGGTTCATCTTAGAGGTCATGGACTATAGCCAAACTGACGGCAGAACTCAATAGGAAAGGAATCCACTACCCGGCATCTGCAAGAAAAAATTAACTTTATTTTTTACTTTGTGATAATACCATTACCACACCCATTCCACCATCTCCAGGTCTAAACACGATCGCATCACCCACTTTATCTCGCCTCATTCTCCTATCACATAGCTACCACAAACTGAACAATCACAAAAAATTATTCAGATGCTTACCGAGCTAACTTCTACCGTATCAAACATTCAGACTAGGTTATTCAACCTGGAATCTAACAACTCCTATACAACTTCGCCTATCATGATTTCCAATACATTGGAGCAACCAGGTAAAACATGCCCCCTCGCATTACACCTGCTCACATGATCCCTCAGAACTTGCGACGGGACATATTGGAAGGCAAAGAAGTCAACCTTGCAGCAATTCTTTTAGCATCCCAAGATGTCACGGAAAATAAAAGAGTGAGCTGCGGCGAAGTGTCTGTCACTCTCAAAACAAAAGATCCCAGACTAGCCCATAAATTAACAATTCCTGAAGAGACATTATCTGCACAACCTCTCCACACAGACGATAGGAATTAGACACATACCTGTACACTCTGGTTGACTTGGGACATAGATATGGTGGTTTTGCTTATTGCGATTATCATAAGTCGTTCTCGGCCAAGGCTGCCTCTGCAATGTCCCAATTCAATTATCACACGGATTGCAGCTCCCTTGACAATGAATTATTCTGCAGACATTTCGCAGGTCTCAAGTTACCTACCTGTCAAATCTGCCAAGCTAACACTCATACCACTCAGTTATGTCCTTGTTCCACCAATGCTAGCCATTTAGAACTCCCGTCCACTAGCAGACCTCAGGATTTTACTTCCCCATCTGAACATATTTCTCACCCTATTAAAGATAAGCTGGGCAGAACTATTCACTACATAGGCAATTCCCCCATATACAATAATTTCAACAGCAAAGGATGCTTCTACAGTGCATGCAGAATGTTACACCAATGCTCTCTCTGCTATAATTCCCACTCCAGGGCCATTTGCCCCAAAAGTTTCTCTGTCAATAAAGGACCAAGGTCCATTAACATTTCAAAGTTGCAGTCTCTTCTTTTTCAACATGCGAACACCACACTATACAGTTATCTCATTACAGGTTTTACTTTAGGTTTCCATACAGGAATTAATAGTTGTCCTGATACTTCTATTGAATGTCCCAATTTACTATCCGCTACTTCCGACCCAGGTATTGTAAACAAACTCATTCAAACAGAATTAGATAAAGGGTTCTTCACAGGCCCCTTCTTGTCTCCTCCATTCCCAATCTGGAGAATAAACCCACTGGGGATCGCTACTAAAAAATTACATCCAGATAAGAAGAGACTGATTATAGATCTCTCTGCTCCTCATGGTTCTACCCAACCTATCATAAACTCCCTGATACCTTCGGAAGATATGTCTATGGAATATGTCAAAGTAGATGATGCTATCACTCATATTCTCCAATGTGGTCAGGGTTGCTGGTTATCAAAAACCGACATCTCAGATGCCTTTAAATTATTACCTATTGATCATTCTTTATGGTGTCTCCATGGTATACGTTGGGAACAAAAGTATTATTTTGCTACCAGATTGGTGTTCGGTTCAGTTCAAAAAATTTTCGAATATTTGGCAGACACTCTGGCATGGTTAATCCTCAACATAAGCAAATGTCCAATTGTAATCAATTATCTGGATGACTTCCTAATGATTGAACCTCCAAATACGGAACCTAATAGCTTGGCAAAAGTTCTCAACTTATTCAGTGAACTAAATATTCCTACTGCAGTCCATAAAACACAAGGTCCATCACACATCATCGAATTCTTAGGGATTACTTTAGATACCATCCTCATGGAAGCAAGATTACCATTAGACAAACTATTTAGAATCAGGACATTATTACACAAATTTGCACACAAAGAATCATGTCACATTACAGAACTGCAATCTCTCCTAGGTCATTTAAATTAGGTTACAAAGATCATGCCCCAAGGTAGGACATTCATCTCACATCTCATCAATTTACTATCTATCAACATCCACTACCCTACTGTTGTTCTAGACAACGAAGCTAGATCAGATATTGCAATGTGGGATGAATTCCTTAAGAACTGGAACGGGCATTCTATGTTCTTACCTTTAGTATCCAATGACTCAACCCACATATAGTCAGATGCTTCGGCTGGGAAGGGTTTCGCTGCCATTTCTGATTCCCAGTGGTTTGCCGAATCCTGGCCAGCAGAAGTATTTCACATTCCAAAATTCTTCACTACTTCAACTTTGTTTGAAATGTACCCAATAGTTGCAGCTGCAGCTTTATGGGGTCACAAATGGTCAGGCCAACAAGTAGTTTTCCACTCAGACAATCAAGCTTTATCCAACACCATTAAAAAAGGCAGATCAACAAATATTCATATTATGAAGTTCCTCAGGAAATTAGTCTTTCACTTACATACAACTTTCACATTGCATGTACTTTTTTACCAGTTCACCTTAACAAAGCAGCTGACTTTCTCTCCCGTTTCAAATTTCAACAGTTCTTCCGGTTACATCAACAAACAACTCAACAGCGATGCTCACCACCGCCTTTCAGAGAACTCGTTATGACCTAAGACACTACGTTAATAAATCAGAAGAACTCATCAGTCGGGCTCTTGCCCCAAACACGCAAAGGAATTATATTAGAGCATGGGAAGTTTACAATAACTTCATTTCTAAATTCAAACCAGAACCATTCAGTATCACCAATATTCTAGCATTTGCTGCTCACTGTTCCACTGACCTGAAACTCTCACCACTCACGATTAAATTATATTTAGCAGGGATCCAACATCACATCAACTTGCACTCTACCAATCAGATATCCATTTTTTCTTCTTACAAAACTAAACTTTTTCTCATGGGTTTGGCAAAAACACAGTCTACTCCACTCAAACACCGCTTACCGATAGATGGTAAACTCTTTAGGAAACTGGTTAATCTTTTATGTTCACAACCTTTTGACAATGTAACAAATCACGTAATTTTAGCTGCTATTCACTTGGCCTTCTTTGGCTTTTTGAGACCTAGCAAATTCACTGTTTCAAGTACACATTCAGTATTTCTAAACTTGGGTCACCTTTCGCTCACAAAAGATTAATTCACTATTTTTCTTCCACATTCCAAAACAGATCAATTAGCTTTAGGTACCCACATTACTTATCACTCCACTCATGCTGCTTGGTGTCCCGTATCTGCTCTCAAATCACTAACCTAACTATTGCATGACAAACCCACTAGTTATCCACTTTTGCCAATCAATGGGGCTCCGTTATCCACCTCTGTGTTTATACAACATGTTCATTCTCTTCTGACACAATTGGGTTTAAATGCTTCACTGTATTAAGGTCATTCATTTCGCATAGGTGCAGCCACTACAGCTTCACAACAGCAGGTTCCTCCTCATATCATTCAAAGGTTAGGTCGGTGGAAATCAAATTGTTTTACCCGTTATGTTCATAATCCTGTGCTGGAAATTAAAAGAGCTCAACAAGCTATGTTAAGATAATAATCCATGTACTCCTTTCAGTCAATGTCCAATTAAATATTATTTTGGATGCTATCTTTGCCTCATTTCAGGTTTACTTCTTTCACGCCCCACCTGATCGTTCAGGCCAGGGATTTAAGGCACATTTCTTTACTTATCTAGCTCCTTCTCCATCATTGACACTGTATAAGATCCGACCACAAACTACAAATACAACAGCCATTTGTACTCCCAGACCCAATGGAGATAAAAGGAGCTAGGAATGTGTGTATAAATGTATGGCAAACACAGTTTGCAAAATAGTTCAGCGTGGGACATACAGTGGTCCAAGGAGCTCAAAGGGTCACTCACCAATCTTCTGTCTTAAAGACACCTGAATTCCCAGGGGTTGAGCTGGAGGATGAGTAGGGAGTCTCCACCCCAAAGACCCGGTCTTTTGTGACATGCCCTGCCCTTCAGGAGGAGGGACTCGGCTGCATGATACCTGCATTCCATAGTTTAGGGAAAGGTTTCCAATGAAGTCCTTGTGGTAGACCTGTAATTTTTACACTGGTTGAATGTTATAATGTATAGCTCTTTTGGAGGATTGTAGGCCTGTCACTTGAATTGGCTTGTACCTTAGTCCAATTTAGAATTTCTCCTGGCTGTTGTGTAACATAAAGCCAATGTATCATCAGTATCACCATGCATGCTTGTAACGGATACCGCTGCCACCCAGCCTTGGGTGACTCCGTTAGTCGCTGCTTCCCTTGCTATGGAACATGAAAACTCCACCAGCTTCTCCCAAAGTATCCCAATCACCAGGCAGGACTAGTGTCAGGATAACACGAACTCTCTCTCTGCACGCCACAAACTTAACCTCACCAGACAACACAAGTGTAGGTTAAAACAGGACTACTTTATTGGAACCAAGACACACATATTTATACAGGTTTACACAAAAGGCCAAGAGGGGTGGAGGGGCTATACAATGGTGGGCTGAACAAAACACACAATGGTATAAACATTTGGTGTACACATCATACAATGGACCAGACATGATTGCATTATTTGGACAAAAGGGGATTGTTGTGGGGTAAACACTGGGACAAAGGGCTGAGGGTCTGGAATACACATTGTACAACAAAGGCCAGGAGGTTGAAGCATCTTTGAATATTCCGCTTCAACCCCTGGCCAATCCAGTGCCTAGAATTGGCTGACCAATCCTGGTGGTGCTAGTCACGGCTAGCTCGGCCAATCAGACTCTGTAGGCGGGCAGCTAACCGACCAATCCCTGGGCTGCCTTCTTTCCCCCATGTTAACTCTATGGGGGGCCTTTAAACTCGTCACCCAGGGCATTGGCCAATCAGGAAGCCGCTTACTTCCCCATGTAAAGTCAATGGGGCTTTTGGTTAGTTCTGCCGGCTGTCCTCGGTCCCGTGAATTCCGCTTCTTAGTGGAAGAAAGTATAGTTCCAGGGCATGGGACGCTTCCCTGCCCTGAGGCCCGAGGAATAGGGCAGTGGCAACCTCTAAACCCCCCGACACACGTAATAACACAGTCCACAGAGTCTGTTGGGTCTGCCCGGGGCAGACCAGACTGGGTGTTCCCAGTCACCCTGTACCCCCAATAAGCACAGGGTGACTTAGACCCGAGAGGGAACTTTGGAGCGGGCAAAGGAGCTTCCCTGGGCATAGAATCCACTATCTTGTGGGAGGTGGCCGGCCCCCAGGCCCCTCCAGGAGCCAAGGGCATGATGGTTCCCTTGACATTCCCCCCCCCCCCTTCCAAATAAGACTAACCTGGGGCCAGACCCTTACCGGGTCTGCCAGCAGGTTAGTCATGTTCTCAGTCCATCCCATCTCCTGCACCTTCCTTGGGGTACCTGTTCTCTTCTGCCAGTATGGTATCCTGTTCTGCAGGGGGAACACGGTAGAGTCAGCTGGCTGGGGGTTGTTGAGGCCCGCAGTCCCACGCCCCTGGGTAGAGTTAAGAACGTCGCTGGTGAGGACTTCGGTCCCACTCACCATGGTAGGAGTAACGGCCCCACTGGGAAGGATCTCAACCCCACCCCTCAGGGCAGGAGAAACAAGGCCTTTGGAGAGGACAGTTGTCCCACTCTCCAGGGCAAGGGTAGCGGTGCTTGTGGCAACAGCAATCTCATCCACGCCACCCCCAGTTCCATCAGACATCTGCCGCTGGGGAGAGGGGTCGGCTCCCTCCTCTCACTGTAACACAAATAGCCGCTGGGGAGTGATGCCAGACTCATCCACTCCCGAAATCCAGCGTCTCAACGCAGTGGGGACCTCCATAAGGAAAGGGGTAGCGGCAGCCGTAGCTTCGCCTGCTACCCGCTGACTAGACCATACCCGGTCGCTGGAGTCAGCCTCAGGGAGGGTCGGAGGTGCCCCCTCTTCCACTTGTAGAGTGCTCGCGGCGACCGTTGTCTCCTCCACGGCACCTTCCATGTCCATACAAAGCTGCTGTGTGAAATAGGTGTGAGTCACCTCTTCCTGGAGATCCCGACACTCCATCTCCAGTCCCCACTCCTGGGCTACGAGATCCTCCAGCTCTCTCCATACCTCGGGTATTTCTGACACCCCCAGCTGCATGGCTCGCCTGTCGCGGATCTCCCAGAACCGGCTTTCCCTGCGACTGCCAAAGTCCGGCTCCTCCGCCCTGGCATGCCACAACGAGCTGGGACCCCTGTAGGTGAAGCCGCTGCACGGGAGGGGTGTTTTGGGGAACCCGAACCACTCAAATCCGGTCCTGCCGCAGAAAGCCCCATACTGGAGATCCAGGCAAATGACATCTCCGATCCAGGATGCCAGTACCTCACTTGCCTGGTGGTCCGAACTCGGCCCAAGGATGCAGGGGCTCCACTACTGTCTCTCACTCTCATGCCTCTCCACATAAGGGATGAAGCCCTCGGAGGAGAAGGAGTGTCCCTCTGCCTCCAGTGTGGCCCGCCGTTGTTCATAGCCGGATAGGGCTTGGCAAAGCATAGCCTCCATTTCCGTGTCTGACCGGTTGGCGCCTGCTGCTGGAGAGCGGCTTCATCGATCTCCCATGAACTGTTGCTGAAACCGGGGTCAAGCCAGGTGGCTATATCTCCCCCTGGATGCTGGTCTCAGTTTAGTTCCTTGGCTTTATCTGTTTCAGTTGAAACGATCCTGGTGGTGGTTTGTATGTTCCAAACACAAACTGGGAAGCATCCCACCGCTGCCAACCAATATAACGGATACCGCTGCCACCCAGCCTTGGGTGACTCAGTCGCCGCTTCCCTCACTATGGAACATGAAAACTCCACCAGCTTCTCCCAAAGTATCCCAATCACCAGGCAGGACTAGTGTCAGGATAACACGAACTCTCTCTCTGCACGCCACAAACTTAACCTCACCAGACAGCACAAGTGTAGGTTAAAACAGGACTACTTTATTGGAACCAAGACACACATATTTATACAGGTTTACACAAAAGGCCAAGAGGGGTGGAGGGGCTATACAATGGTGGGCTGAACAAAACACACAATGGTATAAACATTTGGTGTACACATCATACAATGGACCAGACATGATTGCATTATTTGGACAAAAGGGGACTGTTGTGGGGTAAACACTGGGACAAAGGGCTGAAATACACATTGTACAACAAAGGCCAGGAGGTTGAAGCATCTTTGAATATTCCTCTTCAACCCCTGGCCAATCCAGTGCCTAGAATTGGCTGACCAATCCTGGTGGTGCTAGTCACGGCTAGCTTGGCCAATCAGACTCTGTAGGCGGGCAGCTAACCGACCAATCCCTGGGCTGCCTACTTTCCCCCATGTTAACTCTATGGGGGACCTTTAAACTCGTCACCCAGGGCATTGGCCAATCAGGAAGCCGCCTACTTCCCCATGTAAAGTCAATGGGGCTTTTGGTTAGTTCTGCCGGCTGTCCTCGGCCCCGTGAATTCCACTCCTTAGTGGAAGAAAGTATAGTTCCAGGGCATGGGACGCTTCCCTGCCCTGAGGCCCGAGGAATAGGGCAGTGGCAACCTCTAAACCCCCCGACACACGTAACAACACAGTCCACAGAGTCTGTTGGGTCTGCCCAGGGCAGACCAGACTGGGTGTTCCCAGTCACCCTGTGCCCCCAATAAGCACAGGGTGACTTAGACCCGAGAGGGAACTTTGGAGCGGGCAAAGGAGCTTCCCTGGGCATAGAATCCACTATCTTGTGGGAGGTGGCCAGCCCCCAGGCCCCTCCAGGAGCCAAGGGCATGATGGTTCCCGTGACAATGCTAATACAGTAATGATGGTTGTGTTTAAGAGGCAAACAAAGTCCTATCCATTTTGGGCTCTGTCTTTTTAAGTACAGGGCATACTTAATTTTGAGTTTCCACTTACTCCTCTGTATCTTTTCTTGGAACTCTTCAATAGATATTAATGTTTCAGGAACATTAGGGTACAGCTTACATGATCTCTTCCTCTTTACTGCATAATAGGACATACTCAGGGTCTTGTGCAGAGTATCTACCAACCATCAGCTGTTGAATTTGAGTCAGAAGCAACCATTATGAAAAGGTCACTGGCTTGGCACAATTTCCTGGGCCTAGACTGACTAAAGTACGAAAAGGGCTGAAAATGTCAATGTCCTGTTGGAACAGTGTCGAGGACACATCAATAGTATTCATTAAAGTATCTACAACATCATATCCTCATCACTCCGACAAAAATATGCCTACATACATCCAACAGGTTTACGAATTTTCACTCATCACATCGACAATGGCCCATTTCCATATGGAAATGAAGCATAATGACTAATTTCCATATTAAAATGCTGAATAATTAGAAAGTTTTGTATGCAAGAGGGGTGTGTTGATATGGTAACCCTTTGAGTGCCAGAGGGGTATGCAACAGTACCCCTCTTCCACTCAAACCAGTGATGGGAGGGGGGGGGGTTACCTAATCAGGTATTATACAGATGCATATTTAAGGAAAATAATAATTAAAATGAACCTAAAAATTTAAGAAATTCCACTGCACTCCTTTCTGCTTCACAGAGCACAAGAATCTGGATTAAGGCAGGGGGTTGAGTTTGAGTAGGAGGATGGGGAAGACTCCGTCCAATAGACCCTGTCTTTTTGAAGTGACCTGCCCTCCTGGAAGAAGGAATTCAAGCCCATGATTCCTGTGTTACATACTGGACGTAATAGAAATAAAGAGGTAATCAGTGGCAATCTCTATACAGCTTCCTTTAAAGAGCTGATCTGTAAACATAACAGCACATCAAAGCTCAGACCATATCTTCCTTACCTATATGTAACTTGAGATGTAGGCAAACTTATTTTAGGTTTTTGAAGAAAATCTTCTCAAAATCCTTCACTCAGGCATTTTTATTTTTCAGGCAATGTTATAATAACTATAGCTGCAGCTGAAGCACCACTAATATTTGTACCATAAACTTGACAACTTGTTTCCAGCAATTTCTCTAAAGATTCAGATTTAACCATTTAAAGATCCCTCCTAAAACGCATACAAAAATGTATTTCAAGATGTTTTAATCCAAACATTTACAGCAAAGTGCAATACATATATGCTAGGTGTAGTAACCTAGAGCTCTCCAGCTGTGGTTGGACTAATACCATTAAACAATCCAAATATGATTGAGTTGTAGTCAACAGCTGAGGAACCACATATTGCCCACATCTGATTTCTACAATCAAGTACTATGTACAAAGTATTTTTATAAATATCTGAGAAGTCAAGCTCAGCTGACTGTTGTGCAGTGTGTGGCCCAAGACAGGTAGGTTTTCTTTTAGGCGAAGTAGCGGACAAGTACAGTTCTGCATATACCAAAGTGATTAAAGGGAAAGCATAACCATAGTGTAGAACATATTCCATTTCACCATATTTTACTTGGCAGAATGGCAATATTAAGTATTATACAGGATAAACTGCCTCTAGCAAGGGCAATCCCAGAGAAATTATCTTGGCTTGTGATTTATTACTCAATTTTGTGATAATTGTTTGTCAAGTGTTGTGTAAAGTTGGAATCAGTCTATTTAAAGGTTTGTGGGGTTACTATTATAATATTGTGCCGTTTCTTATAATGTATATTCCAAACACATTTTAATTTATTTTTTTAATATGTCGAAGTACCTCAAAAAACACTAACATAGGTAGGACTCCTTACTCGGAAGGAGCTGAATAAATACTAGTGTACCCAATGTTAAAGGGATGGTAATACTTGAAAATAATTGTATTTTATATTGTAGCCCTTAAAAAAACATGAAAAATGATATAAGTCTTATCTCCCAAACCTTTATGGTTTGGAAGATATTCACATGTAAAATATAGTAAAATGTCTGGCTGTTTCAGCCAAGTCTGCCATCTAGTGGACAGATTTGGAATTCGGTCCACAGAGCAACCGGCAGCTCTTTAGCAGTGCCGAGATCACGATCTTTTGAAAACTACTACTTAATTGGAACGATCTACAAAGTATGCCTGGCTTGAAAGCACACTTTGTAGACCATTCCAATTAAGAAATTCTTTTTAAAGATGGTGATCTCAGCACTTCTGGAGAGGCACAGCCGGTCCCGGGACCGGATTCCAAATCTGAAGGGTGGAGCAATGACGTCACTCCAGAGGAAACTTTACTTCTGAATATCTCCCAAACCATAAAGTTTTGGGAGATAAAAAAACTTGAAAAATGATATAAGTCTTAAGGGCTACAATATAAAATAAACTTATTTTCAAGTATTACTATCCCTTTAAGCAGCATTATATTTACCATTACTGAATTTCACTAGTCACAGACTAATGGACATTTCCATCTCTGGTCAGTTGACCCACGGCCGACACTACCTATAGGTGAGGTAGGCGCCAGGCTTGGGTGCTCATCTACTGGGGGCGCAGAGCAGAGCCACAGGCACCTCAGCAGCTGCTATGTCTGACTGTGAAAGATACAAACTGCATTAGATGTGCCCCGCTGTAGAGCACCTTCCTAGCATGTTGGATGATGTTGCGCAGTCACATTGCAGCCAATGAAAGAGGAGTGTTTTGACAGGATACTCCTCTCTCGTGTGTGTGTGATGTGGTTCAGAGCTGTTGCGCAACAGCGCATAGACTGGAGATGGTCACGGTGGCCGGCGGAGTCCTGTCTGCTGCTTCTCTAGAGAACTTAGGTTCCTGCTCTGGCCTTCCCATCACTTGCAGTGTACGGTGGAGCGGTCTGCACACACACATCATGGGACATGGGCAGGGAGCAGCCTGTCCAAGGCTTGCCTTAGGGGCACACAGTGATTCCTAGCAGCCATGCCTTGGCACAGTGACCAGTACAATGGTAAGTTGCACTATATGGCTTGTGGAAATGCTGGCTCTTAATCAGAGGTAGTTATTTCTTGGACCACGTGTTCAGGACTACAACTCCCAAAAGCCTATTTGGGGATGATGGGTGTTTTAGTTCCAACAGCTGAAGGTCCAACAGTTATCTAGCAATGTATTAGATCAGCCATCCGTAACCAGAGGTCCTTCAGCTTGGGAGGACTACAATTCTACCTCCCCCAACCTAGCTGGCTGGGGATGATTAGAGTTGTAATCATCCAGAAATGGAGGGCCCTAGGTTGCTCATCCCTGTATAAGAAGATAAATGTCATTTTGAGTTGGCAGCAGAGTTTAACCCCAAGAATGCTAGATACTCTCTAGGGTATTGCAGAACAGTGCCATAAAGACCAGTAGTTCAGTTATTTTTGTTTTCGCAATTCAGGGTATACCAGGTCCATCATAGGGGATAAACAAAAATCCAAATTAATTTAAATGGAGCTTTTAATTCCTTTAGTGCAAGAGGTTTCCAAAAATTGCTTTGCATTCAAATAGTAAAACGTCCCATTTAACGTGAGAAATGTGAATTTTTATTTGCACCCTGTAGTATAGATGGTTTTTCCAGAACTGATGCACTTTTGCATGCTTTGTTCTCTGGAAAACAGAGTGGAGCAACTTGTGCCCCTTGGGAAATTCCAGTCATTTTAAATGGTTAGTAGTGCCTCCTTAAAACTATTGCATCAGATCTTCTTTATATAAAACTAAGAGATTGCGCTATATTTAAGTCTTGTGTAGTTTAAAAGTTATGCAAATATATAGATCCACTGCCCGCCCCTTTCTTCGATGTCACTGCTGAATCTGCAGTCTGGTGCGGACGGCTGCAGTGACAGACAAACTTGAGTAAGCAAAGGGAAATCCAGCCTTCCTCCTTCAAGGGGGGCAGTATTTCCATTATACTTACTGAAGTTTGTCTCTCGCTGCAGTCATCCAGTCGCATGACTTGATTCAGAAGGAGGCGGCCAGAAAGGGGCAGGCTAAGGATCTTTATCTTTGCATAACTTTTGAACTACAGAAGACTAAAAAGACAAATATAACTCTGTCTCTTAGTTTTTATATAAAGAAGCCTCAATGCTATACTTTTAAGGAGGCATTACTGTCACTTTAAGCCAAACAAGATTGGGAAACTAGTGGCCTTCCTAATGATGCAAGAGAAGTTCCTGTGGTGTGTGTGGTGTGTGTGGTGTGTGTGGTGTGTGTGTGTGTGTGTGGTGTGTGTGTGTGTGTGTGTGTGTGTGTGTGTGTGTGTGTGTGTGTGTGTGTGTGTGTGTGTGTGTGTGTGTGTGTGTGTGTGTGTGTGTGTGTGTGTGTGTGTGTGTGTGTGTGTGTGTGTGTGTGTGTGTGTGTGTATACACACCACTCTGCTGTGCTCTGGAGAAAGAATATTTTGCACACTGACTTCCAGGGACTCCAGATCAGGTTAACATGATGTCATTTGACCGTGGCCTCACAGTTGCACAGGAGCCAGTGAGAAGTACTCTACCACTCTTGCCTTGGCAGTGTCCCTGAATGACAGACAGGAAATGTGGTCACCTTAAGAGCCGCATGCACCTTGTCATAAAGGGGTGGGACACAAGGGGCAGAGCCAAAATTAGGTTTTTGACTAGGGTGGCAAAAATCTTGCATCAGCCCTGAGTTGACCATAAATCTCCACAGGATGATGTAGAAACAGCACCACTGTAAATTTCACACCACTGAAATACTGCACGTTAAAAAAAAATAATAATAAATTAACCAGATTTGGGCTATAACAAGTCATCAGTGGGAGCACCCTTGTTTTACGCAGAGGGATAAACCCTACAATTTTTTTTTTTTTTTTTTTTTTTTACATTTTAACTCTTACTATCCCTTGAAGGCACTCTCAGAGTACCACTCCTTGGCTTCCCCAAAGCAATGTACTTCATCAGTACCCACTACCCAGACAGTAAAGCGCCTCTTAAAGTCCTATGAGAAATAACCAATCATCTAGGAAACTCAAAGCCCTCCAGCTGTTAATGTCTACAATTCCCATAATTCCCAGCCAGCTAATAACTTGTAGTCTTGAACTGATGGAGGGCCTGAAGTTGTGAACCCCTGGTTTAGGATCTAGAGGTGACATCACAGACTCTCTCCTAATACACATATATAGATTTTTTTTTAACACCAGACATTTATTGTTAGAATGCAAACATAACTATACATAAATAGATAAACAAAAAGACACCTTCATTTTGCATTGACATTTTAGTATGGGCATTTAGCTCCATTTGATGTAGGCCTTTGGCCTTTTCCCTACCATAATGGATTTTGTTATTGGACAGCCTGCAAATATGTTTTACGGTATTTTAAGAGATATCAGGATTTAGACATTATTTGGCATTTATCACATTAATAGTGACCCAGCAGAGATAATTAATGGAGTAATACATAGAACAAAGAGTCTCCTATTGGGAACAACATTACACCAAGGTATGTTTGTCTCGATTAGATCCGTTTTGTGTCTAAGCGGCCCTTGCTTATTCTCTGTTTGCCAATCTTAAAATGTAACCTTTAATATATCTGATAGCTTCTATTCAAATAAACAGCGGTGTAACAGTGATTCACTGGAAACATCAGTATTTGTTCTCTATTAGTTTAGATAGCTGATATTAGTAAGAAATAGAAAGTAGAAAAACAACAAAGAAACCCTAGAGTCAAGTAGACAGATGAGGGAACTATTAAATAAACAAAATTACCTGAGTCAAAACTTATAGTAGATAGAGGAGAGTAAAAAAACCAGTAAATTAACCATCTTGAAACAATTTTTCAGGATATAATCTAGATATGAAGTATAGTGTAATGGCATGGACACAAACAAATTTCCCCACTGAAATGCAATTTGAACAGGGAAATTTGTTTACGTTTGAGTCATAAGCATATCTAGATTATACTGCCAAAATTTGTTTTGAGAAACAAGAGCAGGAGATGTATTAACCTTTGAATGCCAGAAGGGCATCCAATGCATTGCAAAGCAATGTGTTGGATACTCCTCTGCCACTCAAAGAGTTGATTACAAGGCACTATACTGAGGGTCTGTTTGTGGCAACCACCAGGGATCACATTTACTAGCTCTGTGGTTTTTTATTTATTTAATGTTTTAACACTTTCAGTGCCAGACAGCTGTCCAATGCATTACATGCTTCTTTGGCACTCACAGGGATAACCCTTTGAGTGCCAAAGGGGTATAAACTGCATTGGATAGTTATGTGGCAGTGAAATGCTTAATCCTGTGCCATTGACTGGATTAACACTTTCACTGCCATTTCAGTGCCAAACAGACAATGCATTGGCTACCTCTTTGCAGTGAAAGGGTTAATCCTTTCACTGCCACACAGCTATCAAATTAATTGGATACCTCTTTGCCACTGATAGGGCAGTCAAATACACAACTCTTTCAGTGTCACAAAGCTATCAAATTCACTCGATACCTCTTTGCCACTTAAAGGGTTAACCTTTTCTTTACCAGAGGCTTATCCAATGCATTATATCTGTCTTTGCCATGAAAATATCTATATATCCATCTCGGTAACTTAGCACACCTCATGGTTACTTTCTATTTTATGATACCAGCAGAAGAGGTACTACTTCTGCATTTTTAATATCCCCTTCAATATTTAACAAACAGTTATGGGGAAAAACTAATTACGCTATCAAGGGTCATATTAAAGGTTAAGTTTTAAGGCTGGCTTGATGCAAAACGGACCAACTTCCTGTTTGGAATCTGAACACAACTTAGAGTAACGTTGTTCTCAACACAAGACTTTCTTTTTTCCTAGGTATTTATGAGATATGAGACTGGTTTTAAGATGTACAATTTGCTTACATATGTTACTATCTATAAGTGACACACAAATGTATTATTTAACCCTTTAAGGACCAAAGGAGTGTGCAACACAGTTAATGAAACAAAAGGATCTACAAATTGCCATAGTCTAAACAAATCATCTCTAGGCACAGTTTTCATTTATATACAAAAGATATTCAGACTTCCCCCCAGCAGTTTTTTTGGTATCACACATCTGGTAGTGTCACATTATAATCTTCATCTGTCTCCACTCCGACTTCCTCCTGTAAAACATATTTCTTGTTAACACTTGGATGCTAGAGATAGCTTGCATCTTATTGCATGAGTGGCTTTAATTATAAAGATTAAAACAAAACAGGATTGCAGAAACAGGACTAAACAGTACAAAAAGGACTAAACAGTAATTGCGATCTCTGTATGGGTGTCATCCCTGTGTTCAACTTTTAAAAGGAAAGCTGGAAATGGGATAATGTGGTAATAGTGCCGGCTACACATAAAAGTATATAATGCAGTGAAATGTAGTGTACACTTTGTAGTGATAGAAGATGTAAGCTTAAGTGAAAGCATCCTTCACGACTTGTAACAATGAACCAAGAGTTGAGTGGGCACTCGATACTTCCTTCCTGATACCAGACTATATGCTGCATCCCACACACATAAAACTGTGGTGATGCCAAGCATGATACCATGTATGTTATGTTTGCTTGTGATTGTTCATACTCTGATTACTACGAATTATATACTTTCTGGTGTGTTGGTGAAACAGGTTACATGAAAAGATCGACTCAGAGGGTAGTGGGACAGTAAGAAAGGAAATGTGAGAAGCACAGATGCTTTCTTTTAGTTACTTACAAAGAACTGCTTTTTGCCTTTAGGATAGCCTTCAAGAATAGCATCAAATATTTCTGATGCCTAGAAAGAAAAGAAATTATATCCACTTTATTAATTATATCCAAAAAATGGTATTGCTTCAATGGAACAGCATTCTACAAGAGGGAAGCACTAGGTTTTTTCAAATATTCATCAGCACTCAATAATTAGATAACTACTGTGAGACTTCATTGATTTGGAACATTTGAACTATATAATTTCATTTTTCATTAGTATCATCAGCGACTTATCAGGACATGTTTTATCTCAAGTATTGCAGTATATATTAATACCATTTTTATTGGACTAACATTCAGTTATATAGACAAGCTTTCAAGAGAGATGCTCCATTTTTCAAGTCAAAAGCATACTTGTTTTAAAAGAGAAAACATTGCCATGTTAAGGAAAGCACCAACTGATAAGTAATAAATCAGATAAGTTCTCAGCCAAGGAACGTGGTGGGGGAGTGGAGGTGGTGGTGGTGGGTTGAGTATGAGAGACTGTAACGGATACTACCTGTTACTTGAGCCCTTGTCTGGACCTCGAACGATCTATATAAAGACTATGGCCCTTTGGCCTTGTTTTAACTTAGCTGGGGGCTCTAACATGCGAACTGGCCACCCATTCTCTATGATTAAAGACTTATGTTTCATGTACTGTCGAATGACACATGTTTAATGTATGTCAAATGTATTATATCGTATGTAATATGTGCGAGGGATACATGATCACCGAATAGAAGCCGGTGGTTCCCCGGTTCCTTTGTTAGAGGCATCAATGCCACCTCGAACGCGGGAAACCGGAGGCAGTCAGTCGATGCCGGATTGGTCGACGAATGACTCACTGCGCACACTGATTGGTCAGGGTTAGAGCCGTATATTCAAACTAGTGTACGTGCTTCAACCCCTGGCCTGGTCCCCTGAATGTGTATTCCCTCTCATCAAGCCTTTGTCTTTGTCTAGACTTTAAATCAACCATGTTTGTATTCCAAATACAGTAACCTCATCAGTATTATGTTTGGTAGTCCATCTGCCATTGGCCCTTTTGTCACCGGTGTCACCTGCCTATTGTGTCTGATTGGTTCTTGGGCCAAGTCTGTATTAGAATACCTGGCCCTTCCCATCCCATTTTGGTATTGTATTATACTGTATAAAAGATGTGCTATTCGTTCAATAAAGTGTGTCATGTTTGGAGTGAACCAGAGTCCTGCAGTTTTGTGTTCCTATGGTTAAAGTGGCCACTCTGCTGCCCCTCTGAGCCCAGGTTCCTGTATCGTTCCTCCGTCTGCTGCCAGGATCCCGCTATCGGACTTCGGATCCTGTCAGGCGGCAACGTGGACTCTGCCTTGCTTTTCTTTTTCCAGCTAAAACCTTGGTTCCTGCAACACTTTTCCCTGCTCCGGTTCTGCGAACATTCGATGGTGTTCGAGAGCCCGTGACCCCTCTGGTATCCTCATCCTTCGAGATAGAGTCGTCACCCTGGGGTTCGACGCCACTTTGAGTCGACCCCTGGAACGTTGATTTGCTCGACCGGTGCACTCGACAGCGCCAGTCCGGCGTTGAGAAGGAGACACCCGGGAACGACTGTGGAAGGCAACGCGGTCCCTTCCTAGCTTCCGTTACAGAGACATAGGGAGAAAATGAGAAGGATACAAATCATTTGTAAATAGATATAAATGGCAAAATAATATAATACCAAAACATTTTGTTTTACATGTTTACCATATTTCTTGTATTATATTATTTTGCTATTTAGATCTATGTACTATGGATCCGTATCATTCTCATTGTCTCCATATGTCTCTCATAATCAAACCCACACCCACTGCCACATTCCTTGATTTTAAAACCAGTATGCTTTTGATTGAAAGAGGGAGCATCGCTCTCGAAAGCTTGTCTATGTAATTGGATATTAGTCCAATAAAAAAGGTATTACATACTGTAATATTCATTTGGCCTCTACACCACTGGACTAACATGGCTAACCTTAATTAAAAAGGGATTTTAGTCTTGCCTGTTAAATCATTTTCTCTTAGTCCATATAACTCATAGGTACCATAGAGAGGCAACAGCTCCTCCCAGTGGGCTGGAACAATTTTAGAAGAAGTGCAGGGGTGGAGCCTCCCCCTCCTCCATATCAGGCTACCTCACTAGCCCTGCCCAGGCAGACTTGTGAAAAAGCCTAAGTAAGACAGCAAGAAGGAAGAGAGGAAAACTCCTGTGAGCAATGAACCCACAAGGACTCCCATGTCCAGCCACAGGAGACAAGGGTCAATTTCATTGAGTGGGAAACCTGTGCGTTATATGGACTAAGAGAAAGGATTTAACAGGCAAGACTAAAACCCTATTTTTTCTGTCGTGCAATATAACTCACAGGCACCATGGGGATGTACCAACATTGAGTTCCCATGGACTATTTCAGGACTCCGTACAGCCCAGAACTGTCAGCGGACACTGAACAACATAACACAGCACACAAGAACAAGAGTCAACAGGGCTCAAATGGTTAAAGATCTATAAGGCACAGAATGAGAGAAGTCCTAGACTGGCAAAACTGGTTTCAGCAAAAGCCAGAACATCCACTCGGTAGTGTTTAGCAAAGGTGTGCACAGAAGACCAAGTGGCCAACTTGCACAGCAGTTCAGCAGAGGCCTGATTTTTGTAGGCCCAGGAGGCACCAACAGACCTGGTGGAGAGTGCTGTAATACAGAAAGGAACAGGTTTCTTTCTGAGCTCATAAGCCTTGCGAATGGTAGACTTAATCCAGGATGCAGCAGTGACCTTGGACGCAACCAAACCAGCCCTAGGACCCTCAAGGATGACAGATCCCTGTCCACACATCAGGAATGGAAAATGGACCAAAACCTATGATAGGCCTTGAAGGAAACCAGTTTCCTAGCCTGGATCATGGTGGAGACTACTTCAGGAGAATAGCCTTTTCTCCTTAAGATGGAGGAATCAACAGCCATGCCGACAAAGCCAGATGTTCCACGTCCTCCTTCCAGAGGTAATCCTGAAGGAGGCGATCCAGGCTGAATGACAGAGGAAATGGATCCTGAACAGATAGGATCACTAGTTCTGGAAACCAAGGCTGCCAGGTCCAATAGGAGGCTCTCACTATGACCACCGACCGGCCATCGGAATCTTCCTCAACACCCTGGGGATGAGAGGGAATGGAGGAAAAATGTAGGCCAGATGAAAGCACCATGGAATCGTCAAAGCGTCCACTGCAAACGCCAAAGGATCCCTCCAGCGACAGCAAAAGATCTGAACCTTCCTTTTGTCCCTGGTGGCCATCAGGTCTATCCAAGGGAGACCCCACTTCTGCACCAACAAGTCGAAAATGTCTGGATGGAGCTCCCACTCCCCAGAGTCCACCATCTGGCGACTGAGAAAATCTACCAGGACATTTTCTACACCTGGGATGTGCACAGCAGAGATGGCAGGCCCAGGCTAAAATAGCCTTGACCTTGAATCAAGCAGAAGAACTTCTTTTGCATCCTTGCTTGTTGATGTATTCCACGGCCATGGCATTGTTCTACTGGACATGGCCTGGACATCCCCTCAGTGAAGAAGACCAGGACACCAGAGCATGAAGAATCACCCTGAGCTCCAGGGTATTTATGGGCAGGAGGGTCTCCTCCACAGTCCATCGGCCCTGCACCTCTAGGTGACCCAAGACAGCTCTCCAGCCGTAGAGGCTGGAGCCCATTGTCACCAGAGTCCAATACTGGACAGTGAAGGGCTTCCCATTCTCCAGGTTGGATCTGTCCAACCACCAAAGGGGGTAGTGTCTCACTTCCTGGGGAAGAGAGACCAGACAGTCCAGGTCCAATAGATCCGGATTCCCACAGCAAGCCCGGTTAGTGAACTTCTAGAGCTCCCTGGTGTGTGTCATGGAGTACAGAACTGCTTCCATGGTGGATATCACGTGGACCATCAGAGATGAGAACTTAAGTACCAGAGTGGAGGTCCACTCCAAGGCCCGGGACACCTGATGCATGATCTGCTGAACAGAAACTGCTGTCAAGAAAACCTTACCCTGGCAGGTGTTGAACCGGAGACCTTGGAAAACCAGGTCCTGAGAAGGACCCGGAGCAAATTTGTCCATATTCAGAATCAGCCCGTGACGGAGGCGAATCTGAGCACAATCTTGGACTGGAAGGAGCCTTCAGCAGAAGGTCATCCATGTAAGGAGTCACCTGAATCCCCCCCTGGTATGCAGGTATGCAATCAATGCTTCTAAGACCCGTGCAAACACCTGAGGAAGCAGTGGTAAGACCAAACAGCGGTAAACTGGAAGTGCCCCAAGGTGCAAGCAAACCTGAGGTACTGCTGACTGTACTTCTGACTGTAGATCCAGAGAGGCCAGAAATTCTTCAGGGCACATTGCTGCGATGACAGAGTGTAAAGACTCCATCTTGTAGTGAGTATGGACCACAAAAAAGTTGATATCCTTGAGATCCAAGATAGGGAGACTGCCGCAGTCCCTCTTGGGAACACACTTTGGTGTGCCACGGACATCCATTTAGGGTGCCCCATTTTATCTATAAGGCTTTGGCAAAAATGTGAATGTAGACTTACAACTATATATTTAAGGCTATTCCCATGCACAATATGTTTATTTTAGTTGTGAGGTCTAACAATAATTCTACATTGAAGTATTTGTAACCTTCAATACACCACTGACAAATAACATAAAATGACAGGGGTGCCCGAAAATGACACAGACTGCGTGTTAGGGGTGCCTTGAGCAAAAAAAAGCTTGAGAACCACTGATCTAAATTGAATAATTGTAAACACATTTTGTAGGGGTATGGTGCACCAATCAATTGATTTAATAGAAATGCTATGTAAGCTAAAGGGAATGTGCTAAGGTCAGTTAAATAGAACAAGGATTAAAGAGAGTCAAAGAGGCCTATCTACAGCACCAAACCCACCTTCACTAATGAAATTTCTGGTCCAGTTATGAGATTGTGTCGGTGATTTAGGTGGAGATAGGGATTAAAAACATAATAAAAATTAACTTATTTAAGTAGAAAATAAAATGAGGTGAATTTAAAACAAAATAAGTATTGCTCTTATGGAGAGATAACTAGGATAATTTATTTTTATTTTCATACATACCAGCAATATATATATCCAGTTTGTAACTATAATCAGCTCTATGTCTGTAATAGGAACTGATACATAGAGCTAAATCCCTCCTAACACATTTAGGAATCCCAATTCTTAGAGTCCTGGAGGATCTGTGTATGGTGTAACTGACTATTTCTCTTATCCCTTCTAATATTGTAGAAATCTGTTAGTATTTATGTTATCAGAGCTATTGTAGCAATGTGGCTCTGGTAACAGAATTGAGTAATCAATAGTAGTGTAACAGATCCTACCCGTTACTTGAGTCCTTGTCTGGCCCTAGAACTATTTATCCAAAGACTGTGGACATTTTGCCCTGGTTGTGCACTAAAAAAAAAAGACTTTTGATAGACTTTATGTGAATGGGGCTAATGTACTGTATTACACAAAACTGCCCTGCGTTAGACTGCTGGCTTGCTTCCAAGGGAAGGGGCAGTGAGGGGTTAATTCTTTGAATGTGTATTGCAGTCCCTCAAGCCATTGTATTGTGTATTGTAAGATGTATTGAGACCCCCTGCTGTGTGTTAATCTATTCACGCCCCTCAGTCTGTGAGTCACCTATTGTATAACCTGAAACTTTGTTGTCAGTCCTTTGTATTATATGTTGTGAGTTGATTACCTCTGTGAATGCTCCCGTTGTGTCAGCCCTTACCATTTGCTTCTGGTTCCTTGTCTTATGTTTGGATTGTATTATCTCTGCCCCTCACCCTATTATATCTGGTTGGCCAATGTATTCCAATATAGTTGATCTATATAAATATGTGTGGTTTTGTACAATAAAGTCAGTCTTATTCTGAGCTAACAAGGAGTTCTGGAGTCTTGTATTGCTTATGGTCTAAAGTGTCCACTCTGATACCCATCTGCGCCAAGTATCCTGAATCGTCGACCACCTGCTGCCAGCTTCCTGCGACCCAACTTTGTATGCTGTCAGGCGGTGACGTGGACTCCATCTTCTCATCCTTGTGTTCCTGCGACATCTTCCAGTGATCCTTTGACTGGGAATAGAGGCCGCACTCTCTACTGCCCGTGTTTCCCTGCTTCCAGCGATCCTGCGACTGTTTCAGTGACCGTCCATACTTCAACCGGTGCATCCAACGGCGCTTATCTGGCTTTGAGAGGGAAAGACCCGGGAACAACGGCGGAAGGCGACGTGGTCCCTTCCCAGCTTCAGTTACAAGTAGGCATCATGGAGCGGTGCTGATCTCTGTGTGAGAATGTATCTTATCAAATGTTGCAATTTGTACTGTTTTAGCAGGGCCTGTTACAATGTTGTGTAATGTGTTCTTCTTCCACATAACTCGTATAGGGTCATTTATATAAACATACACAGTGCCCAAATGTCTGGATTCTTGTTATTAGAAACCAGGACTGATGTCAAATTGTAGTGGTTATATAGTTACAATAAATAACTATGTAACAGACACCTCGCTGCGTGTGACCCTAATGACTGGTGGAGAGTTAAGTGCTTACAAAAGAATTCCATAGAGCAAATACAGATGAAGCACGGAACACCAGAGTCTGCGTCTGTGAGCCCTGACTCATGTTTCGCCGTGAATGGCTTTTCAAAAATAATTATGTAACAGACACCTCGTTGCGTATGACCCTAAGGGGCCTTTGAAACACTATACTGCTGCTTTTTACATTTTGTTTGACCAATTTTTGAGGCTGTTGGATATTAGGCAGGGTTCAGTTCTGCTCAAACACTTATCTTGCGATGTGCTGTGTATTGTATCTATATAACCACTAGAACTTGACATCAGTCCTGGTTTCTAATAACAAGAATGCAGATATTTGGGCACTGTGTAGTTTTATATAAAAAACCTATACAAGTTATGTGGGACAAGAACACATTATACAACACTGTAACAGGCTCTGCTAAAACAATACAGATTGCAACATTTGATACGTTCTCACACAGAGATCAGCACAGCTCCATACCTACTAATGATCACTCAATTCCGTTAGCAGAGCCACATCGCTAAAATAGCTCTGATAACAAATACTAAAATACTGCTACAATATTAGATGGAGAAAAAGAAAGAGTAGGTTACACCATACACAGTCCTCCAGGGCCTAGATGCACTAAAATTCAACAAGGGCTAAAAATGTCGATGTACTGTCAGAGCAGTGTCGTAGGAACAGACAGCATTAACTAAAGTGTCTATGACATTATCACCAGCACTCCGACAAAAATATGCCCACATCGACATCAGACAGGTTCACGAAATTTCATTCATCACATTGACAATGGCCTATATCCATACGGAAATGAGGCATAATGAGACACTTTTGCATGTGGGGGGGGGGGGGGGTGTTGATATAACACTTCGACACATTCATTAAACTCCAATAGCAGCCTCTGCTGTCAGAGTTCACAGTCTCAACTTCACGTACCTGAGGCTGGCAAAGTTGGGATCCTATACTTTCCTATGCAGTATCAGCAGGGAGGGCTGTGACCTCTTGTCGATGTGGAAGGAATTTCCTCCCTTAACACATCTCCAACACTATGACAATTCTGAAGTTGAACAGCATTCTCTCTGCTTCCCTGCTTGACCAGTAGGGTAATAAAGAGAAGGCTTTCAGCAACATGGACAGCTTTGAGTGCCATAGACATGTGCATTGCTCACCCCTGTGGCACTCGAAGGGTTAAAATAAACAAAAATAGTACACCAAGCACTACACAATTATCACCTAACCTATGTATCATATATTATACATGTTATGCACTCACAGGAACAAGACTGGGGGGTCAAGCAGCATCTATGGGGATTTGTGGCTACCACTTGCCCCCAGCCTTGTTCCCTTGCCCAATGGTAGCCATAGAACCCCATAAACACTGCTTGGCCCCACACGTTTTCCCTTGACCACTGGTAACCACTGATCCCCATGTACACTGTCTGACCTTCTCCAGCCTTTTTCCGCTTGGCCACTGCTAACCACAAATCCCCATGGCCACTGCCTGGGCAAGAGTATAAGGCTGGGGGTGTCAAGCAATGTATATGGGGCAAACACAAAATGGTGTTGTTCCACACATTATAGAAATCCAACAAGGAGTGCCCCTCCTCTACATAGTAACCCCCCCCCCCTTAGCAATTCCACATATATTGCTCCCATTCGATATACCAACTGTGTTGGTCATACACTTCCCTTTATTTGATGCTTAACCCTTTGATTACCAGAGAGGTAGCAAAGCATTGTTTTTTTTTTGAATGACCGAGTGACTGATTCATTCATGAAAGCACAGCAATGCACTTCTCATGAATGAGCCTGGGGACAGGGTTCACTACAAAGTAGTTCTACTGGAGCTGGTTTACATCGGCTCCAGTAGTAAGAATGGAAGGCAGCAAATGTCTTGTCGCCCCATGTATCAACTATCCTACTGGATAGGTGATCCATGCTAGGGGGGGTATCAGAAGGCAATGGCTGCCCACGTGGATCACTTATCCTACTGGATCCATGTTAGGGGGTGATGCCCCCTTTGAGGTCTGAACTATACTTGTTTTAAAAAAATGTCAAATAAACACCTGCATACCTTGCCTTTTACTTCTGAGTACCAGAGGGGATTCCAAAGTAATACCTGCTACCTCTGTGGTACACAGAGGGTTAAGTATCGAATAAAGGAAAGTGTATGTCAAATAAAGGGCAAGGGAACAAGGTTGGGGGGCAAGTGGTAGCCACAAATCCGTATAGATGCACAACATGTATAATATAGGATACACATGTTATGGGATAATGGTGTAGTGCTTGCCAAGCTTGTTTATTTTAACCCTTTGAGTGCCACAGGGATGAGCAATGCACATCCCTATGGTACTTAAAGCTGTCCATAGTGCTGAAAGCCTTCTCTTTATTCCCCTACTGGACAAGTAGGGAAGCAGAGAAAATGCTGTTCAACTCCACCCCTCCCCATGCATCCGATAATTTTAGTGAATATGTCGATGTGTGTGTAGATAGAAATGTCGAAGGGTTTCGAACACATCAACAAGATCATATCGACACAGCATCGACATTTAGTGAATCTAGGCCCAGGAGTCTGAGAACTGGGATTCCGAAATGTGTTAGGAGGGATTTAGCTCTATGTATCAGTTCCTATTACAGACAGAGCTGATTATAGTTACGAACTGGAGCTATATGTTGCTGGTTTAAGCACAAATAAGAATAAATGATCCTAGTTATCTATCCATAAGAGCAATACTTCTTTTGTTTTAAATTCACCTAATTTTATTTTCTACTTAAATAAGTTAATCTTTATTTTGTTTTTAATCCTCATTTCTACCTAAATCACTGACATAAATCATATAACTGGGACCAGAAATTTACACACCACAAAGTCTTATATCCAAAAAGTGGTAAACTAGGGAGGGAAAGAGGGACATAGGGATGTTCGCCCTAGAGGGACAATGTCTCCTACTTTTCTTTTGTAGGTATGAAAAACTGGTCAGGTCTTTCACACAGTTTCCATGAAAACGTAACCCACTGGGGACACATTATCACAAAAGAACCAATAAACAAAAAGTGTTTTTTTTTATATTTATTTAATGTTTTCTTTATTCTGAATAAAAGAAATGGTGGGTTATCCATATAAGTGTGGTATCAAAATAAAGCCCTGCTTGCTCTTAAAAAATAGCTTATAAGTTGTGGGGCTGGAATAAAAGGCTTAGAGGGAAAATACTGTTGAAGAAAGACAGTCAAAATTGCACAGGTCCATAAGTGCAAACCACCCCAGATTTTCCTGGTCCTCAAGTTGCTGAAAACAGCAATTAGTTACAAAAAAGGGGGGCAAATATGTATATAAGCAAACTGAAGAAATTTTGGCACAATCCATCTGTAAACATCACCGGTAAATTAAAATTCCAGCTGATTTAAATCCATTGAGATGTCCAACAGACACAAACACACGGAAGACATCTTGAGCATTTAATTAATGCAAAAGCATTAGGAAGCAATGCGATCCACTGGGTGTGCGGGGAGGATGTGAAGGAGCTCAGGCACCAAGACTGCAGGATCCTGGTGGCAACTGAACGAGGACTGGGGCAGGAAACACTCAGGAGATAAGGAAGCACAAACATTATTTAGGCCCTCAAATAAATGTAATGGTGGGAGCACACTTGCTCCTAGGGAGAGCTGGGATGGAAGGTGCGAGGAGAATTTCAGCAGAGAGAGGTGCAGCAGAGCTGTGCAGTACAGGACACATCACTAGGTAATATTTAAAAGGCTATATCTAATAAAGTATAAAGATTTTTTGGGGAAAATGATGCAATCTATAGGCAATTTTAGCAGGTACATCCAATGAAGTTAAGTGTCTTGAAGATGAATGTTCCCCTTCCAATCGGCAAAACAGCCTGAAGGACCTTCTGGGCAAAGCTGGCCTCAGCTGAATCCAGGATATTCACACTGTATTATTTGGTGAATGTGTGGAAGGATGACCATGTTGCGCATAGCACAGCTGTTCAGCAGAGGCCTGATTCTTATAGGCCCAGGAGGCACCACAACTCTGGAAATGCACCATGACCCTGGAGGAACCCACAACTTTGGGAGTGCACCATGACTCTGAAGGGAATAGGTTTCTTTCTGATCACATATCCTTGAGTGTTGCAGTTTTGATCCAAGAAGCAAGTGACTTTGGATGCAGCTTGACCTGCTCTTGGGCCTTCAGGAATGCTAAAAGGAGTCTGTTTTTCTAAAAGTCTGTGTATGATGATACATCACATAATACTTAAGGCATCAAACCACATTCAACAGGTGAAGGTTGTGTTCCTTTTTGGTGCAAGGATCAGGACAAAAAGAAAGGACAATTTCCTAGTTAATATGTAAATATGATACAACTTCAGGTAAGAAATCTATAGGTGTATGAAGGACCGCCTTATCCTGAAGAAAACGAAGGAAAGTAGGCAATTTTAAGCATCAAAAAAAAGCAAGGGAACAGAGGAAAGAGGTTCAAAGTGAGGTGTCTGAAGAATGCTCAGCAACAGATTAGGGTTCCACAGGTGAGACGGATAACTAAAGGAGGGAAGAAGCATGAACCACCCCTTGAACAAAGGTTTTAACATCAGGAAGAAAACAGATTGTACAAAGATCTGATAGCGCTCACACAATCCTTTGTTATTGTCATCTTGAAGGAAAGACAAAAAAACTCAGGAAGTTTGAAGGACTGGGGAGACACATCCCTATCAGGGCACAACTTTTTTTTTTTATACATGAGACCAGATCCTATGGAAAGCTCTAGAAGATGCAGCTTCCTAGCTTGAATAATTGTAGAGTTGACAGCATCCAAGAAACCCTCTCTTCAAGATGTCAGCCACAAGAGCCATGTTATATTATGGCCAACCTTTCCACCTGCTGGTAGCATAGAGGACACTTGGTCAGAAGATCCAGTCTCAGGGGAAAAAGAAACAGCTCCTGGTTAAGTTGAAATGATCTGTGAACCAGGCCCAAGTGGACCAAAAAGGTGCAATGGATGACCTGAGAATTCTCCATCTTGATCTTCCAGAGCACTCTGGGAATCAGTGGGATCAGAGAAACCATGTAGGCCAGATAAAAGTTACACTGGATGGACATCGCACCCATCACAAAAGTTATAGGAACCTTTGTCTTGGTAAAAAGCAGTGGAAAACTGCTTGTTCCTGCGGGATGCCATGAGGTCCACAAATGGACTATCTGCTTGAGTTCCTCCTGGCTGAGCTCCCAGGTACCTAGATTCAGCCTTTTATAAAACTTAAAAAGTCTGCTACTACATTTTACATGTCTCGGATGTGGACCAATGAGACGACTGGTATATGAGCCTCTCCCATTGAAGGAGTTCCCGAACCTCTGATTTGCTAAGGGGTTCCTCCCTGACGGTTGATGAATGCGATCACCATTGCATTGTCTGATTGGATCCTCATTGGAATTACCATCAGGTACCAAGCCAATAGCTTGAATTTCCATTTAAGGATGTTGATTGGAAAGAACCACCTCTCCAGTCCAGAGGCCTTGAACTGTTTTTAAGGTACCTTGGGTCGCTCCCCAGCCTCTGTCAGGCATCTGTAGCATCCAAGGTCCCACCCGGTATTACAAAGCGATGTCCCCGTGTCAGATGCAGATGGCAAAGCCACCAGTTCAGGTCTTCCCTTGTCTGAGGGGAGAGAGACATAAGATGAGCAAGATGGGAACACTGCCTTGAGCAGCTCCTGATATTGCCCAGCTGAAGTTCCCTTGTATGGAACAGAGCATAAGCAACTTCTTCCAGGGTGGACAATGGACATCCCAAGATTCTCACTAAGTCCCTTATTGTCACTGAAAACAATGACAGAGCTTGGGACACATCTGGGGAAAAAACTGGATCTTGTCTTCTGGCAGCAATATTCTCCCTTGAAGGTTGTAGAATCTCATGCCAAAGAAGTACAGAGGCAGAAATGGCTCCAGAGGGGACTTCTTAAGATTGAGGACCAGCCATTTTGAACCAGGATGCAAACACATTTTCAAACATTAGGACAGAATGGCCTCTGAAGGAGCCTTGATCAAGACATAGTCCAAGTAAGAGGTTAAAGAAATTCTTTAGTAGTGGACACAGGCCACCAAAGCTGCCACGATCTTCGTGACGATGTTAGCCAAAGGGAAGGGCAGTGAAATGGTAGTGAGTGCATTTGAAGAAAAAGCTAAGAAAGAGCTGCATATGGACATGAAGGAAATTCATGAAGATCTAGGAAGGCTAGGTACTCTCCTGGACACATAGCTAGGTACAAATGAGTTGGCCTCCAACATGTTGGCAAGCATAACAAAATTTTATCCTTTGGAACATCTCCCCTGAGAGATTTTTGCCCCAAAAGTCTACCACTATGGTGACCCAGGCCATAGCAAAGATGGGTTACAGTGTGGCACCAGTGGCCGCAAAGTTCACCTTTAATAAGGAATCAAGATATTTGTGAGCCTGGTCCTTAAGGGCAGGATCTGGCCATGGCAGAACTGTGTTTTCGGCTAGGCAAGATATAGAGGGACCAACCACAGATGGGGAAGCCCACTGTGCTAAATCTTAAGCAGAAAATATATAATTTGGAAATAAATTTATTAACAAATGGCCTCCTTTTTTATATTTCCTGCAGTAAAATAGGATTTTAGTCTTGCCTTGTTAATTCCTTTTCTCTTAGTCCATATGGAATGTAGGTACCATGGGAGGTGATCTTCCTTCCTTGGAATGCTGAACATTTTCAGAAGACAAGGTCTTGAAGGCTGTGCCTTCCCTCACCCCACTCATCCAGTTTGATAGGAGACAAACTCGCTAGATAGGACAGAGAGAAGAAAAGGTAAGCTACTGTCAGTAAAAGACCCAAGAAGGACCCACATGTCCAGCCAAGAGAGACCAAGCAAGGTCCCCTTTCTCTGAGTGGGAGACCTGTATTCCATATGGAATGATATAAGGCTTTAACAAGGTAAGACTAAAATCCTATTTTCCATTTCATCCAATATGGAATAGGGGTAGCAAGGGATATACCAACAGTAGGGTCCCATCAGTGGGAAGTATTAGAAAGGATCTAGCTCCAGTCCCCATATCATCAGGGTTTCCTAGGACTATCCAAAACTAGAAACAGCCCAAACATAACTTTCAATGGACACTGAACAACAGTAGTACAACACACTAGAACAAGAGCCAACCAGGATCAAACAGTTAAAGAACAGTAAGGCACAGGAAGGAATAGGTCCTTACACAGGCAGTACTGCCCTGAAGCACCTTCTGCCAAAACTGGCTTCAGCCGAAGCCAGACCATCAACATGATAGTGCTAGATAAAAGGTGTGCACAGAGGACCAAGTCGCAGCCTTGCACAGCTGTTCAGCAGAGGCCTGATTCTTGTAGGCCTAGGAGGCTGCAACAGACCTGGTAGAATGTGCTGTAAAACAAAAAGGGGACAGGTTTTCTCCTGAGTTCAGAGGAGGGCTGGCCTGGGGGGGGGGGGCAATTGCCCCCTTGGCCAACCATAATGTCTGGGCCAGTGGGCCACTGCCTCACGTAAACTGCATAAATGGAGCTACACTAGTGATACCACAGAGCTTACAATGGAAATGGACCTACACAAATGATCTCACAGAGCTACAATCCAAATGGAACTACACTTTTAGCATAACCCATTTCCCTTGCAAGCTCTATGGTATCGCTATTGTAACTTTGCTTAAATTGTAAGTTTTATAGAATCGGTAGTTTAGCCCATTTCAACTTTGAGCTATGTGGTATCACTTTACTTTACGATATTAATGCCACTTTTAAAATTAACAGAAGGGGTGCGCTGGGACAGTGGGCTCAAAAGATAGTACAAATGTGCCACTTTATCGCATTTGCCCCCCAGGCCACAAGTTGCCAGCCCTCCCCTGCCTGAGTTCATGTGCCCTGCAAATGGCAGACTTATTCTAAGATGCAATGGTTACCTTGGAAGCAGCCTGACCTGCCCTATGACCTTCAGGGATGACAAATAAGGCATCAGTCTTAAGCACATAAAACTGGAGATAGCACACCACATCCAGCAAGTGGAGATCCCTCTACTTTTCAGATTTAGGATAAGGACAAGAGGAAGGCACAACAATCTCCTGATTGATGTGAAACTCAGAGACCACACTAGGAAGGAATTCCTCAGAGGTTCGAAGAACAGCCTTATCCTTGTGAAAAACCAGGAAAGGTGGCATGCAAGACAAAACCTGCAGCTGAGGGACTCTGCATAGAGAGACCACAGCATGCCAATAGGCTTAAGGGAATGGTAGCAAGTGACTCAAAGGGAGGTCGCTGCAAGACTCCCAAAACCAGATTAAGGTCCCACAGAGGCGTGGGAGCATTGTAGGCAGGGAAAGCATGGAAAACCCCCTGAAAGAACACCTTGGCATCTGGCAAGATAGAAATACGTCTCTGGAAAAATACAGAGGGAGCAGCCGTTTGGGCCTTCAAGAAATTCCGAATGAATCCTTTGTTCACACTATCTTGAAGAAAGGACAAGACCTACGGGAGGTCAAATGCCTGTGAAAACAGATCCCTGTCTACTAACAAAGAATGAAAGAGACCAAACCTTGTGGTATGCTTTAGAGGATACAGGCTTCCTAGCCTGTATAACAGTGGAGACGACCTCAGGTGAGAATCACTTTCTCCTCAAGATGAAGACTTCAGCAGCAATGACATCGAAGCCAACCCCCTCTATGTGCTCTTCCAGAGGTTCCCCTGGAGTAGGATGTTCAGTGTGGGTGGCAATGGAATCAGATCCTGAATGGATAGACACACCAGCTCCGGGAAACACACTCTCTTGGTCCAGTATGGAGCAACCATAATGACGGTCGGAAATCCATCCGTATCTTCCTGAGCACCCTGAGAATGAGAGGAATTGGAGGAAAGATGCAAGCAAGGTGAAAGAGCCACATAATCATCACTGCGTCTGTGGCAATGGCCAGTGGGACACTCCAATGGGAGCCAAACAACTGGACCTTCCTGTTGTTGCTTGTGGCTATAGAGTCTATCTGAGGAAGACCCCACTTTGGCACTGAGAGCAAAAAAGTCTGGATGGAGCTCCCACTCTCCTGGATCCACTGTTGGGTGACTTGGGAAGTCTGCCTGGAATATGAATGGCAGTGATGGCTGGAATGTGAGCTTCTGCCCAACCCAAGAAACATTTGGCTTCTGACCAAGCAGGAGCACTTCAAGTGCCTCCCCTGCTTGTTGACATAAGCCACAGCTGTGGCGTTGTCCAATTGGACTCTTACTGGATTACCCCTCTGTTAAAGGGACCAGTAGACCAGAGAGCCAGATTGCCCCAAGTTCCAGAACACTCATGGATTGAAGGGACTCCTCCAAGGTCCATCTGCCCTGGATCCCCAGGAGAACCAGAACCACACCCCAGACTCTCAGGCTGGCATCAGACGTGACAAAGGTCCGTTCCAGGATCACAAACAGCTTCCTTTATTCTAGGTTGTTCCTTTGCAACCACCACTGCAGATCCTGCTGACATCCATAGTTAGGGAGATCTGCCTATCCAGGAGATACGGATTCCTGTGCCAAGACCAGATGATAAGTCTCTTGAATTCCCTGGTGTTGGCCATAGAATAAGGAACTGCTTCCAGCTACCAAAGCTGCCTCTGAGAAGGGGTACAGCTTAGAGAATCTTTTAGAGATAGACAGCTCTCATTGGGCATCTTCTACTCATCCAAAAGGATTTGATCTAGAGTGGCAATGGGAAGAAAGACATCAGATGAAGTACCCTAAGCAGAGATGTCAGAGACCTGAAGGGTCTAAGACACTCCTGATGAGCCCCTCTGCAAAGGGAGCAGGGTCAGCTTCAAAGGCATACTCAAAGGAATAGGAGGAATACCACTCTTCATATTCCCGCTCCTCTGGTCATCCTCATAGGATTCATCCTCAGAGGAATCCATGAGCACAGGTAAACCTGGGGCCTTAGGGGCCCCACATCTGAAGTTAGTAGGGGGGTTTCCATGAATGGAGAACCCCTTGCAGAAAGAGGAAATTGTGCCACAGTGAACTTCAAGTCTTTCACCCAGACTGGCATTTGTTAAAGGCTGGAGGGCCCCGATGGGGTAATAGAGGCCACAGAGCATAAGGGGCATAAAGATCCCGAGTACTCTCTAGGGAGCCCCCAAGACACTGTGGACGTGAACCGGATAACAGGGCATGAGGAGACAAGAAGAATGAGCCCTCTCTCAACTCTGTATCACAAATAGTTGCAGAGAGATGTCCCAGAGAAGTTTGTCCCATAGAAGTCAATGGAGGAAGAGCTACTGTGATGTGAAGCGTGCCTTAACCCTCTGAGTGCCAGAGTGGTACGGAATACATTGCTTTGCAATGCATTCAGTACCAGTCTGGCAATCAAAGGGTTAAAGGTGCAACCAAAAAGCTAAAATAAACTGAAAGTTGTTATAAACACCCAAGGGGACATGGGGAAGGTAATAAAGAATAACTCTGAAGGGAAAACCCAGGAAAGAACCCCAAATGCAGGGAAACCAGCAGGGAAAGGGTTAAATACATTACGGCAGCTATCCATGCTCCATAACTTAGGGAAAAACTAGGAATAAAATACCCATATGAGTGCAGGTGCTCAAGGCTCCTAAACAGTTGCTTTAGGAAGGGGACCAATTGGGACAAGTGGACTATGGCACTCAAAGGGTTACTCACCAATTTTCAACTTCTGTCTTCAGGTTACCATTATGAAGAAAGAGCCTCAGAGAGACCCTGCTGGGAGAGAGAAACTTGGGCTCCAAGATTCTCGCAACAGAACTGCCAGGGTCCACAGCAGCACATGTACCCTGGTCAATCCTTCCCGGGAAGCCAGGAATGGTAACCCATCTGATGGAGGAATAGTAAAATCCCCATCCTATATAATAAATTGCTACAAAGTTTGTAACCACGCAGTCATGCACAGTAGCAAACAAACAAAAAACCATATATATATATATATATATATATATATATATATATATATATATATATATATATATATATATATATATCCTTTTGATCAGTGACTATTTGTTAACTATGGTGCAGTTTTGCTCGCCCCATACATTTTTCAACTTTCACATTTATACATAGGCCCCAATATCATGAATGAATATCCATTTGAGGAGAGGCCTTAACCCTTTGAGTACCCGAGAGGTATGAAACGCATTGCAGAGCAATGTATTGTGTACCCCTCTGGCACTCAATATGCTAAAACTGATTAGAGCACCTATATGGAAACTCCTGCTATGTTTTACCACTTGCTCCTATAGCATGGAAACTACAAACCTCTATATCACTGCGGATTACAAAAGGATCTTAAGCCCATATATTATTTGCTTGTACATATAAACAAAACAGACAAATACCAATTTCCTGATATATGCCAAACAGCAGTTTAATGGACAGTTTTACTCAGGAGAGGGGTGTAACACCTACCCCTTCCTAATTAAAACCACCACCAATTACCACAACCAGAAAATCCTAATGGCTTCAATTAACTATTGCTCCTTTAACGGTGGAATTCAATTAAGGACCCATGACGGTCCAGGACCGTCATGGCTTAAATGATAGCAGCGTATCTCCGTGCACGCTGCTATCATTAATTCCAGGCTGAGACTGAACGCTCTGAGACCGGGGCGTTCAGTCTCAGCCCTTCTTGCCTGTGCCGGGTCATGTGATTGCCATAACAGCAATCACATGTACTGGCATTCTGAGTGATAGAGTCAGTACGCAAAGCATACTGCCTCTATGTCACCTCTCTGCCTCTGTCTCCCTTACTATCAAAGTTAGGGAGAGAGAAGCAGAGAGGAGACACCTAGTGGAAAAAGAAAATACAGCAGCTGGGGGTATTAACCCCTTCACTGCTGGTGCTGGAGGCTGACTAAATGCAGGTCAATTTCTGACCTGCAAGTATACATTATTTTTTTGTTTAAAAAAAAAAAAAAAAAAAAAATCTCAATAAACAAAACTGGGAGTGCGATTGTTGTGGAGCCATGTAATACACTTATATACACCGTCAAATGTCATAGATAAAAAAGTGGGAAAATAGGATGGGAAAAAGGGACATGATGATTTTCACCCGGGGGGACAGTGGCCACTTTAAACTGCGCATTTTGTAAGTATGACTGTCCGGTCATACCTTTCACGCAGTCTTCATAAAAATGTAACCCTTTGCGCCCAATTGATTCCAAGAGAAAAAACAAAAATGTGGGTTTTTTTTCACATTTTTTTTTTTTTATTGTAATAAAATAAATGGAGGGTTATCCATATAAGTCAGGTATCAAAGGAAATCCCTATTTGTGCGTAAAAAAAACAGTACATAATTTATGGGGGTGGAATAAAAGACTTAGAGGGAAAACAGTGTTGAACAAAGACATAGTCAAAAAAGTCAGAAATGCACCGGTCCTTAAGTGGAAACTACCTCAGATTTTCACGGTCCTTAAGGGGTTAAGTGGTTAGATCTTGAACTAATTTGCAAGGGCAAAACTCAAGAGAGGCATTAGGATTTTCTGACTGAAATCTAATTCAGTACCCAGTAATTCTTTAGCAGAATCTTACCATTCGTTTTCTTTTTCTCCACTCCTTACAATACTGCTTCCGCTCGTTGTATACCTAGGATAGTGACGTTACAGGCATGAACAATTATCAGAAAACGTTGCTTCTATCTCATAGTGGAAGAAGCTTTTTTCCCATGTTTCCAGTTTCTCAAAGTAACATAAGGGGAAGTTCCATTCTGATACCCTCAGTCATAAGCCAGTAGTCGTACAATGGTAAATTCAGAAAAGAGTATTTCCAGAATCATATGTGAAGTCAGGTCATTACATAGTAAATTAGGTTGAAAAAAAGACACAAATCCATCAAGTTCAGCCTTTTCCCCATAACCCAGAGAAATGAGAATTATATACCTTTCCTGCTGCCAAATAAGTTAGTCTTTATCAGACTTTAATGTTTTGCCTATTACACTGTATAACCCTGTATGTTCCCTCTTGAAAGAAATGCATCTGATCGTCTCCATCCTTTCCTCTAATCTCAAGGGGTGGCACCTGGGTATTTGCTCAGGCCTTGGATTGAAATGCTCACCAAAGAGATCCTTGTATTGACATCTCATATACTTGTACATTGTGATAAGATCTCCTCTGTCATCTTTTCTCAAGAGTAAATAAACCAAAGTTTGTCTAGATGTTCCTAATATGTCAAGTTCTCCATTCCCTTAATTCATTTTGTTGCTCTTCGCTGTACTCACTCCAGTTCTAGAATATCCTTTTTCAGAACTGGGACCCAAAACTGCACTGCATATTCAAGGTCTTACCAGTGTTTTGTACAATGGCAAAATGCTGTTCTCCACTCTTGCGTCAATACCCCTTTTTATGCAAGACAGGACTTTGTTTGCATTTGCTACTGCTATTTGACACTGGTCATGGTTTCCAAGTTTGTAGTTTACATGGATTCCCAAAGTCTCTCTGTCAAAGAGTCCCATAAAATGATTCAATTAAGTTCATAAGTAGCATTAGGATTCTTGTCTTCCCAAACACATGACTTTACACTTTCCCTAATTATGACCAAATTCTCATTAACCTCCAGCAATTCTAGTTCTTCCATTTTATCTACCATACTTCTTGCATTTGCCAACATACAATTCATATTGAAATCTTTACATATTTTACCCTCTACTTTTTTCTACATCTTCATTTAATAGGAGTTCCTCCCTATTGGCTACATTTATCCCCACCCCTTCTCTGCCCCCATGATTATTTACTTTGAACCAGTCCCAATCTACCACATTTTTGATATCTATACCCTCCCCCCCCCGTTCTAGCTTAAAAACTCCTCCAACCATTCATCACTTCCATATAGATTGTACCCAAGAGCAAAGTCAGCCCAATGCTCTAAAAACTCAAAACCCTCCTTTCTACACCAATGCATTAAGCTACCTTTGCTAACCTGCACTGGTGCATGGTGCAGGTAGTATTTCAGAACACTACCCTGGAGGTCCTTGCCTCGTGCTTGCAGCCTAAATTCCTGAAGTCGTTTTTAAGGGACCTCCATCTTCCTTCAACACATGGTTGATCACAGTACGTATTACATAGCAATATAGTAAATTAGGTTTAAAAGAGACAAGTTCATCAGGTTCGATCCTTTGCCTCATAAAACAGAAATGAGAATTACATAAGCTTCATGCCTCCAAAATGAGTATTCATCTATTTACCGGAACTACCCTCTTTTACCTACTATACACATTATAACCCTGTATATTCCCTCTTGAAAAAAACGCAACTAATCTTCTTTTAAATGTACCCATTGTATCTGTCATTACTATGTCATTGGGCAAAGCATTCCACAATTTAACAGACCTTACAGAAAAAAATAAAACAACCTTCCCCCTGCTGAAGCTGAAATATTTTTTCCTCTAATAGTAAGGGGTGGCCCTTAGTTATTTGATCCGGCATCACATACCAGGAATGCTAAATTCAAATAACCAAAGACTACACTTATCAGTTTAAACTTGCATTCATAGTCATACTCCAAAATACATATTGTAAAAAGTCCTCTAATTTGTCTCTTACCTTTTCTTTTTCTTCTGGAGTAACATGGTTGGTGGCAGATTTTATCTTCTCCAGCTTGTCTTGGTGTCTTGCACATTCTTCCTTTAATAATGCAATTTCCTTCAACATCTCTTCTGTGGTCAAGGAGCTGGTCAAATCCTTCAGCTCTAATAGATTAAGATGCAATATTCAAGCAAGCTTAATTATATACAGATAAAGAAATGGCCAGGGGTAATAGGACTATGGGAATGCTTGATGTGAAGAAGTCACCTAATAAGAACACCTAATAATAAGCTTACACTTTCTCCTCTCAGTGGATGTAGCCAATTGGAATAGATCCCCTGCAAGTTTGTTTAAACGTAACTTATTACAATCCATCAGATCCCAGTGAGGAAGGAACAGGGCACACTTTCAGCACTGACAAAGCACTCATATACATAAACTTATTCATATACATAAGGGAAATCAGACTGTCAGCGTCCGCCTCTAAATAGATAGTGTATCAATTCTAAGTAGTAAAATCTAAACCAGACACCTTACTGTGAATATCAGAAAGCTAAAACAAGTACCATGATATACATAGTAAATAAGGTTGAAAAAAGACAAATACATCAGGTTCAACCTTTGCCTCTGTAACAGGCCATAGCCCATTACTAGGGTCTCTTTTAAGAGCCATGCATAAAAACATAAGACTGGAAGGCACTGGGTGAAGTCCCAGCTCCGGCCATCTGGACAGCCACAAAATACGGTCAGGCATGTTAAATTTCACTCCGTCCATTTTGAAATGTAGGCAGCATCCTGATCAGCTACCTACCGTTCTATGTTAAATGTTTTGTGAATATTTAATGTGTTGTCATGTACTGTAATACATGCTGGACCCATGTGTTACTTGGCGGCCTACAACGTTACATGGGCTAACGTGTTGGATATTTGCAAGGCCAGCCAAATGGTAGATGTATCACACGTTGGTCCAGATGTTGATTAGGTTTTCACTGTACTAATCTGTTCACCCCTTGTGTGTATATGCTATTGTCTTCTGTGTGATAGTATTAGTCTGGTGTCATGATTGTCTCTATTGTACTGTTTTGTTCATTGTATCAATCCTACTGTATTGTCCCATTGTCTTGAGTGTCCTGTTTCTTTATTCCTGGATGGTTTAAAGGGTTCCCTCTGACCCCCATTCAGGAGCCCCATGTTCCAGCTATCCAGCTTCACCTGACCAGCTACCCTTCTGCAGCTACTTTAAGGAGAGAGGACCCTGGAATGAATGCTAAGGACAACCCGGCGTCCTTAGCTTCCATTACATTGGTGGCAGTGGTGGGATTCTCTCCACCACTAGGAATCCAACCGACAAAAAACGGCAGGCCTGGAACCCAGGAGCTCTGTTGGGCCCAACTGGAGACGGACAGGGAAATTGTTGGAACTACAATGGACAGTACTGGGAAGGGGTTGAGGCTCTGACCCTGAACTCAAGACCCCCTTGTTGGTGTTGGATGACCCGGCGGCAAGGAGAATGTGGAAACTGCTGCCCCTCCTGGGACCTAATCCGTCGGACGAGATGGTGAGCCGACTTATGGATGCAGTGTCGGAGCATTACATCTGCATACTCAAGGAATCCCGTACGGTTGCCCCTACCCTGTGGAGAGGGACCAATATTCTCCCCAGTGGCTCTCTTACCCCTATCATAGTGAGAGGGAGTGCAATCCTCACCAGCTCCTGCCTTGGCAAGTGGGATCAAGGTCCTCACCAGCCCCTCTATTACCCCTGTCGTGGTGAGTGGGATCAAGGTCCTCACCAGTTGCTCTGTTACCCCTGCCCTGGAGAGTGGGATCTAGATCCTCCCCAGTGGCTCTGAAGCCCCTTGCCTGGTGAGGTGAGGCATGATCCTCACCAGCCCCAGTGATACCCCTGCCCTGGAGAGTGGGATCAATGTCCTCACCAGTGGCTCAGTTGCCCCTTACCTGGAGAGTGGGACCAATGTTCTCTCCAGCAGCTCAGTTGCTCCTGCCCTGGGGAGTGGGACCAGTGTCCTCTCAAGCGGATCTGTTGCCCCTGTGCTGGAGAGTGGGACCAGCATCCTCTCCAGTTGCTCTTTTGCTCCTGCCCTGGGGAGTGGGACCAGCGTCCTCCCCAGTAGCTTTGTTACCCCTTCCCTGAGGAGTGGGCCCGAGGTCTTCCCCAGCAGTTCCATTGCCACTGCCCTGGAGAGTGGGACCAAGGTCCTCACCAGCAGCTCTGCTGCTCCTGCCCTGGGGAGTGGGACCAGTGTCCTCCCCAACAGATCTGTTGCCCCTGCCCTGGAGAGTGGCACTAAGGTCCTCTCCAGCTCTGTTGCCCCTGCCCTGGGGGGGTGGGACAGATGCCAACGCCAGCCTGCTTTTTGGCCCTGATCCAGCGAGGGGGGCCATCGACTGGGTGGTGGCCTGGAACCCGGATAATTTGTATTGGGAGAGGGGCAACCGGAACCAGCATCCCCCCAGCTCTCCCGTTAATGCTGGGGCCTCTCTACCTCACAGGACTTTTCTCCGCAGACGTGTCCTGGCCAGAGCCCCTGGCACCAGATCCAATATGGACGGATACAGGCTATGCCTGGGCTGTTGGACTCCAGAGCCCACTCCCACTCTTATGGGGCTAGGACGAGAATGAAGGAACTACCCTTTATGTTGCGCCTGGCCGTGGACCCCTGCCTTCCCCACCCCGCACTGGATTACCTAAATCTCCCACAGACTCTGCGGCCCAAGGACGAAAGACTCCTCTGACTACCAAGCCACCGATTACTAATGTTGCCGCTGGCTTGGGACTTGGAAGGGGGAGTAATATAATGGACCATAGCCCATTACTAGGGGCTCTTTTAAGAGAGAAAAACATAAAAAAGACTGGAAGGCACCGGGTGAAGTCTCAGATCCAGCCAGCTGGACAGCCACAAAATACGGCCAATGATGTTAAATTCCACTCCATCCATTTTGAAATGTAGGCATCATTTTGATCAGCTGCCTACCGTTATATGTTAAATGTTTTGTGAATGTTTAATGATTTGTCATGTACTGTAATACATGCTGGACCCCTATGTTACTTGGGGGCCTACAATCTTACATAGGCCTGAAGGGGTTAACTTGTTGAATATTTGCAAGGCCAGCCAAATGGTAGATGTGTCACATGTTGGTCTAGAAGTTGATTAGATTTTCACTGTACTAATCCCTTCACCCCTAGTGTGTATACGCTATTGTCTTCTGTGTGATAGGATTAGTCTGGTGTCATGATTGTCTCTATTGTACTATTTTGTTGATTGTATCAATCCCGCTGTATTATTCCATTGTCTTGTATATCCTGTGTCTTTATTCCTGGATGGTTTAACTGGTTCCCTCTGACCCCCATTCAGGAACCCCATGTTCCAGCCAGCTATCCAGCTTCAATGGAGCAGCTACCATTCTGTAGCCGCTTCAAGGAGAGAGGATCTTGGAACGACTGCTAAGGACAACCCGGCGTCTTTAGCTTCCTTCTCATAACCCAGAGAAATTAGTATTTTATGAGCCTTCTCGCCACAAAATGAGTATTAATCTATTTACCAGAACTTTCTGTTTTACCTACTTATACATAGTATAACTCTCTTTGTTTCCTCTTGCAAGAAATACATCAATCTGCTCATAGTGTATCCTTTGTATCTACCATTACCATATCCTTGGGAAACGATTTCCCCAACTTAACAGACATTACTAAAAAAGAAATGCTGAAGCGGATATGCCTCCTTTCTTCTAATCTTAAAGGGATAGTAACGTTCAAAGTAAAAGAAGCTCCAATTAATCTTCATAGTATTTGGGCCATGGAGAGTGTTATTTCAATACTGTCAGAGTTGTAGTTTAAGAGTAATTGAATGATAAAGTATCCCCCTCCTGCCCCTTTTACCTAGTGTAACACTGCTCTGCTCACCTCAGAACAGCAAGACTGTCCGGATGGATCACAGAGAGGGACAATCTTCACTGAATATATATATATATGGAAAACCTGAAAAATCTGTCAAGGGGGGGCAGGGTTTTCCTTATACTCACAGTAAGAATATTGTCCCTTGTTGTGAGCTGTCCAGTCAAGTGACCAGATTCCACATCTGAGGGGCGGTGGTTTACACTAGGTAAGGGGCAGGAGGGGGATACTTTATCATTCAATTACTCTTGAACTACAACTCTGACAGTATTGAAAGAACACTCTCCATGGCCCAAATACTATGAAGATTAATTGGAGCAGCTTTTATTTTGAAACATTACTATCCCTTTAAGGGGTGGCCCCTAGTTATTTGATCAGGCCTTGGAATGAAAAGCTCAGAGTTCCTTGTACTGACCTTGCAAATAATGAGACAGTGTAACACAATTTCCTCTTAGTCGTCTTCTCTTTAGAGTAAATAAATCAAATTTGTCTAGACTTTCCTCATATGTGAGGTCCTTCCTTACCTTACATTATTTGGTGGCAAAATGAGGTTATACACTCTTGCTTTAATACAACTTTTTTATGCAATGCAGGACTTTGTTTGCTTTTGCTCCTACTGTTTGACACTGGTCACGGTTTTCAAGTTTGTAGTTTACATGGATTCACAGGTCTCTCTATCAAAGAGTCTCCTAAAATGATTCCATTAAGCTCATAAGCAGCATTGAGATTTTTTCTTCCCAAATGCACATCTTTACACTTTCCCACACTAAACTTCATATTCCATCTGTTTGCCCAATCTGCCAAGTCCTTCTGTAGAGAACAAATATCCTGTTATGAATTTAATACCCTACATAATAGTCATCTGCACATCCTGAAATTTTGCTTTCTACACCTATTTCCAGGTAATTTCTAAACATGTTAAAAGTCAGTGTACCGAACTACTGAACCCGGCGGTATTCCATTGTGAATTTTATCTGAATTGGGGAATTTTCCTTTTAAAACACATGGTTCTCTTTCATCAGTTTTTGGTACATTTGCAAAGGTTTTATACCCTATCCCAAATTTCTTTCATAGAAGCTTGGCAAAATCTATTCCTCATAAAAAATGGGTTGATTCCTGCCAATGTTTTTATTTTCCATGGTGTAATCCTAAATATAATCCCTAACTAACCCTTTCAGCAGTTCTCATTACAGAGGTCAAACTCACAGATCTATATTTCCCAGGTTCTGATTTAGTTCCATTCTTAAATAAAGGCACTACATTGGCTTTACGCCAATCTTGTAGTGAAGAGTGGTCTTGCGAACGCTGCACTGAGTTCCCGAGGATCCCTTGGATGTATACCAGCAGGGCCAGGTGCTAAATATATATGTATAGATTAAATAGAGGTCACCCACACACACATCCACACCCCCACTATGCTATTCACATTATGATGATCATAAAAGGAGGAGGGGCAAAAAAAACAAGCATCTCACGTGACCTGGTGATACAGATGGGTTTACATAAAAGGGAATATTTGCATACTGATAATTTATTTTCTCTTAGCCAATGTGGAACGCAGGAATCATGGAGTAAAGTATCCACTGGCAGGGAGGGCATGGCACTTGTATTGAAAGTCTCTCACATTGTATAAAGTCACCCTCCAATAATTAAACATACGACAACTAGCTTCATAATAGTTCCATTAGATCTCAAAAGTACCTGACTCTAAAGTAATCCTTAATTTTCGGAGACCAGAGCCAGGCATTAGCGCAAACATTCTGTCTTGGAGACGTCTGCGCACCTGCACTGTCAATCACAGGGACTGACGGCACAGGCGTGCAGACGGCACTAACCTGGCCGTCAGTCTCTGAAGATTAAGGATTACTTTAGAATCAGGTACTTTTGAGATCTAATAAAACTATTATTAAGCTAGTCGCCACATGCTTAATTATTGGAGGGCGACTTTATACAATGTGAAAGTTCAGCTTTAACAAGCTGATAAAAATACCATATCATATTTCTATAAAAACATGTTAAACAAATATTTAGATTGGGATATACCCTTGGAAGACCGGTAGAAATTCCCACAATGTGGTTGTTAAAGAAAATCATTACAAGCTTCTTCTAACGTGATATAAGCCACCATTACAGATGACCCATATGAACCGTCAGTTTTATTTTCAGTGCTTATATAATTGTGGGTTTGAGGCACTTTGGTAGAAAATTTTGGAAAGCAGTGTACTCATTAATTGAGCAAGCATTACTAACCTCCCTCCACACTCCAGTGAAGACTTAGCCTGATAATTGTCCCCATAAGAGGGGGAAATCTAGATCTTAGCTCCTTTGGGAGGCAAGATGTACTATAGCTGCCTATTAGTTACCTCCAAATATCCCTTTCAACTTTTCAGCAAGAGGTAATATATATTCTGATAACTGGGAAAAGTTGTAGCTTTACAGATACATGGATCTTTATTCCTCCCCCACCTCCTCACTATGATATTCTATCTATAACTTGCTTCCTAATATAAAAATAACATATCGCGTCAACTCTTAATTATCAGAGCGTTTTCAATTCATTCATGCATTTCATTACCCCAATTTAACACTTCAGCTTTTTAACAGAGCCTACCCTTTTCAGGTACAAATTGTCAAGGGATAGAGTCCCTGGCAAGCTGTAACTTGTATTAAAAATATTTTACATACGTTCACACTTAAAATGTGTCTTTCACCTTTATTTTATTGATTCTTCACTCCTACACTATAAACATTTATACATTCATTCTATTGTGCAGCTCTACAAACTTTGATAAGACTTGGGACCTGTTCATTTGCACAGCTTTTAGACTCAGTGTATTTAAACTGTAAAACAAAAAGCTGAATTTATAGGCAAAACAGATTAATAGTTTTAGAAATATTTAATAGTTGGAGAATCTAATCTAAGCAGTGCTTTATTCTGTGACTGGCCTGATAAAACATGCATAACTAACCCTTTACGAGCAAGAGGAGTATGCAACACATTGCAAAGCAATGCCTTGAATATTCCACTGACACACAAAGTTTTAATCGATCATGTCCATAAAATACCGTCTTCACCTTCATGAAGTAAAATAAAGTAATGGGGAGGAGTAATCATACAAATCGTTTCAAGATGGAAGCTCCGACTGAGGGAAAAATTTGGCAAGGTGATCGCTTCTCTTTAGTGTTAAAATGAAAAAAAGTGCAATACACAGTATATTATAATTCAGGTAAATTGACAAATCAAGACAAGTCTCTGTGAAAGGAGAGGGTTCTAATATCATAACTAGTAGGTGTTTAAGGCAGAGGACTGATTAGACCATTTATGGCTGCCTATACATTCGTGAGAAGGGCACATTTGATATATTTTAGGGATCCCACACCACAAATAATTGGTGCTAAGTTCATAATAAAAAAAATTGATACCAACTATTTTTAGGTTACAGTATCTGTTTGAAGGTGCCAGATTTAGTAAATATCAAGGAAACGCTAGACAGGACAGACCAGAACATTGTGGGAAAAAATTAAATGGGACAAAGAGAGAAAAAACAATGCTGTCCCTCTGATACCTGACTCAAGTTGCCGGCAGCTCTGCTGAGCAGTCTGAACATTGTTGGCAAGTTCTGTGATTTGGGCATCCAAGTTTTTGAGGTCAGAATCACTCACACTTTGAAACTGCACCTAAAATATGGATATTTATGTCATGAAAACTGAGGTACACACAGGACTGCCATGTTCCAATCAGGCCTGGAGTCATTTCTAAGAAATTAAAAGTATGGGCAATCACACCAACTCTGGTCATACACATGCATCCCTTGCTTCACCTGATCTGCAAAGTAGATTTTCTGTTTGCCATAAATTTTCTCCTTGATCTTCCCCTGTTGTGCCAGTAACTCCATTGCTTTGATCACAGCCTAGGATACAAAGAAGACAAATTAGATAAGCTGTGCAATATGCTGAACTATCAGCTGTGTGTACACACACACACACACACACACACACACACACACACACACACAGATACAAGCACATTAAATAAAACATTCACACAGCATGTGATGATATATCGGTGTCAGACAGACCTATTTTGCAAAAAAAGTGTGGCAATTTTTGAGAGGCACAGTACGGCATACAGGACCACTCTGTCTGCCTGACCAGTAGCGAGTGAAAAAAGGAGGGGGGGGGGGGAAGAGTTTTGGAAGGAGTCACAGTAGTGGAAGACAAAATGGTTTGGAAATAGATAGACTGAAAAGATCAAAGATCCATGCCAGGCAACACAAGGAAGGAGAGGTCAGGATTATATACTCCTGCTCCATCTTGAGTTTCTTCAGCACCCTGAGAATCAGGGGGAGGAAACAAATATGCCAGAGGAATACCACAGAATGCCCAGAGGAAGAGGATCGAGACCTGGGACAAAACAGGGGGACCTTTTGGTTTGATCATGTGGCCATTAGGTCCACAGCTGGCACACTTTGTGGTTGAACATTGCCTGGTTGAGTTATCAATTCCATGTATCCAGACAGTGCAGTGAGAGCTGCTAAAGTCCACCACAAAGTTTTTTGTTCCTGGAATGGGAATGGCTGAGACAGCCAGCACAGGAGCCCCTGTCCAAGCGAGAATTAGATGAACCTCTGACCATAAGGCTGCACTCCTGCCCCCCCCCCCCCGATGGCTGACCTAAACCTTCCTTGTTGCATTGTCAGACTGAATCCACAGTGGCACACCCTGGAGAAGCTGGGATCAAAGCAGAAGAGCAAGGCAAATCACCCGAAGTGACAACACATTGATGGACAGAAGACGGCCTCTCTCTGATCAAAGGCCCCAAGCCACCTGGGGAACCACCATTTGGCTTTCAATCTGTCAGATGACCAATGGTAGGCCGAAAGTCAGTTACTAAGTGCAGTAACTGAGTGTGGAATTAAGAAAAGGAAACTGCCTCCAGGCCAGTTACCAGATACCCCAGCACCTTCATGTACTCCTGCACACCATCACCAACAGGCAAAATAAGGCCTGAGACACCTGCCCGGACAAGGACTGAATCTTGTCTTCCAGCAGAAATACCTAACCCTCAAGTGTTAAAACTCATGGCAGCAAAGACTGGAGTCTGGTATGGAACCAGAGAGGATTTCTTGAAATTTATCACCCAGTTGTGCTGCTCAAATACAGAGACACATATCTGAAGTTAAAGGCCCTGAGACTCCTCACCGGGAACCTTTAGCAACAAGTTGTCCAGATATGGAGTAAAAGAAATCCCCAGAGAACTAATGTGGGCCACCAAGGGTACCGTGACCTTTGTAAAAACTCATGGAGCAGACATCAGCCGCAAGGGAAAAGCCCGATAATCTACATGAATGGGAATATGCACAAAAGTGCCCTTTATATTTAAGGAAGCCAGATACTCCCCTGGATACATAGTTGTGTTTGGGGGGGGGGACCCAATACTGTACACAATCAGGAGAAAAAGGATAGAAGAAGGAAACGTCTGAAAATGAGGAAAAAGTGCATCATCCGTCTTGCACCACTTAAAAATATTGAGGGATTGAGAACCAAAATCAGAGTCTTCAGAGTTCTTAAGGGCCTCCACAACTGTTCGAATAAGAACCCACAACAGGAGACCCAGGGTCTTCCTCAAAAGTGGAGTGGAATCTGTGGGTGTGAGAAGGGAGCAAAGGAGGTTGACCCCAAATTCCCCAACATTCTGTCTGACAGTTTGAAAGACACAGGCAACTGATCTTGCTGTCATTTTGGAATAGAAAAAAGGCTCCCAATGGGTGGATACTCACAAAACAGATGGCTGAGATTCTATTTTTGAAGTTCTGGGATATCTTACTGTCCCAGACACAGTAAATCACAGGACACACCAACCGGGTTGTACCTGAGTGGGAACTGGAGCAGACTTCACCATATTGAGAAACCATCCATGTTGGAGAAAAATCTGAGCAAATTCCTGGACATGCTAGTCAAAGATTCCCCTTGACGGAACCTTCAGCAGATGGTAGACCATATAGGAGTCACCTAAATCCCCTGGCTGTGAAGGAAGGAAATCATTGCCCCCAGAACTCTGGCAAATACCGGAAGAGCAGCGGTAAGCCCAAAGGGCAGAGTAGTGAACTGGAAGTGAGAAGTGGAGGTACTTATGACTGTCTGGAAGAATCGGGACATGTAAGTATGCATCTTGCAAGTTCAGAGATGCAAGGATTTCTATTGGGAAAATAGCTGCGATGATAGAGCGCAGAGACTCCATCTTGAAAGCGTGCAGTCTCCACAAAAGAATTGAGGTCCAAGATAGGACGCTACCACTGTCCTTCTTGGCCACCTCAAACAGGATTGAATAGAAACCTGAACCCCTCTCTTGAGGAGGAACTGGAATCAGAACTCCCCTGTCCAAGAGAGCATGAACCGCCTCGTTGAAAAAAAGACAGCTTTTCCTGGCTTAGGGGAGTCCTAGACTGGAAGAATCTGTAGGGAGGAAGGGACTTGAAGGCAATCTTGTACCCTTTTGAAACCACCTGCAGAACATACTGGTCCGCAATGGACTCTGCCCATCAGTTTAAAGATGGCACAGTCATCCTAGCCTGGCCTGGGGAAGGAATGAGCGCTTACCCCCGTAACTTTCTTGATAACATGTTCAAAGAAGAGTAAGGACCCTGCTAGAAGTACCCTCTTCTATGCTCTGTCTTTTTTGGGGGTTTGTGGCCTGCATGGATAAGAATGTTTCCGACATGGACGTTTTTATCCATGATAAAAACTCTGATAACTGATTTGGCACATTACCAGCAATCTTCTTTAAATAATCAGTGAATAGCTTTGCCGGAAGAGCCAGTGTTAGGGGTAGTAGCACTAGTATGTGCATGTGTGGTCTCAGAAGGCTGCAGGATCACTGCTGTAGTGGATCACTGCTTGAACGGGAGAAACAGGCATGAGGAGAAACACTATGCTTTCCATGATGGAACGCAACGCTGAGAACTTCCATGGCCCAAAACTGCCTGTAGCCACTAGGCTCCACCTTTCAATTCCTTCCCTCTGTCCTCCAGAGCCAGCGGCAATCCATGCAAAACCATTCCCTGTTTGGCCAGCAATGAATGCGGCCGCCCTTTCAAAACTGAGCCTTGATAACAAACAAGGTGAGCAAACTAATGCACGCCTACTTCCAGCTAGGTGTAGGACTAAAAGACTGATGGGAGATTTGGACAGCAGCCTTACGTATTTTTTTTTTATTGGACCTACACCAGCTGGAGGGAGGAAACATATACCCATTCTTTTCTATGGCCATGGATAGGGACACAGAAGAAAGAGAGATAGAATATTGATCGAGAGGAAAGTTACATTGTAGAGGATGAGCGAGAGAAAGTTAGGGCAAAAAAAATGTGTCTAGACAGCATAGTGAAAAATGCAGCAGCAAAACAGCAACAGAAGCAGCTAAATCATCAACTAGAACATCCCATTGTGAAAACAGGTCTCAGCAGGGGTGACAAAAATCCAGCAATGGTGGTGGTGGCAGCGGACGCACATCTCTTTGGGACTTTCTCCCAAAGTATGAGCTGGTAACTGACACACAGGAACACAGTGTAGCTCCTAGGTGTGGTCCCACTGCATATGAGAAGGTTTCTGCATACTTGCAGGATATCTACATTCCAGGTAGAAACAATGACCCCATGGACTACTGCCAAACAAAACAGTGTGTGGCCAGCATTGACACGTACTGCAGTGGAAACCCTTAGCTGCCATCAAGCAAGCATGGAGTCTGAGCAGGTTCTCAGTGCAGCTGGTTACATTGTGAATGACCGTAGGATGCGGCTATCAAGCAGCAATGTTTGGATATATTAACATACACACAGATGAGGAGGAGGGGAGGAGGGATGTAAAGAAGGGTTGCTACCATCTACCACATTTGGGGCCACTGCCATGACCAATAAGTAATGTGTATCAGTAATCTGATAAGGATAGCTTACATTTGACAAACATGATCATGGTAAAGACTGCTGTAGGACTCTATCCATCTATATATATCTCCACACACATCAATCATGCCATGCCAGTCCACATTACCATACATGTCTGCTACATTGTAGGTGTACTTGTTTTTTTCCCTTGACATCATGATTATGTCCTAGTGTCACTTAAAAGGATAGTAATACTTGCTTTTTATAAATTTTAATATAATTCATATTAAAAAATACATTATATAATATAAGTCCTGTTGCTTAAAGTTATGTAGATTTCAAGTTATAATTTTAAACGTTCCCCCTCCTACCCCTTTTACTCCCATCAGCGCTCTAGCAGACAGATTGAGCACTGATGGAAGTAAAAGGGGAAGGAGAGGGGAACTTTATAAACTTATAACTCGAAATCTACAAAACTTTAAGCAACGGGACTTAAATTATTTAATGCATTTTTTTCTTTTTTAATATGAACAATATTAAACTTTATAAAAAGCAAGTATTACTATCCCTTTAAAGGGATAGTAATGTTTCATAATAAAAGCAGCTCTAATTAATCATCATAGTATTTGGACTTTGGAGAGTGTTATTTCAATTCTGTCAGAGTTGTAGTTCAAGAGTAATTCAATGACAAAGTGTCCCCCTCACGCCCCTTTTACTGATGTAACACTTTTCAACCAGAGCAGAAGGGAGGTGCCCAGGTAGATTGCAGAGAGGGACAATCTTCAATTAAGATAAGGGAAAACCCTGAAAAGCTTGTCAAGGGGGCAGGGCTTTCATTGTTTTCACTGTAAGAAGACTGTCCCCTGCTGTTATCTGTCTGGTCTTACAACCAGATCCACATCTGAGAAGAGATGGCTTACACTAGGTAAAAGGGGCGGGAGGGGGAAACTTTGCTTGTGAATATCTCTAAAACCATAAAGGTTTGAGAGATAAGACTTGTATATCATTCTTCATATTTTTTTAATGCCTACAAAATAAAATAAAGTTAAAACGAAGTATTACTATCCCTTTAAGCAGGAAGTTAGTGTTATGGGCAAAGGACAAATGTACTCTCCATGCCAAAAAAATTTTTTCAAAGCATATGTTGCTGTAGGACACACGGCTTTGACTTTCAGCTACTTCTCTCTCCACTGCAGCCCTGAGAAGAAGTAATATTGTGATGGGAAATGTTGCATCATAGGAAACATTATTATATTTTGACAGTGGCAAAAAGGAGAATAATATTGCAATAGTGAAAAGGACAAAAGTTTTTTTTTGGGGGGGGGGTGAAGTCATGCAGAGATTTTGCAGACTTTTCACCCACCCCTGCTCTATCTACACACATAACTCTGCAAAACTAGACGACAACAGATAAGATCAATGATTCCACACTGGGCTTCATGCATAAAAGCAACAGGATAATTCCTGGGGCAAACAAACTGCCTCGTGGAAGAAAAATTACATTCCCAGATTTCCCATTGATTTAAATGAGGCTTTAAAGGAGGCTCCTTGTATGCTTCCCACATAAAGCGTTCAACGGTTTAAATGCCATTAAGATCAATGAGAATTATTATATGTCCCCAGTGGTGCAGTTTTTTTTCCCCAAAATTGTGCCAGTTTGCTTTAAAACTTCAGGCCCTTTCACTACTTGCTGTAGTCTCTGTTTCAGCTGTATTTGTTCCTCACCGTTTTCCCGAGGCTGTGATCCCTCTGCAGGTTACTGAATACATCCTGGCTGCTGTATGGTCTGTTTTGATCATTTAGATATTTCAGGATAATGGAGCTGGCTGCAGGAGGAAAACAAATATTTAAAACTATTGCATGAAGAAGTTAAATGGAATTCCGAGGGACTGTGTCCAGTTTATACCATCAATGCAGTTAATTTGAAACATGAAAAATAGAAAGTGAACAAACCAAACAAACATACAGTAAGCAGAGCAGAGCTGGTACCAAGTAAAACATACATAAGCTTTCATCAAAAGCCAATGAATGAAAATATTTATATAGTGCCCTAAGTGTATGCAGTGCTTTACAATTTAAGAGGTTTAGACAATACAGTGATACAAGTGGAAAGGGGTATAGCGGGAGATCAGTGTTGAAATGTAGGAAGGGGTAGAGGAGAGGGTTTACCATCAAAGTGTCACATGCAAAGTTTTGCGTCATAAAATGACGCATGTATTTGGCCGCGTCATTTAAAGTGTTGCAAATAAAGTTGTGTGTCTTAAAGTGTCGCAAATTTTACATTTTGCGATGTTCTGAATGGCGCATTCACCATATCATGCGTTATATGGGTGCACTAATGACACAATTTGGGTGCAGCATTAAGGACGCAATATGGGTGCATTAATGACACAATTTGGGTGCAATATATGGACCTAATATGGGTGCAATAAGGGCGCAATATGGGTGCAATAAGGGCGCAATATGGGTGCAATACTGACGCAATTAGGGTGCAAAAAGGATGCATTAAGGATGCAACACGGACACAATTTGAGTGCAATACTGACAATTTGGGTGCAATATGGGTGCAATAAGGACGAATTAAGGACACAATATGGGTGCAATACTGACACATGGGTGCAATATTGGTACCTGCCTTTCGTCAGAGTTGTTCAGCTGAGAAGTACAGAAGTGGAGGAAGCTGGTGTTCTATTAAGCCATGGCTGTGGACTGGATTTAGAAGAGTATTTAGAGAAAAGGAAAGGGAAGCATGCAGGGTCAAAGAGGAAGAAAGGACTGAGTTTTAGGTTTTGACAAGGTTGCGAATGCAAGCATTAGTGGGAATGTGGGTATTAAGGATCCTCCAACTCAAACTGGCATTTGTAGAATGCTGGGTTGAAAAGGAAGAGATAGAGGAAGGTGGTGATTGCCTTCCTGGTTGCCGCACTGACCACCTATGCTATTGGATAAGTGATCAATGCCAAGGGGGCATCAGGAGGGGTCTGGATGTCCCCCCCGCGAGATCTAATTTTCTTATAGAAAAGAGAGAAAAAAAAAAAAAAAAAAGACTGCACATATTGCAGGAACAAGAGCTTCTGCACTATGTGCATTTTTTATGTATACACAATATCACTCCCATGCTAATGGCAGCAATCTTGTCTATTGTAAAATGTATGCCAGAATGGGGAAAGAATCGTCCTCCTGGGTCAGCATGTTGAAACAATTGCCCTTGTGGCAAGAGAACAAATCGCCCAATCCCCACCCAGCATTGTGCCCTTGCCCAGGCAGTGTCCATGGGGACCTGTGCCTTCCAGTAGGAAATGAAACAAGTATGGGGGGCTAGGCAGAGAATATGGAGATCTATGGCTACAGGAGGGCAAGGAAACACGGCTGGGGGCAGCTGGTAACCACAAATCCCCATAGATGCTGCCTGACCCCCTGCCTTGTTCCCTTGTCCATTGGTAGCCACAGAACCCACTGTATACTGTCATATACACATGCTTTTCAATCACAAACAATACATAAAAAAATTAAAATATATGATGGGCAATGCCTGTACCTCGTATCTCATTGTTCCTTAAAAGGAGCAGTAAACTTTTTTTATTGTAAAAGAAAGAAAAAAAAAAAAAAAGAAGAAAAAAAGACATTTATAATGTATAAATATATATTAGGGCTTTTCCAGTTGAATAAAAAGGTGTGACGGAATAGTTATCACCTTCAGAATGAAATCTGTTTTCAGGGATCTCCATTGTCTTAACATGTGTTCCCATTCTTGAAAACATTAATGTTCCCTGTGTGTGCATGCATTAGAGTATGTTGGCCATTTAACAGCATTGAATGGGTTGGATAGTGTGTATGATGTATAGAGGGATGCTGCCATCCAGTCTAGCTAACCAAAGAGATTGTGTTATGAGATAGCCCAGTGTTGGTCAGATAGAGGGGAGTAGGGCAAATCTGTGCCTCTGTGTCCCTTCCCCCTTACATCAGGATAAGCAAAAAATCAACTTGTAAATGTTACCTGTGGCATCAGATCCTGTAGGGGGTGGGTAGAAGGAAGCCTAAGAGAAGAGAGAGAGAAGAGGAGAGAATGGAGTAACAGAAGGGGGTAGTAGGCCTCCCTAGCATGGAGGCAGGCTGGAGGCCAGTCTGGAGTTGGACTGATCCAGGTGCTTTCTAAAGGAGTACTGGGGAAGCTGGGACTGTAGAGTGCCCTCACCAGAAGCATTAGAATGAGTGGGTACTGAAGTTGTGGACTGTAAGCTAAGCTGAAGCGGCTGCAGCCACAGAAAGTACCTTGATGTTCCCATAACAAGGATGGTGTCCGGGAAGCTAAACTTCGGTGGCTATGACCCATGACTAAGGAAAGTGACTGGGAATAATTTCTTAAGATGCCTTCTCCAAAACCTCTGCCAGGACTAAAAGATACAAGGAAACTTCATGCAATCCAGCACCATGAATAGTGGGTGAGGTGCCCAATCTGCCTCTAGTGGGACTATGTGTAATCTCCAGTATAAAGTTAAAATGGACTTAGTATTATATGTAACCCCTGGCAATCTGTACAACTTTGCTGGCACACCAAGAAGAGAACAGCAGAAGTGTGCAGTTTTTATGCTTTACCCCTGTTTGTTTGCCTGTATTTTTTGTCCTAGGTTTGTGTGCCGTGACCTCTCTAATAAATGCAATTTATTATCTTTTTGTCTGGCTCGATAAATCGCTTAACCCTCAGTCTACCAAGCAGTAACCCCTGTACCCTGTCACATAAGGGTATCCCCACTACTGAGAGATGCATATATCCAGAGTTATAACATTTCAAACATGTCGGGGGTTTTTATACATATTACCAGTGCCCCCTAGTGGTCAAATTCCAATTAGTTATTCTCTAATAGAGAGGAAAGTCAGCAACATGCAGTTCTGCATAGAATGTAACAAACTGCTGAGTCATGCTGTGAAAACTTTCAGGAAGTAAACACCACACAGTACATTCACTTCCTGGTTATTTGAATTGTTGAATGAGTTTATTTATATAGCACCATAAATGTATGCAACGCTTTACAATTTAAGTGTTTGGACAATACAGGGTTACAAGTGCTTTGCAAAGTGAAACTGTGGAAGTGAGGTGCCTGCCCGAAAGTTTACAATCTAAAGACTGTTCTAAATTTTGAATAAAAGCTATTGATAGTGACAGTGCCCTTGTTTTAATAAGCAAGAAAAGCTCTATAACATATGTTTAAAAATAAAAATTTGTAGTGCTCCTTTTGTTTCAACCCTGGTACTGATTTGGTTCTAAAAATTGTTCAGAAATACCAAACTGGTTTCGTTCACGTGACGTGATGTGGGAAATGCACATTTATGCATTACTGATGTTTCACATAAAATGAGTCTGACAGAGTGAGGCTGATTGTCTATAAATACTTGCTTAACAGTTATATACCTGGCGTAAGGTGGAGGTAGCTTTGTATGTGCCTAAATCATGATAAAGTTACCACAAAACCACTTGATACATTCTACTATAACACAGCTGATAATTAAACTGCAGATATAACACCTCTAACGGCCAAGGGGTTAAATTCCATTTAAAAGGTTGGTGCACATTTCTAACATGTTGAGTGCCACAGGGATATGCAATGAACATCCCTATGGCACTCAAAGGGTTAAGGGATGCTGTTCATGCTGCAGAAAGGATCCTCTCCATTCCTCTACTGACCAAGTAGAGAAGAATGAATGAATGAATGAAGGGACTGACTGCTAAGAATAGGGACCCATGGAGCTGGAGCGAGCCCATGGTATTTTTTATATATTTATTTATTTATTAAGTAAGAGGATTTTAGCCTTACCTGTTAAATCCTTTTCTCTTCTTCCATACGACATACAGGTACCATGGGGAGGCAACAGCTCCTCCCTGTAGGCTAGAACATTTCTAGAAAAATGTGGGTGGAGCCTCCCCTCCTCCTTATCTGGCTATCCTACTAGCCCCACCCCAGTTAGATTTGACAGAAGCCTACTAAGTAGGACAGCAAGAAAGAAGAAAACAAAAACTCCTGTGAGCAACAGACCCAAGCGGACCCCCCACTTCCAGCTAAGTGAGACCAGTGTGCTCCCTTTCACTGGGTGGTATGTAATATGGATGAAGAGAAAAGGATTTAACAGGTAAGACAAATGCTCTTTTCTCTGTCGTCCAATATGACATACAAGTACCATGGGGATATACCAACATTAAGCTCCAAGGGTGGGAAGAGAAGGAGTGGACCAAGTGTCGGTCCCTATGATACCAGTGTTTCCAAGGACTATCCAGGGCAAGGAACATCCCACAAGAACAAAAGCTAACTGGGCTCAAACAGTTAAAGAACAGTAAGACACAGGAATGTAAGAGTCTAAACAGGCAGAACTGCCTTCAGGACCTTCAGCTGAAGCCAGAACATAAACACACTAGTGTTGGGCAAAGCTGTGCACAGTAGACCAAGTGGCTGCCTTGCACAGCTGTACAGCAGAGGTCTAATTTTTGTATGCCCAAGAGGCCTCAACAGACCAGGTGGAGTGCGCTGTAATGCGGAAAGGAACAGGTTTCTTCCAGAGTTCGTAAGCCCTGCAAATGGTAGACTTAATCCAGGATGCAATAATGACCTTGAACGCAGCCATACCTGCCCTAGGACCCTTAGGATGACAAATAAGGCATCGGCATTACAGATAGACTAAATACGGTGTACATAGAACTTAAGGAGAGTACCACATCCAACAAGTGGAGATCCCTCTCCTGTCAGATTTGGGTTCAGGACAAAATGAAGGCACAACAATTTCCTGAACTCAGAGAGCATCTTAGTAAGGAATTCCTGGGAGGTGCAAAGAACGGCCTTATCCATGTAAAACATCAGGAAAGGTGGCTTGCAGGACAAGGCCTGCAATTCAGCTACTCTGTGGACAGATACCACGGCCAGAAAAAAGGCCATCTTTCACATCAGAAGGCGTAGAGGAATGGTAGCCAAGGGTTCAAAGGAAGGCTGCTGCAAGACCCCCAAAAACCAGATTAAGGTCCCACTGGGAAAAGCATGAGCACCACCATGGAAGAAGATCTTGACATCTGGTAAAATGGCAATGCATCTCTGGAAAAAGGCAGAGAGAGACTAAGTCTGAACCTTCAAGGAGCGAAGACTGAGCCCTTTGTTCACAACATCCCGTAAAAAAACAAGGACAGGACCACCAGGAGATCAAACCCCTATGAAGACAGGTCCCTGTCAACACATTAAGACTGAAACTTGACCAAACCTTGTGGTAAGCCTTGGAAGAAACCAGTTTCCTAGCCTGGATCATAGTGGAGACCACCTCAGGAGAAAATATTTTCCTCCTCAAGATGGAGGCTTCAACAACCATGCTGTCAAAGCCATGTTCTCCACTTCCTCTTTCCATAGGTAACCCTGATGGAGAAGATCCGGTCTGAGTAGCAACAGAAATGGATCCTGAATGGAGAGGGCCTCCTGGTCGAGTAAAGGACAATCATGATGAGCGCAGGATCGTTCATCCAAATCATCCTCAGCACCCTGGGGATGAGAGGAATTGGATGGAAGATGTAAGCCAGGTGAAAATGCCACAGAATCGCCAGAGCATCCACAGCAAATGCCAGAGGATCCCTCCAATGGGAGGGAAAGAGCTGAACCTTCCTGTTGTCCCTGTTGGCCATCAGGTCTATCTGAAGAAGACCCCACCTCTGCACCAACAGGATGAAAACGACTGGGTGGAACTCCCACTCTCCTGGGTCTACCTGTTGGTGGCTGAGGAAGTCCACCAGGACATTGTCTACTCCTGGAATGTGCATAGCAGAAATGGCCGGAACGTGATCTTCTGCTCAGGTCAAAATAGACTTGACCTCTGACCAAGTGAAAGCACTTCTTGTGCCTCCCTGCTTGTCGATGTATGCCACTGTGGACTGCACATCCTCTCAGTGGAGAGGACCAGTACTCCAGAGCATGTCAAATCGCCCGGAGTTCCATTGATGACCATACAGTCTCCTCCGCAGTCCATCTGCCCTGAACCCCCAGGTCACCCAGGACAGCTCCCCAGCCCCACAGGATGTCGTCCATCGTCAGAATGGTCCAGTCCTGAATTACAAAGGGTTTTCCCTTCTCCACATTGGACCTGTCCAGCCACGAAAGCAGTCCTTCCTGACCTTGAATCTCAATGTCTTTCCATCTGGAGAGGTCCAAATTCCTACGCCAAGCATGGATAGTGATCTCTGGAGCTCCCTGGTGTGAGCCACGGAGTAAGGCACCACCACCATGGTTAACACTACGCGGCCTGTAAGGGTCAAGAACTTGCGGACCGGAGCCGAGGGCCGTGCTGGCCCAGGAGTTCCCTGGACAGAGCCTTCAGCAGAAGATCGTTAATATAGGGAGTCACTTGAAACCCCCGGGTGTGCAGGAAAGCAAATAAGGCTCTGGCAAACACCTGAGGAGCGGAGGTAAACCCAAAGTGCAGAGCAGTGAACTGGAATGCCCCAAGTTGCAGGTGAAACGGAGGTGCTTCTGACTATCGGGATGAATTGGGACATGCAAGTAAGCATCCTGCAGATCCAGAGAGGCCACAAATTCTCCTGGACACATAGCTGCCATGACAGAGCGCAAGGACTCCATCTTGAAGCATGCAGTCTCCACCAAAGAAGTGAGATCCTTGAGGTCCAAGAAAGGGGGACTTCCGCAGTTCTTCTTGGTTACTAATAGGTTTGAATAAAAACCTAAACCTCACTCTTGAGGAACTGGAATCAAGACTCCCTTATCCAAGAGAGCCTGAACCAACTCGTTGAAAAGACACAGCTTTTCCAGACCAAGGGGGGTTCTGAATTGCAAGAATCTGTAGGGAGGAAGGCATTTTGAAGGGAATCCTGTAACCTTCCGAAACCACCTGCAAAACCCACTGATCCGCAACAGACACTACCCAGATGTTTACAAAATTGTGCAGACACCCACCCACAGGCATCTGCGGATCAGGATTTTGTAAGTCATACAGAGGCAGACTTACCATACTTGGGCTTGGCGGTGGCATGCTTTGAGTGACACTGCTGTCTGGGCGGGTGCGGGGTGCCGGTTTGAGACATGCTCTGACTCTGCGCTTTGTTTTGGTGGGATGAAAAATAAGCAGTTTCCTCAAAATGTTAGGGCGTCTGGAGACATGAGGCAACAAAGTGCTCTTGCCTCCGGTGGCCTCACTGATAATCTGTTTCAGTTCAGGCCCAAAAAGAGATTTGCTTTGAAAAGGGAGATAAATCAGTGATTTGGTTTATTTTTTTTTTTTTTTATTTTTTTTTTTTTTAGAGGAGAGGTCCGCAGACCAAATCTTGAGCCACAATGTGAGTCTAGCAGAAACAGAGAAGGCAGAATCTTTAGCTACAAGTTTGATTGCATCAAAAAGAGTGTCAGTGACATTTGTCTGATCCTCAGACATGTTGGCCAAGAGGGCTAAAAGGTCCTCCTTAGGGTGCCATTTCTGACAAGAGGTGAAGAGGTGAAGCGGTGCATCTTGGAGAGCAGAGAGAGCACGGGCCTGTGAGTGCCTTGGAGACATCCATTCTATGCTGGTGCTGATGTCAAAGCCTTCCAATAGGAGCAGCACTCATCAGAAAAATCACCTCGTCCACCCCTGGGAGAAAGCAGGTTTAGGAGTGGCGATCATCACAAGGACAGAACGGAAAAGGAGTCAGACAACAGTAGAAAGCATGACGTCATCTGCATTCCACCAGTGCCGCAGAAGAGGAAGAGAGTACCCCGACATTCATAACCCCCCCCCTTCCCTACAAGAATTTGAGTCAGAAATGTGACCCCATCAGGCAGCAGAGAGCAGCCACAGGGGAGGAAAGAAAGAAAATGTGCTTTGTGTTATTAAAAGAGGATTTTAGTTTTACCTGTTAAATCCTTTTCTCTTAGTCCATATAGCTTACAGGTAACTCTGGGTGGGCGACCACCCCTTTAAGTAGGCAGGAAAAATTCTTGAAAAAGAAGTGCAGGGTGGAGCTTTCCTTCCCTCCTTAGCTGGTCACCAGCCAATCCCCAACCAGTTAGATTTGAGACGCTAACTATTGACTAGGTAGCAAGAAGGAAAAAAAAAAAAAAGACTCCTGTGAGCATGAACCCGAAGGAACTCCCATGTTTGGCCACAGGAGAACCAAAAACAGTCCCTTGACAGGGTGGGAGACCTGTAAGCTATGTGGACTAAGAGAAAAGGATTTAACAGGCAAGACTAATGTAACGGAAGCTAGAAGGGACCGAGCCGCCTTCCGCCGTCATTCCCGGGTTTCTCCCTCTCGACATCAGACTGGCACCGTTGGGTGCACCGGTTGAGCAAATGGACGGACTGATCGAGCCCTGTGGTGTCGCAAACTCTGTGTCAAAGTCAACAATGTGGTAGCCGCGTCGAATTTGTGTCGGAGTTGGAGGACAGCCAGGTGAACAGGGAAAGAGTCGAAGGCGCACAGCCAGAGCTGGGTCGCAAACGGATACCACGGGCCGTGGAAAGTGAGGCCTCTACTCCCGGTCTACGAATAACAGGAAAAGTGTCTCAGGAACCAAAGGACGGTCGACGACAGAATCTCTGGAATTCAGTAAAAGAAGGCAGACAGAGTCCACGTTGCCGCCTGACAGCCTCCGAAGTTGGGTCGCAGGATGCTGGCAGCAGATGGTTGAACGATGCAGGAACCTTGGCTCAGATAGGCGTCAGAGTGGCCTCTTTAGTACCATAAAAACTCAAGACACCAGGACTCTTGTTCACTCCAAAATAAGACTCACTTTATTTTACAAAACCACACATATTTATACAGATCAACTACACTGAAATACATGGGCCAGTCAGATACAGTAGGGTGAGGGGCAGGGATAATACAATCACAACATACAAGACAAAGGACCAACCACAGAAGGTCCCAGCAATTACAATAACACAGACATGATTGCATTACCACACACAAGGCTAGCAACAAATGGTACAACACAATACAAAGGGCCAGACATGATTAAGTTAACACACCACAGGGGGTCTCAATACAGTTCACAAAACTACAATGACTGGAGTGGCTACAATACACACACACTTGGGTGAGGGTGAACAATGAAACAAAAGGCTTGAGGGACTGCAAAATACATTTGCAGTATCCTTGGCCAAACTCAAATACTTAACTCCTAACGGCCGAGTCCCTTGAAAGCAGGCTATGATTTTCAGTCCTTTTGGCATAGCTGTCTGCCAATATAACGTCCCAAACTAGCTTGCAACACTGGGCTGGCAATCCGTACACCTAGACAGGAGTTTGTTCAACCAGTCCCAGAAGAGTGTCCCATACTATAAAATGTCTCCAGTCTCTTGGGACAATGGCTGATAAGTTTTATGCCCAGACAAGGGCTCCAGTAACGGCGAGGGATCCATAACATTTCTCACCCTTTTTTTTTTTTTTTTTTTTTTTTTTTTTTTTAAACCAAGCCAGCGGTTGCTGAAGCAAAAGCTGGCTTGGGACTCTGGGACAGCCATGCTGTATTGAGCACTTTGTCTGCAGCTGAGTGCCCAACTTGAACACCTTGACCTGGGTCAGGGAAAGACCTGAGCCCCTTGTCCGGGCCAGAAAAAGAGTTGGCCGCCTTGTCCGGGCCAGGGGAAAACATCAGCCCATTGTCCGGTTCAGGAACCAGCAGGTGTGCCCCTTGACCTGGGCCAGGAGTAAAATTGGGACCCTTGGTCCTGGGCCAAGTTGGGGGGGCCTCTCCTGGGCCAGGCTCCAGGAAGAGCTGGGGACAGACCCTGCTGGGTCTGGGGCCAGTGGCTCACGGTCCATAGCCAGTCTATAAGGGGGATCTCCTTGTGGCAACCGTGTCTCTGGGTCCTCAGTGGCCTGGGGGTCAACTTGGGGAAAGCTGGGGACATCTCCCCCTTTTGGTGGGGCAAGTACCCCACTGGAACAGCAGAGGATGCTGCTCCCACTCTCCTGGGCTGAGGCAACATCCATAGGGCTGCTGGCAACGCTGGGGACATGTTTGCCCAGGGTAGGGGCATCCAGAGGACCGGTGAGGAGCGTACTCCCACTCACCAATCCAGGGCAAACATTCACTGGGGCCATTCAAACAGCCCCCAGGGAGGACGGTGGTCTCACAACAACATCCCTGGTGAGGTCCCACTCACCAAGGCTGGGGACTCAGGGCAAAGGGCAACAAGTGGTGGGTTGTTAATGAGGACCGCTGTCCCACTCATCACAGCCGGGGTTTCTCAGGGCCTGGTGGGCTCTCTCCCATCCACCAGGCTTAGGGGTCACATAGGGGCTGGTAGGCTTGCTCCCACTCACCAGTTCACAATCCATAGGGACAGCACAAAGGGCAGCAGCAATGAACTGGGGCAGTCTACTGGGCTCCTCTTCTTCCAGGCCACCAACTTCCTGGCTTCTTTTCTTTTTGCGAGGGAACACATTGCCAATTTTCCTAACAATTGTGTTCATGCACCTGGAGAACACACCTTTCTGTTTCTCCAGGGCAGCATCCTCAGGGAACAGACAGGGGCTGCTGGTGGGGACCTGCGTCTTGTCCACCGCGGCAGGGGTTTCCCAGGCCCTGTTGAGCTTGCTCCTACTCACCAGGCCAGGTTTCACAGGGGGGCTGATGAGGAATGTATTCCCACCCATCAGATCACAGTCCATAGGGTCACCAAGAGGGCCAGCAGCACTTCAGTCCACTGGGGTCCTCTTCTTCCAAGCCACAAACTTCAAGGGCATTCTCTGCCGTGAGGAAGACTGCAGTCCCATTCCTCAGGACAATAACATCTGTGCCCCTGGAGAGCACACATTCCTTTTTCTCCAGGGCAGTATCCAGAAACAAAGGGGCAGGACAGTGGCTGCTGGTGAGGATCTGCATCTCATCCACCACAGCAAGGGATTCCCAGGCCCTGGTGAGCTCACTCCCACCCACCAGTTCAAAGTCCACAGGGAAAGGGGCCACATGCCCAACAGGGGGATGGTTGTCCCACCCTCTGGTACAGGGACATTCTTAGGGCTGAGGAGGAACAAATTCCCACTCCTCAGGTCAGGGTGAACATACTCCGGGGCAACAGGTTAATCAGGGAGGACTGTTGTCCCACTCCCTGATATAGGGGCAAAACAAGGGTCACTGGTGAGGAACTGATTCCCACTCACCAGTGTAGAGTGAACAGGGGAAACTCCATCCAAGTCCTCAGCTCCATTGAGGACCTCTTCAGATGAGTTGCCCCCCCAGTCGCCTTCTTCCTCTAGGGCCTCCCGGATTTCTTGAAATAATCCAGCATACATAGTAATTTAGGTTGAAAAAAGACTTGCGTCCATCTAGTTCAACCCTTTTCCTATTCCTGTTTACTATCGCTGATCCAAAAGAAGGCAAAAAAAAAAAAAAAAAAAAAAAAAAAAAAAAAAACCCTGAATACAGCAATTTCAAATTCTGTATTGAATGGGGGAAAAAATTCCTTCTTGCTTCCAAATAGCAATCAGATTTCTCCTTGGATCAAGAAGCACTAACTAAATATTAATCCCAATACTAACATACATAGCCCTGTATGTGCTGCTCTTTTAAATAAGTATCCAGGCCTTTTTTAAAGGCATCTACTGTATTCGATAGCATCACCTCTTCAGGCAGTGAATTCCATACCTTTATTGTCCTCACTGTAAAGAAACCCTTCAACTGCTGTAGATTAAATCTCCTTTCCTCAAGCCTAAGCGGGTGACCCCTTGTCCTTTGTACCATTCTGTTATGTTACTGAACAGGTCTTTGGGAGAGCCCTTTGTATGGGCCCTGAACATATTTATATAGTTGTAACGGACCCTAGGCCGTTACTATGGAAGTTCACTTGTTCCACCCAAAAGACTGAATTCACGGGTAGAACGGAGCCGTAGGCTGGCTGCTATGCGGGGCAACCTGTACAGAAAAACCCCATAGACTTTACATGGGAAAGTAGGCGGCTTTCTGATTGGTCGATTGGTTGCCCGCCTACCGGTCCTGATTGGCTAATGGGGAGTTAAAAGGCTACCATTGAAATAGAATGAGGAAAAGTAGGCCCTGTTCTGATTGGCTGAGGGGGAGTTAAAGGGACTCCATTGCCATAACATGGAGGAATGACGGCGGCCACCGGATTGGCCAATTGAACTGGTAACTCGCTAGCTCATTGGCTGGCTGTAAGAAGCAGCCAAAGTGCAGAGGCTCCACAGAGTCTGGGCTTCCATTGTTCTCATGTTTACCCCTGCCCCTTATCCACGAAGTTCAGCCCTTTGTGACATTGTGTGCCCATTGTTGCTAAATTTAATCATGTTAATTTAATTACAGAATGTGTTGTGCCCTTTTGTTAACTGTTTGAATTGATGCAATTAACTCTGCTTAAAAGAGCTGAATTCAGCCAAAATAAAGTGAGTTCAGTTTTGGAACCTGACTGGCGTGCTGTGTCATTCGTTTGGGGTGGTATCAAGGGTCTTCTTTTGACCCCCATCCTGGGATAGCTGGAGCGGAGCACCGGAGACATCACCCTTCCCTGGCGGCCCCTGCAAGAGAGAAACCCGGCATAGCAGGCTAAGTCAATCTGAGGACTTAGGATCCTGTTACACTGGTGGCAAGCGGTTGGATCGAACTGAAACCAGCCCAGCAGGGGGAGATATAGCCGCTGGCTTGACCCCGGTTTCAGCAACAGTTCGTGGGATCTTTTCTCTCACTCCACTGAGGAGATCCAGCCGGTTACTGATGGCAGCGCTAGAACCCTGGGACTATGTTGCGCTCAACTGGAGACAGACGGAGGAGCTACTGGCGCTGCGCTGGTCGCTGTTGGGGGACAATCCTCTACCAGAGTGGGAAGAAAGTCTTGCCTGCTACGTCGAAGAGGAGGTTCGTCTGCAAGACCGGTACACAGCCTTTCGCCATAAAGTGGAGCGGAAGGGCTACAGCTCTGCACCACGCTATGGGGTCCTTGATGGCTATGACTACGGCAGCTCTGGAAAAGTATGGGCGCTCTTGTGGAGAGACCACAACTTTGGCAGCAAGGCGGACAGTCATTTTTGGGATATCCGGGATGCCCGGGAGAGGATGATGGGCCTCCATGACACCCCAGAGCTGGAGGGGGAACTTTGTGACCTGGCGGAGCAGGATTGGCATCTTGAAAGAGCCTACCAGAGTCTTTTCCGGAAGATTGAAAGGCTTGGTGCAAGAGAGGGACCAGGGACAGTCCACCTGTATCCTGCACCACTGGAAGAGATGACCCTGCTGACCAACCCGCCCTGCCATGGCGGCTCCGTTCCAGCAGATGAACACCCATTTGATGAGTTCTGTGATCCGGTGTCGGAGGGGGTGAAGAAACTGTTGCCTCGCCTGGGACCCAACCCATTGGAAGAGACGGTGGCCCAACTTACAATGGCAGTAGAGCAGCACTACTTTCAAGAACTCCGGCGCTCCAGTGGCGCTATTTCCTCTGGCCTGGGAGGCAAGACCGAGGTCTGCACCAGGCCCTGTGTTTGCCCTGTGTAACAGTGCTCGAACGGCTGGGAATATATCCACTTTGCTTCCTGCTGCATTTTACCTGATTCGGTCCTGCGCTTGCTCGACGGCGTTCGAGTGCCGTGACCCCTCCGGTAGCCGCATCCTTTCGAGGCACAATCGGTCTTCCCGAGGTTCGACGCCGCTTTGAGTCGACCTCCGGAACGCTGGTTTGCTCGACCGGTGCACTCGACGGCGCCAGTCCGGCGTCGAGAAGGAGAGACCCGGGAAAATATACGGAAGGCGACCCGGTCTTCTTGCTTCCTTCCGTTACATTGGTGGCATAGCGGTGGGATTTCTCCTTCTTTCATCAAGTGTATCGAATGAGGGATGGCGGCACGCGGATCTGGCGGAGCGGTATTGCCCGAATGGGGTTTTCTGGACTTCTTGGACCTGATCGAATCAGTCGGACCCGCATGGGGTCTCAGTGACTTCCACAAGCGCCTCGGAGCTGTAGAGCCCGACTGGAAGTACATTAACTTTTTAGTGAAGGAAAAGTGGACTATTATTGGAATCGGACCGAGTGATGACCCAGTGTATCGAAGGATGGTGAATCTTATGCCGCTCCTGGGATACAAGCCATCGGTTGCCAGGATTAATAGGCTGATGGATATTGTACGTGGCCGGTACTGGCGAGAACTATGCGCAGGAGAAGAGGAAGAATGTTGGGGGGGGCACTCATCTGAGGAGGACCTCAGTGAATCTGAGGACTGGGAGGGAGCTGCCCCTGTTCACTCCACACTGGTGGGTGGGAATACGTTCCTCACCAGTGCCCCTGTTGCCCTGACGGATACCCTTGTTTCAATGGACTATGTTTTCCCTGAGCTGGGGGGTGGGAATTCGTTCCCCCTCAGTGAAGAAGATGCCCTGGGAGCGGAGCCGTGCGTGCTCCCCAGGATTATGAGGGATGCCCCCTGGAGGGATGGGACTGCGGTCTCCCTCCAGACAACAGGAAGGCCGGTGTGTGATGGCCTGCAAGAGGAGGACCCTAGCGGGCTGGAAGGAAGCAGTGCTGCTGGATCTCCTGAGGATGTATTATGTGAGCTGATGGGTGGGAGCAAGCCCATCAGTCCCCCTGAGGACCCTGCTGTAGTGGGTGGGAGAGAACCCAGCAGCAGCCTCAAGATGTTGCCCCTGGTGGGGGTGGAAGATGCCCTGGGAGCGGAGCCGTGCGTGCTCCCCAGGATTATGAGTGATACCGCCTGGAGGGATGGGACTGCGGTCTCCCTCCAGGCAGAAGAAAGGCCTGTGTATGATGGCCTACAGGAGGAGGATCCCAGTGGGCTGGGAGGAAATAGTGCCTCTGGCCCTCCTACAAGTATGGACTGTGAACTGTTGGGTGGGGGCAAGCCCATCAGTCCCCCTGAGACCCCTGCTGTACTGGGTGGGAGAGAACCCAGCAGCAGCCACAAAATGTTGCCCCTGGTGGGGGTGGAAGATGCCCTGGGAGCGGAGCCGTGCGTGCTCCCCAGGAGTACAAGTAATGCCGCCTTGAGGGATGGGACTGCGGTCTCCCTCAAGGAAAAAGAAAGGCCTGTGTGTGATGGCCTACCAGAGGAGGACACCCGCGGACTGGGAGAAAGTAGGGCTGCTGGAACTCCCCTGGATATGTTGTTTGACCTGATGGGTGGGGAAGAGTGCCCCATCAGTCCCCCTGTAACCCCTGACTTGGTGCGTGAGAGCAAGAGCACCAGGTCATGTGAAGTCCTGGCTGGGATGAGTGGGACAGCCGTCCTCATCCCCAGCCCAGCATTTGTTCTGCCTCCCCCTGAGACCCCTGGCCTAGTGCATGGGACCACAGTCATCATGGAGGAGCCTGGTTGTTTCCCTGCACTGGAGATTCCCACCTTGGTGAGTAGGACCAGGATCCTCACCCAGGACATTTGTGTTGTCCTGTCCCCTGTTGACCCCAGCTTGGTGGGTGGGAATGTATTCCCAATCAGGTCCATACCTGATTTGACTCAGGAGCATGGGAACTGCATCCGCTCCTGTCCCTCTGGGGCCCTGGCCCAACTAAAAGGGGGAGATGTGTCTCTCTCCCCAAACTCTGGTGCCCAGAAGCCAGAGGCACAATTGCCCCAGGGAGATCCCCCTTATAGACTGGCTCTGGACCCTGAGCCACTGGCCCCAGACCCAGAAGGATTTGACTGTAGCACTGCCTGGAGAAGGGCCCAGGAGAGGCCACCTGTTTTGATGTTTGTCAGGACAAACAGGCATCAGTTCCCCTGGCCCAGGTTTAAGGACACAGGACCTGGCATTTTCTTCACTGGCCCAGGACAAGGGCCCTGTACACCACTACCGGGCCCAGACAAAGGGCTCATGTTTTCCCCTGGCCCAGGACAAAAAGACTGCTTCATCCCCTGGCCCAGGACTAAGGACAAAGGAACTGGCAGTTGCTTCACTGGCCCAGGACCAGGGCCTTGTTCACCCCTACCAGGCCCAGACAAAGGGCTCATGTTTTCCCCTGGCCCAGGACAGAAGGACTACCTTAACCACTGGCCCAGGACAAGGGGCCCCTCAGTGAAAACTGGCCTAGGACCAAGGCCTCCGGACTAATGTACTGTCCAGACAAGTGCCTCACCATCTCCATGCCCTCCTTCAGCTCCAAGCCAGCGTTCACTACTGCACCCGCTGGCTTGGTACTAAAAGGGGGAGAAATGAAACGGATGTTATCCGTTACTTAGGCCCTTGTCTGGACCACGAACAATTTTCTGAAAGACTATGGCCTTGTGGCCTTATGTGAACTCTGATAGGGATTTCCCTATCATTATGTTACAAGGATTGATGTCGAATGTTGTAGGTTTTGTATATTGTGTAATGTCGAACGTTTAGTGTATTGGATGGTTTCTGTACGAGGGATACACGAGCACCGAAGCCGGTGATTCCCCGGTTCCTTTGTTCGAGCTATCCACGCCATCTCGAACGCGGGAAACTGGAGGCAGTGAGTCGACGCCGGATTGGCCGACGTACGACTCACTGCGCACGCTGATTGGCCAGGGTTGAAGCCGCATATTTAAACTAGTGTGTACGTGCTTCAACCCCTGGCCCAGTTCTCAGATGTGTATTCCCTCTAGTCAGTCCATTGTCTTTGTCCAGACGTTAATTAATCATGTTAAGTCTCAGTGTCCACATTGTGTTCAGTAGCCCATCTCCCATTGGCTTGTTTCCTTGGGCTACCATTGGTCCCTCTGTTTCCCCTGCCATTGGTCCACTGTACACTGTCACCATTGGTCTGTTGTGTATACCCATTGTGTTGGATTGGTCCCTGGGCCAAGCCTGCATTAGAATGCCTGGCCCTTCCCCTTCCTATTGTGGTACCATGTTGTAAAATGTATAAAAGTTGAGTGTCTTGTTCAATAAAGTGTGTTACTGTTTGGAGTGAACCAGAGTCCTGGAGTCTGTTTGTTCCTGTGGTAAAAGTGGCCACTCTGCCGCCCATTCGAACCAGGTTCCTGTACGTTCGTCCGTCTGCTGCCAGGATCCCGCTACCGACCTTTGTATCCTGTCAGGCGGCGACGTGGACTCTGCCCTTTGGTTTCCTGCCTAAGCTCCAACCTTCGAGTCGAGCACCGGAGTGCTCGAACGGCTGGGAATATATCCACTTTGCTTCCTGCTGCATTTTACCTGATTCGGTCCTGCGCTTGCTCAACGGCGTTCGAGTGCCGTGACCCCTCCGGTAGCCGCATCCTTTCGAGGCACAATCGGTCTTCCTGAGGTTCGACGTCGCTTTGAGTCGACCTCCGGAACGCTGGTTTGCTCGACCGGTGCACTCGACGGCGCCAGTCCAGCGTCGAGAAGGAGAGACCCGGGAACAAATACGGAAGGCAACCCGGTCTTCTTGCTTCCTTCCGTTACACCCTGTCCTGGAGAAGGAGAAATGTGTGCTCTCCAGGGGCACGGATGTTACTGGCCTGAGGAATGGGACTGCGGTCTTCCTCAGGGCAGAGAATGGCCCTGAAGTGGGTGGCCATGAAGAAGAGGATCCCAGCGGACTGACGGGAAACAGTGCTGCTGATCCTCTTGTTGTCCCTGTGGACTGTGAACTGGGGGGTGGGAGCGAGCCCACCAGTACCCCTATGCCTTCTGATATGGTGAGTGGGACACAGGTACTCACCAGTATCCCTTTGTGCTGGGCCCAACGGAGGTGGCCCCAACAGGCTGACTGACTACAGTGCGGCTGCATCTGGCAACCCTGAACTGGTGGGAGGGAGTGAGCCCACCAGCCTTTACATGACCCATGACCTGGTGAGTGGGAGCGAGCTCACCAGGTCCAGGGGAAACCCTGCTGTGGTGGACGGGAAGCAGGTCCCCAGCAGCCGGCCCTGTCCTTCCCCTATTGCTACTGCCCTGGAGAATGGGAAAGGTGTGCTCTCCCGGTGCATGGATACGTTTGTCAGGAAAATGGGGAATGTGTTCCTCCTCAAGAAGAGAAAAGTCCAGGAGGCTGATGACTTGGAAGAGGAGGAGCCCTGCAGACTACGCCAAAGCAGTATTCGGGCTCCTAGTGACTTTAAACTGATAGGTGGGAGTGAGCCCACCAGCCCCTATGTGACCCCTGGCCTGGTGAGTGGGAGTGAGCCCACCAGGCCCCGTGAAAATTCAGCTGCAATGAGTGGGACAACAGTCCTCATCTCCAGCCCACCGCTTGTTGCCCGTTTGCTTGAGTCCCCAGCCTTGGTGAGTGGGACCACTGTCCTCACCAGGGATGTTGGGGTGTCCCCTGGATTCCTTCGCCCCAGCCTGGCGGGTGGGAATGCATTCCCCACCAGGCCAGCCGTTATCCCAGCCTCAGGGAGTGGGACCACCGTCCTCCCTGGGTGCAGTTTGTTTTACCCCAGTGAATCCATTTGCCCTGGATTGATGAGTGGGAGTACGCTCCTCACCGGTCCTCTGGATGCCCCTACCCTGGGCAAGAGGTCCACCAGTTTTGACAACAGCCCTTTGCATATTGCCTCAACTCAGGAGAGTAGGAGCAGCTTCCTCTCCTGCCACCATGGGGCACTTGCCAAACCAAAATGGGGAGGTATACCCATCCCCCCACAATTTGATCTAAAGCCTTGTAAGAGCCCAGAGAACCCAGTGGCCAGTAGGACTCCTCCGCATGGACTGTCTATGGACCCTGAGCCACTGGCCCCAGACCCAGGAGGGCCAGACCTCAGCTCTGTCGGGGGCATGGCCCATGAGAGACCGCCCAATTTGGTGCCAGCCAGGACAAAGAGGCACCGGGTTCCATGGCCCAGGACCAAAGGCCCCAGTTTAACCCTTGGCCCAGGACAAGGGGCGCATCTGCTGTCTACTGGCCCGGACAAAGGGCCCAACGATTTCCCTGGCCCGGACAAGGGGCTCCAGCCTTTACCTGGCCCGGACAAGAGGCGACCCTCCTCCACGCAGGAACGTGTCGGACTTCCCAAGCCAGCGTTCATCCAAGCTGCTTCTGGCTTGGGTCTAGAAGGGGGGGGAAATGTAACGGACCCTAGGCCGTTACTATGGAAGTTCACTTGTTCCACCCAAAAGACTGAATTCACGGGTAGAACGGAGCCGTAGGCTGGCTGCTATGCGGGGCAACCTGTACAGAAAAACCCCATAGACTTTACATGGGAAAGTAGGCGGCTTTCTGATTGGTCGATTGGTTGCCCGCCTACCGGTCCTGATTGGCTAATGGGGAGTTAAAGGGATACCATTGAAATAGAATGAGGAAAAGTAGGCCCTGTTCTGATTGGCTGAGGGGGAGTTAAAGGGACTCCATTGCCATAACATGGAGGAATGTCGGCGGCCACCGGATTGGCCAATTGAACTGGTAACTCGCTAGCTCATTGGCTGGCTGTAAGAAGCAGCCAAAGTGCAGAGGCTCCACAGAGTCTGGGCTTCCATTGTTCTCATGTTTACCCCTGCCCCTTATCCACGAAGTTCAGCCCTTTGTGACATTGTGTGCCCATTGTTGCTAAATTTAATCATGTTAATTTAATTATAGAATGTGTTGTGCCCTTTTGTTAACTGTTTGACTTGATGCAATTAACTCTGCTTAAAAGAGCTGAATTCAGCCAAAATAAAGTGAGTTCAGTTTTGGAACCTGACTGGCGTGCTGTGTCATTCGTTTGGGGTGGTATCAAGGGTCTTCTTTTGACCCCCATCCTGGGATAGCTGGAGCGGAGCACCGGAGACATCACCCTTCCCTGGCGGCCCCTGCAAGAGAGAGACCCGGCATAGCAGGCTAAGTCAATCTGAGGACTTAGGATCCTGTTACAATAGTGTTATCATATTCCCTCTAAGATGCAGTTTTTCTAGTGAGTACAAGTTTAACTTTTCTAGCCTCTCTTCATAACTAAAACTTTCCATTCCCCTTACTAGTTTTGTAGCCCTCCTCTGCACTCTCTCTAGTTCCATAATGTCCTTTTTCAGAAAGGGCTCCCAGAATTGAACAGCACATTCTAGGTGGGGTCTTACCATGGACCTGTAAAGAGGCATAATAATATCTTCATCCCTTGAGTCAATACCACTTTTAATACATGCCAATATCTTATTGGCCTTTGCAGCTACCAGCTGGCACTGCATGCTACTACTAAGTCTATTGTCTACCATTACTCCCAAATCCTTTTCAGTAGTAGATTACCCCAGAGAAACACCATTTAAACTATATGTTGCATGTAACGGGGTTCGTACCTCCCCAGCATACGCTGCGCTCTCACACCGGACTAGTGAGACCCTGAAGCCGCCTGAGCTTGGTCGAAACCTTGGTTCCCGTATCGCTTCTCCGCCAGAGGTGGGGGTTGCAAGAAGACCCTTGATACCACCTCTCAAGGAAGACACCAGACACGCTTCTTAGTCAACCAGAAGAACAGTTTATTTTCGTGAAAACAGTACTTTTATGCACAGTTAACTGAGTTATGATAAATCAATCATATTTTCTTAACAAAAGGCTGAATTCACTGACAATAGCACACAGGTAACCTTATTAACATGCACACAAAAGAAGGTTGTGGACACTTTGGGGACACAATGGGGCTTGGGACACATACAATGGGCTGGGGTGATTGCCCGGGACAAAGGGCCGTAGACTTGGGGACGCCAGCGTTCGACCTCCGCTTTTAGGTTTTAGCCAATCAGAGGTCATGCCGCGGAGTCCCTGCAGCCAATCCCTGGGCCGCCCACATTTTCCCATGTTAAGTCCCTTTAACTCAGTTTGAGGGTCGGCGGCCAATCAGGAAGCGAGCGACGGCCCCGTTCTAAGTCAATGGGAAAATCCTCTTTTGGGCTCGATGTTCGAGAGCCAATGAGAACGGGGCCGACCATTCGCCATGTTAAGTCTATGGCGTCCCTTTAAACCCCAGTCCACCAATCAGAGGGCGGCCGACCATTCACCATGTTAATCCTATGGTGTCCCTTTAACTCCCTTTTTCTCAATGGGACGCTGGCCGGCCGCATAGAATCCCATTGCCCAGTGGCTGCCCCGTGTATGTCACTCCTTCATGACCGGTTTCCCGGGCAGGTTCTTGGGTATACTCCAGTAACGGGTCCCTACCCGTTACACTATCCCCCCCTTTCAGCGCCCAAGACCTCCATAATCCCTGGAGGAGGTCTTGGGAACCAGCCAGGTAGTGCACCCCCCCCACAGCTGCCCCTACACGTCCTCTTGCCGGGATAGACCATCCGCATTCCGGTTGTTCTTCCCAGAGCGGTATTTAACAGAGAAGGTGTACGGTTGTAAGGCCAGGCTCCACTGTAATAAGCGTCCGTTATTCCCCGCAGTCTTGTTCAGCCAGACCAGGGGGTTATGATCCGTAATCACTGTGAATTCCCGTCCGTACAAATAAGGCTGCAGCCGCTTGATAGCCCATACCAAAGCCAAACATTCCTTCTCAATGGCTGCATAGCCCTTCTCTCGGTCCAGCAGCTTACGGCTCTGGTAGGCAATGGGATGTGCTTCTCCGGACTCGTCCACCTGGCTTAATACTGCTCCCAAGCCGACGTTGGAGGCGTCTGTGTGGAGCAGAAACGGGCGGTTAAAGTCCGGAGCAGCAAGCACAGGAGATTTCCCTAATGCTGCCTTAAGGGCATCAAAAGCCTGGGTACAGGCTGGGGTCCAGGACACCACTCGGGGTACAGCTTTCTTGGTCAGGTCCGTCAGGGGCTTGGCCAGATCGCTGTAGCGGGGTACAAACCGGCGGTAATACCCAGCGGTTCCCAGGATGGCTAAAACCTGCTTTTTAGTCTGGGGCTGGGGCCAGGCCACTATGGCCTCTATCTTAGCTGGATCCGGTCTCTGGCACCCACTACCTACCCTGTGACCCAAATACTGCACCTCTCCTTTCCCTACCTGACACTTGTCAGGACGGATGGTTAAGCCCGCCTTGTGTATTCTCCCTAACACTGCGGCTAAATGGAGCAGATGATCCTCCCAGGACTCGCAGTAAATCGCTATATCATCCAAGTAAGCGCAGGCAAACTCCTGGGCTCCATTGAGCAGGCGGTCAACCAACCTTTGAAAGGTAGCTGGGGCATTCTTCATCCCGAATGGCATGACCGTGAATTGATACAGGCCAAACGGGGTGATGAAGGCTGACTTGCGCCTGGCCTCTGGAGCCAGAGGAATCTGCCAATAGCCCTTGCTTAAGTCTAGCGTGGTGACATAGCGAGCCCCTGCCAGCCTATCTAGGAGATCATCCACCCGAGGCATGGGGTAGGCGTCGGTAACTGTTTTCTCATTTAGCCGCCTATAGTCTACACAAAATCGGGTAGTGCCATCTTTCTTGGGCACTAACACCACCGGGGAAGCCCAGGGACTGTCTGACTCTTCAATGACCCCCAGCTCCTGCATCTCCCTAAGTTCCCTCTGGATGTGGGACTTAACAGCCTCAGGTACCCGGTAGGCGGGTTGTCGAAGCGGGGCTGTGTCTCCCGTCTCTACGCGGTGGTCAGTCAGGGACGTTCGACTGGGTAAAGGGGAGAACAACCCAGGCCAGCAGCCCACTATTTCCCGCAGCTGCTCCTGTCGATCTGCGGGAAGGTGACTACCTAGGGGCAGGGACCCCCCTTCCACCTCCTCCTGCACAGCGGACAGAAAATCGGGAATCTCCCGTTCCTCTGCCTCCTGAGCCGGGGGAGTGCATATCGCCATAATCTCTTCAGGTCTCTGCTCGTACGCCTTAAGGGCATTTATGTGGCAGATCCGCCTATCCTTTAGCTGGGGTCCCCTGGCTATAAGGTATGTGGTCTCCCCCTGCTGACCCACCACCTGATAGGGGCCCTCCCAGGCAGTCTGCAGTTTGTTCTGGCGGACCGGCCGCAGAGCTAGCACCTGCTGTCCTACTATAAATTCTCTGACCCTGGCCTGCTGGTCATAGTAGGCTTTCTGGCGGTCCTGAGCCCGCTGAAGATTCTGGCGGGCCATGCCCATCAGGGTCTCCAGATGGTCCCTTAGCTCCAGCACATAGGTAACCGCTGGGGTTTCCTCCATTTCACATTTCTCCTCCCAGTATTCCCGAAGGATGTTCAGGGGTCCCCGGACTCTCCGCCCATATAATAGCTCAAAGGGCGAGAATCCCGTGGACTCCTGAGGCACCTCTCGGTATGCGAAGAGGAGATGGGGCAAATACTTTTCCCAGTCTCTACAGGAGTCAGTAAAGGCTCTCAGCATCTGCTTGAGGGTCCCATTGAACCTCTCACATAAGCCATTCTTCTGGGGGTGATAAGCGGTGGTGTGAGCCGCCTTCACCCCACATAGCTTCCACACCTGTTGTAATAGTTCAGAAGTGAACTGTGTCCCTCTGTCTGACAATATCTCCTGGGGGAACCCTACTCTCGTGAAGATGCCCACCAGAGCGTCAGCTATGGACTCTGCGGTTACATTGGCTAGGGCAACAGCTTCAGGGTAACGGGTGGCAAAATCCACCACCGTGAGAATGAATTTCTTCCCTGAGCGGCTGCACCTAGCCAAGGGACCCACGATGTCCACCGCCACCCGCTGGAAGGGAACCCCTACAATAGGTAAGGACTGCAGTGGAGCCTTAGGGTGGTCTCCCCGTTTGCCCACCCGCTGACAGGTGTCACAGGTCCGGCAAAACGTGTGTACACTCCGGGAGACTTGTGGCCAGAAAAAGGTCCTGGTAAGTCGCTCTTCGGTGAACCTGGCCCCAAGGTGCCCAGCCAAAGGGACCTCGTGAGCCAGAGCCAGAAGGGCAGATCTATATCGGGAGGGTACTACCAGCTGTTTTTTGGCTACTTCCACCCCATCCCGACCCGTGGAAATGGTTTCTCTATACAGCAGCCCCTGCTCCCAGTATACCTTCTCCCCGCTTGGGCTAACCTCCCCACTGTCAGCCCTGCGCCTGTATCCTAATAGTGAGGGATCTACCTGTAGCGCATCCCTAAACTCGGCCGGGGGCGCCCACTGAGTAACCCCAGGATCGGAAGGGGAAGACGGGGCTGGGTCGTTCGAACTTACCGCTGCTGCTGTTCTGGCTTGTGCCCGGGTGACAGCCTGGCAATCTTTGACGTGACCTGAGATGAACTGGCTCTCGAGTCGTCCCAGGTCATTCCCCAGCAGCACGTCGGTCGGGAGTCCTGGCATGACCCCGACAATTCGATGTCCTTGCCCGGTGCCCCAGTCCAAATGTACCCTGGCCGTAGGGAGCTGATAGACTTTCCCCCCTGCCACTCGCACTTCCACAGCTTGGTTGGTCCGGTGCTGGCGCTGTAAGCACCGGGGTTGCACCAGGGTCAGTGTTGCTCCGGAGTCCCGCAGCCCCTCTGCTGGGTAGCCGTCCACCTGGATTTTCTGCAAGTGATGGCTTCTGTTGTCCAGCCCCGCCGCTTGAGCCAGAGCCACCTCATGGTAATGTCCCCAGGGTGCAAAATCCTCCTGCCCCCGTATGATTTCCCTGGGAGCGGGCCAGTCATACCCTTCCTCCTCCGGGGTGCTAACACAATTGACAGACCGGGGTGGCACCCGGGGCTGAGGTGGTGGGGGCCCCCACCGGGCTGGTCCTGCTGAGGGCCGGTTACCAGCCCTGTTCAAGGGGCAGTTAGGGCGCAGATGCCCTCGTTGATGGCACAGGTAGCATTCTGGCCCCGGATTGTTCCTAGCCGGGGGGCCTGGGGGCCCTCTAGATGGACCGGCCTGTGGAGGACGGGAGGGACCCGTGGATCCTCCCAACATCCTAGTCCCTGCGGGCCCATGGACCGTAGCCGCCCGCTGCCCCATCCGCCGTGACTCCTCAAATCGATCGGCCAGTTCAGCTGCCTCTGTGACCGTGCGGGGGCTATGGTCGTGAACCCAGTCTCTCACTTCAGGGGCAACATGATGGAAGAATTGCTCCAACAAGATCTGCTGATAGCAGTCCTCCACAGACCTTACCCCACAGCCTTGCATCCAGTTTCGGCAAGCTCTTTCTAGGGTATATACCCATTCTGTGTGGGTGTCCTTCTGCTGCCGCCTGCTCTCCCTGAATTGTCTCCTGTATGTGTCCGGAGTAATAGCATAGCGCTGCAGCAGCCTTCGCTTGATCTCTGGGTAATCTGAGCTCCATTCCTCTGGGATTGCCCGGTAGGCATCCGCCGCCCGTCCGGTCAGTTTCCCCGCTAGTATGGGTACCCAGTTCTGTGGGTCCACCCGGACCTGGCAGCATTGCCTCTCAAAGTCCCGTAGAAACCCGTCAATATCCCCCACAGTGTCATCAAAAGTTTTAAACAGCTGGTGCGGCAACTTATATGAATACTCTGCAGAGGTACTGCGATTCTCCGTGGCCGGGCTATGCAAACTGGACCGTGCTTGTTCCAGCTCTCTCAAGTATTCTTGTTCCACAGCCAAAATAGTTCTGGTTACAAAGTCCTGTGGTGGGTTTGGCCCCAGGAAAGCCAGGCGGCTTGCCACCCTTTCTGCCACCACATCCCCACAGGTAGGAGGGTTCACCAACCCTCGGGGCAACTGGGACTGCTGCGAGCCCCTGCTGTATCCATCCTCCGGTGGCAGATCAGTGTTCCTGGCCCGCTCCACCATGTCCTCATCCAAGGACTGCAGTAAATTGACCAGCTCAGTCTTTTTGAGGCCCCTTGCCTCCTGTCCTCTCTCCTCTACCATCTGTTGTAGCTCAGCCACCGATTTTTGTCTGTATATGTCGGCCATATCCCGGCTGGCACCCTGATGTCTCCGCAAACTGGTACTTTCCTCACGAATGTTGCTGGAGCCTGGGGTCAAGCCAATGGCTATTTTTCCCCCTGCTGGGCTGGCTCCAGGTGATCCTCCGGTCCTGCCGCGTTGCTGGAACCTGGGGTCAAGCCAAAGGCTGTTTTTCCCCCTGCTGGGCTGGTTCCAGGAGATCCCGCCGCTTGCCACCAGTGTAACGGGGTTCGTACCTCCCCGGCATACGCTGCGCTCTCACACCGGACTAGTGAGATCCTGAAGCCGCCTGAGCTTGGTCGAAACCTCGGTTCCTGTATCGCTTCTCCGCCAGAGGTGGGGGTCGCAAGAAGACCCTTGATACCACCTCTCAAGGAAGACACCAGACACGCTTCTTAGTCAACCAGAAGAACAGTTTATTTTCGTGAAAACAGTACTTTTATGCACAGTTAACTGAGTTATGATAAATCAATCATATTTTCTTAACAAAAGGCTGAATTCACTGACAATAGCACACAGGTAACCTTATTAACATGCACACAAAAGAAAGTTGTGGACACTTTGGGGACACAATGGGGCTTGGGACACATACAATGGGCTGGGGTGATTGCCCGGGACAAAGGGCCATAGACTTGGGGACGCCAGCGTTCGACCTCCACTTTTAGGTTTTAGCCAATCAGAGGTCATGCCGCGGAGTCCCTGCAGCCAATCCCTGGGCCGCCCACATTTTCCCATGTTAAGTCTATGGAGTCCCTTTAACTCAGTTCGAGGGTCGGCGGCCAATCAGGAAGCGAGCGACGGCCCCGTTCTAAGTCAATGGGAAAATCCTCTTTTGGGCTCGATGTTCGAGAGCCAATGAGAACGGGGCCGACCATTCGCCATGTTAAGTCTATGGCGTCCCTTTAAACCCCAGACCACCAATCAGAGGGCGGCCGACCATTCACCATGTTAATCCTATGGTGTCCCTTTAACTCCCTTTTTCTCAATAGGACGCTGGCCGGCCGCATAGAATCCCATTGCCCAGTGGCTGCCCCGTGTTCCCGTGAATGTCACTCCTTCATGACCGGTTTCCCGGGCAGGTTCTTGGGTATACTCCAGTAACGGGTCCCTACCCGTTACATTGCATTTTTATTATTATACCCAAAATGCATAACTTTACACTTGTCTGTATTGAATCTAATTTGCCATTTGCCTGCCCAGTTACTCAATTAATGCAAATCCTCTTGTAATGAAGACATATCCAGTTCAGACTTTATTACCTTAATTTTGTGTCATCGGCAAACAATGATACATATATTCCACATCAAACTCCCAGCTGACTGTGCCGCTCAAGTTCTCTTGTAGGCTCCTGGGGACGTACCCCCCTAGCATGTCCTCTCTTTTGGCCAAAATTTCCCAGAAGCAGTTGTTTTCTGGACTGCCAAAGTTCAAATCACAAAGATAGGCTTCCCACACCAGCCCTTGGATCTTATATCGCAAGCGGGCCAGGGAGAAGGTTACTGGGAGCTTGGGGCCATATTCCTGGTCCATGTACTTTACCAGAGCCCAGTAAGCATCTTGTATCTGTAGCTCCTCTGCGATACAACCACCCAGCTCTGGGATAAAGTCATCTATCATATCGCCCAGCCGGATCCTCCACTGGAACCGGATGATGTTGAAGCGGTTTTCGTATGACCCCAAAGTATCCGCCATGTCTCAATTGCTGCACCCGATTAAAGAAGGAGAAATCCCACCGCTCGTCACCAGTGTAACGGAAGCTAGAAGGGACCACGTCACCTTCCGCCGTCATTCCCGGGTCTCTCCCTCTCGACGTCGGACTGGCGCCATCGGATGCACCGGTCGAGCAAATGGACGGACTGATCGAGCCCCATGGTGTCACAAACTCTGTGTCGAAGTCGACAATGTGGTAGCGGTGTCGACTTCGTGTCAGAGTCTGAGGACAGCCGGGCAAACAGGGAAAGAGTCGAAGGCGCACAGCCAGAGCTGGGTCGCAAACTGGTACCACTGCCTGTGGAGAGTGAGGCCTCTACTCCTGGTCTACGAATAACAGGAAAAGTGTCGCAGGAACCAAAGGAGGGTCAAGGACAGATAATCTCTGGAACTCAGTAGAAGGCGGCAGAGTCCACGTTGCCACCTGACAGCTTCCGAAGTTGGGTCGCAGAATGCTGGCAGCAGATGGCCGAACCTTGGCTCAGATTGGCCACTTTAGTACCATAAAAACTCAAGACACCAGGACTCTTGTTCACTCCAAAATAAGACTCACTTTATTGTACAAAACCACACATATTTATACAGATCAACTACACTGAAATACATGGGCCAATCAGATACAGTAGGGGGAGGGGCAGGTATAATACAATCACAATATACAAGACAAAGGACCAACCACAGAAGGTCCCAGCAATTACAATAACACAGACATGACTGCATTACCACACACAAGGCTAGCAACAAATGGTACAACACAATACAAAGGGCCAGACATGATTAAGTTAGCACACCACAGGGGGTCTCAATACAGGATTTGTCAGGGTTTGAGGAAGCTACAGGGCCAAATTTGTGAACAAACATGGAATTTTCACAGCTTGCTTTACTGGTGTCATGACTCATTTTGGGGCTTTTTAGCAGCACTCAATTAAAAAAAAAACAAAAAAAAAAAAAACAGACAACTGTGGATTTCAAGCACAGGGTATTGGGTATTTAGAGAATTTTAAAAATGTATTGTCTAGTGTTAAGCTACACCGTCTAAGTATGTCAATGCCCCATTTGCATAGGTTTGTCAGGGTTTGGGGGGTAAGGTACTGGGCACAGTTGGGAACATGTACGTTTCCATTTTGAGACACAGCATTTTTACAGCTTGCTTAACTGGTGTCTTGTCTCATTTGGGGCTGTTTGGCAATGCTGCATTTAAAGGGATAGTAATGTTTCATAATAAAAGCAGCTCTAATTGATCATCATAGTATTTGGACTTTGGAGAGTGTTATTTCAATTCTGTCAGAGTTGTAGTTCAAGAGTAATTCAATGACAAAATATTCCCCTCCCTCCCCTTTTACTAATGTAACACTGCTCAGCCAGATCAGAAGGGAGGTGCCCAGGTAGACTGCAGAGAGGGATAATCTTCAAGATAAGGGAAAAACCTGAAAAACTTATCTAGGGGGCAGGGCTTTCATTGTTCTCATGCAAAGAAGATTGTCCCCTTCTGTTATCTGTTGGTCTTACAACTAGACTCCACATCTGAGAAGAGATGGCTTACACTAGGTAAAAGGGGTGGGAGGGGGAAAGTTTGCTTGTGAATATCTCTCAAACCATAAAGGTTTGAGACATAAGGCTTGTATCATTCTTCATGTTTTTTTAATGCCTACAAAATAAAATAAAGATAAAACGAAGTATTACTATCCCTTTAATATTGTACATGCACAGAAGGGTAGAGAGAGCCGGAGCAGCACTCAACAAGAATGACAGGAGGTTATCGCTCCAAAAATAATTTATTACTATGACTTAGAAATAGCATACACCTTATGACAAAGCATACCTCGCTCCCGCAATGTGTCTCCAGCAATTTACAAAATTAAGGTGTCTATTCATCTTACTTCTTACATCTTATTTATATGGCAGAAACAGTATACAACTCTAAGCAACATTGGGATAAGATTATCGCTATAAAATAATTATTACTATGACTTAGAAATAGCATACACCTTATGACAAAGCATACCTCTCTCCCACGTGTCTCCAGCAATTTACAAAATTAAGATGTAAGATGATGAATAGATACCTTATTTATATTACAGAAATAGCATACAAAGCTAATCATCCTCAGCGGCCACCAGATGGCTAAGGATGATGGGACTTAAAGGAGACGTTTCATTCCGCGACTTGAGAATCTCGTGCTTTGCCGCAGTGAGAGATTCTCATGTCGCCCTTTTAATCATGGTGACATGGTTAATGCACCATGTAGTTGCACGCTCTTTTGTGTGCAACATTTTTAAAGTGAACCGCCCCATCCATGGAAGTCACAAAAGTCAGTACCTTATCAGGGTAGGTATCAACTTACTAATCTAACCAAAGAACATTAGTGACTAGCAACCAAATATAAAGGGCTGGATATGTGAGAAGATTATGATAGGCTATATAACCTGAAATATATAGAAATATTCACCTTCTTAAACTAGGAAGAAGAAACTGCTCTGGTTGGAATTATTTTACAAGGAGAAGTCAATACTGCATCCTTCTATGCTTTACTTATACAGTCTCCAGTCTACGAGACGTCCTGCAGAGTGCCTTCAATAACAAGAATTATAACATGCCTGTCCTTCAGACATTTAAAAAATATCTTCCAGACAGTAAAACTTGTGAAAAAAATAGTACTGATATCTTTGCAGGAGAGGTGATCGCAATCTTACAGAGATCCTATTCTTTACCCTCAAGTGTTGATTTCTGATAAGATAGTGTCAAATGGAGTTCAGGGAAAAGACCAGTATGTTTGAAGTTCAAATTATACTTGTAACGGATCCTACCCGTTACTTGAGCCCCTTGTCTGGACCTCAAACTATTTATCCAAAGACTATGGACATTTATTACTGTTTGAACTCTGTGCTGTGCCTTGGCGTACAAACTGGCCAGCTATTCCCTAAGAGAAAGAATTAAATTCATAGACTTTGGATCACATACTATGTTTAATGTATGGAGAACGTTTTAGTTATTGTATGTAGTATGTTTGAGGGTTTAATCCAAGGGAATAGGCAGTGAGGGGTTAATTATTTCAATATGTATTGCAGACTCCCAAGCCTTTTGCTTAATTATTCCACCCCTGGCCATTGTTAAGGATATGTATATTCTAGCCACTCAAGTCATTGTATTGAGAGCTGTCCTGAGACCCCCTGCTGTGTGTGTTAATCCATTCACACCCCTCAAGTCTTTGTTTAATCAAACCCTTTTGTATCTGTTAAGACCATCTGTTGGCCTTTTGTCTCATGTAACATGATTGGATTAATCCCTTTTGTATCTGGTTTCACCCATAAGTTCAATGTAAAGACTTCTGTATAAGTATCTGTAGTTTGTGTCAATAAAGATGAGTTCTGTTTTGGAGTGAACAAGGAGTCCTGGAGTCTTGTATTGCTTATGGTCTAAAGTATCCACTCTGATACCCATCTGCCCCAAGTATCCTGAATCGCCGACCGCCTGCTGCCAGTTTCCTGCGACCTAACTTCGTGGACTGTCAGGCGGCGACGTGGACTCTTCCCTGCTTCCAGCGATCCTGTGGCTGTTTCCAGTGACTGTTCATACTCCAACCGGTGCACCTGACGGCGCTTATCTGGCGTTGAGAAGGAGAGACCCAGGAACGACGGCGGAAGGCGACGCGGTCCCTTCCCAGCTTCCGTTACATTGGTGGCATAGCGGTGGGATTTCTCCTTCATATCGGGTGCAGCAATTGAGGCATGGCAGACGAAGCAGTGCTGGCAGACACTCTGGGAGCATATGAGGATTGCTACAGCGCCATCCGAATACAGTGGTGGACTTGGCTGGGCGATGTTATCTACGACTTCGTTCTAGAGCTGGATGCGTGCATTACAGAGGAGCTCAGAGTACAGGAGGAGTACTGGGACTTTGTTAAATACCTGGACCAGGAATATGGATCCGAGGGCCTTTTCGACTGGTTCCCAGCCCGCTTGCGATGGGACATCCAAGGGCTGGTATGGAACGCCTACCACATGGACTCTACTTTTGGGTGCCCTGACTCCAGCAGATACTGGGAGATCCGGGACAAAAGAGAGGACCTTTTTGGTGGATACATTCCTGCGGATTGCCAGGGAAATTTGGATATTCTGGCAGGATGTGAATGGGACCTGGAGCAACTATATGCTGGGTTCATTCAAGAGGTCCGGGAATTCCAAAAAGAGGAAGAAGAATGGGGGGGTAATGCATCTGAGGAGGACTTCAGCGACTTTGAGGGCCAGGATTGTGTTGCCCCTGTTCACTCCACACTGGTGAGTGAGAATGCGTTCCTCACCAGTGCCCCTGTTGCCCTGCCTGATACCCCTTTACCCCTGGACTGTTTGTTGCCTGAGCTGAGGGGTGGGAATTCGTTCCCTCTCAGTGAAGAGAATGCCTCTGCATCAGGGGATGGGACGGACGTCTCCCCTGATAGGCATATTGCCCCTTCCCCTGTTTTCCCAGCAGCGGTGGACGAGACGCAGGTCCCCACCAGCAGCAATTGTATGCCCCAACTGATGGGTGGGAGAGAGCCCATCAGTCCCTGTGAACCCCCTGCTGTGGTGAGGGGAGAAGAGCTCACCAGCAGCCCCAGAAAGATGCCCCCTGTTCTATTGGAGAATGCCCTGGGAGAGGAGCAGTGTGTGCACCCCAGGGCCATGGATGATGCCGCCTTGAGGGATGGGACTGCGGTCTCCCTCAAGGCAGAAGAAGGGCCTGTGTGTGTGATGGCCTACAGGAGGAGGACCCCAGCGGACTGGAAGAGAATAGTGCTGCTGGACCTCCTGCGGATGTATCGTATGACCTGATGGGTGGGGAAGAGTGCCCCATCAGTTTCCCTGAGACCCCTGGCCTAGTGAGTGGGGCCACGGTCTTCATTAAGGAGCCTGTTATTACCCCTGCTGTGGTGAAGGAGACGCAGGTCCCCACCAGCAGCCCTAGTCTGCCCCCTGTTGTTAGTGCCCTGGAGAAAGGGAAGATGGTGTTCTCCAGGTGCCTGAGTAAAATTGCTGGGAGGTTTGGGAGTGCCTCCCTGCTGAAGAAAAGAAGTGGCCCTGAGGAGGAGGCCCCGAACGCCAAGGAGATCAGCCGATTGCCCCTTTGCAGCGCTGATTCCATGGATATCCACCTCTCTGTGACCCCTGGCTTGGTGGAGGGGAGCGAATCCACCGAGTCCTGTAAACCCTCTGTTGTGGTGTGTAGGAGTGAGCACACCACCCCTTGTTTTGCCCCGACTCTGGTGAAGGGAAGTAAGCTCACCAGCAGCCCCACGGAGGTGACCCCCATGGAGACTGCCCTGGAACAAGAGTGTTTATGACTCAGGGACACAAATGTTCTTGGCAGGGGAAGTGGGATTACAAGCTTTTCCAGTGGTCAAGGGAACCCTGAGCTGGTGAGGGAGGAGACAGTCCTCACTAGGGATGTTGCTGGGGCCCCTGAATTTCCTGAGCTCTGCCTGGGGGGTGGGAATGTGTCCCAGAACGTTGCCCCAGCCCAGGAGAGTGGGACAAACATCCTCTCCTGTTCCTCTGGGGCAGTGGCCCAACTAAAAGGGGGAGATATGCCTCTCTCCCCACACTCTGATGCACAGAAGCCAGAGACACAATTGCCCCAGGAAGATCCCCCTTATAGACTGGCTTTGGACCCTGAGCCCCTGGCCCCAGACCCAGGAACATTGAACCCCAGCTCTGCATGGAGCCTGGCCCAGGACAAGGGGCTTGCTTGTTGTTTCCCTGGCCCAGGACAAGGGGCTCCACACTTGTGACTGGCCTAGGACCAAGGCCGCTGGACTAACGAACTGTCCAGACAAGCGGCTCACAGCAGCAAGGCTCTCCAAGAGTCCCAAGCCAGCATTTACTACCTCAACCGCTGGCTTGGTACAAAAAAGGGGGAGAAATGTAACGGATCCTACCCGTTACTTGAGCCCCTTGTCTGGACCTCAAACTATTTATCCAAAGACTATGGACATTTATTACTGTTTGGACTCTGTGCTGTGCCTTGGCGTACAAACTGGCCAGCTATTCCCTAAGAGAAAGAATTAAATTCATAGACTTTGGATCACATACTATGTTTAATATATGGAGAACGTTTTAGTTATTGTATGTAGTATGTTTGAGGGTTTAATCCAAGGGAATAGGCAGTGAGGGGTTAATTATTTCAATATGTATTGCAGACTCCCAAGCCTTTTGCTTAATTATTCCACCCCTGGCCATTGTTAAGGATATGTATATTCTAGCCACTCAAGTCATTGTATTGAGAGCTGTCCTGAGACCCCCTGCTGTGTGTGTTAATCCATTCACACCCCTCAAGTCTTTGTTTAATCAAACCCTTTTGTATCTGTTAAGACCATCTGTTGGCCTTTTGTCTCATGTAACATGATTGGATTAATCCCTTTTGTATCTGGTTTCACCCATAAGTTCAATGTAAAGATTTCTGTATAAGTATCTGTAGTTTGTGTCAATAAAGATGAGTTCTGTTTTGGAGTGAACAAGGAGTCCTGGAGTCTTGTATTGCTTATGGTCTAAAGTATCCACTCTGATACCCATCTGCGCCAAGTATCCTGAATCGCCGACCGCCTGCTGCCAGTTTCCTGCGACCTAACTTCGTGGACTGTCAGGCGGCGACGTGGACTCTTCCCTGCTTCCAGCGATCCTGTGGCTGTTTCCAGTGACTGTTCATACTCCAACCGGTGCACCTGACGGCGCTTATCTGGCGTTGAGAAGGAGAGACCCAGGAACGACGGCGGAAGGCGACGCGGTCCCTTCTCAGCTTCCGTTACAATACTCCTTTATTATCTAAATTTATGAAAATAACACCAATCATCCTTGTCCACTCACATACAACGTTATTCATATCTAAAGAAGTAGTTACAACAAGCCAGTGCTTACATTTGGTTTGACTTTAGGAGCCAGCCTCAGCATCACACCAGAAAATCTCCCTTCATCTCTTAAACACACTTGTAATGAAGCCTGTGAGCTTGTGCAACTCTGTTACTAAGCTGTCAATTAAAGCCCTAGCACACATGTTGCTCTCCAGTTGCTGGTGGACTACAACTCCCATTACCTTGAGTATCACAGTAGTTCTAATCCAGTAGCAGCTAGACAACAACAGGTTAAACACCCCTTAAACTCTCAAGAGGTGTGCAAACACACACTAGCTAATACACACAGACACTTTACTCATCTCTCTGCTGTATACACACACTTCTCATTCTGGATAGGATACCGCATTGATGTTAAAAGGGGGGTTTTGTGTACTTTGAGATAAATCCTCCCTCTTACATCCTATGTGGATATGCCAAAGACATCTGGACTTCAGTAACACTAACAACAAACCCTTTTGAAGACCATCTGGAAGAAAAGCAAAAATGACCAGCTTCAAGAGCCAGCATCAAATCAGCTTCTCCACCTCTGTATTATACACTAGACAAACTCAAGAGGTCTGGAAGAAGAAGAAGCCAAGACTGCCCTACCTCTGATAGCTCTAGAAGATCTGAAAACCAGGCTTGACAGGGCCAGGCAGGGAGATCAGTATGACATGAGCGAGCTCCATCCTGATTTTTCTCGTATTCTGGGAATCTGGGTGAGAAGGAAGAAACACTTACACCAAAGGCAAATGCCATGGTATGACCATAGCATCCACCGCATGAGAGTACCTGGTTTTAGCAGAGAACTGAAGACCCTTGCAGTTCAACCAAGAGGCCATTATGTATACAATCAAAGAACCCCAAAGACAAACTATAAAGTCAAATTCTATCTGGTTGAGCTAATTTCCCAGGACCCAGATATTAGAGGCAAAGTCTCCCACAACATTGTTTACCCCTGGGGTATGAATGGCGAGACAGCCAAAATGTGAGCCACCTCCCAAGGGAGGATTAGCTGAATCTTGGACCATAAGGCCACACTGCTGGTCCATTTCCAGAAGCTGATGTAGTCCATCACATAGTCAGGCTGGATCCACACAGGGGGTCCCTAGGAAGGACTGAGATCAATCCTGCAGGGCTAGGCGAATCGACAAAACTCCAGAACAATGATGGACAGAATACTTTCCTCCCTGGTCCAAAGACTCTAAGCCGCCTGTTGGCCCAGTGTGGCAACCCAACCTGTGAGGCTGACATGAGTCGTGACTATGACCCAATATGGAATAACCAATGGTCGTCTCAGCAACAGATGGGGCCTCTGCAGCCACCAACAAAGTCTGCATTTGTCAAGCTGGACAGGGACATAACATGGGATTGATGAAATGGATGACTTGACTAAATCCTGAGAATCTTCAGCTGAAGCTCCCACCTATGGATTTGTGCAAAATGGTCTGCCCCTATGGCACAGACCAGAAAAAAATAACAGAGCCTGAGACACTTGGTAAGTCAACAACAGAATCTAGTCTTCTGGTAGAAAGACCCACCCCAGAAGTGTTTAACCTCATAGCGAGAAAGAGAAGAACCTAGGATTTCAAGAGTTCTTGAAATTGATCACCCATCCATGTTATGCCATGACAGACAAGAAAGTCTGAATCTGAAGGAGTCTTTAGCAAAAGATCACCCAGGCACAGTCAAGGAGATCCCTAGAGAGCAGATGGGTGCCACCTTACCTGTAATGACATTTGTAAAGAGCCACAAAGAGGAGGCAAAATCAAAGTGAAGGGCTGTGAAACTAAAATGACGGTCTTGAAAAGGGTCAACATAAGAAGAGGTCAAGGAGAGACTACAGTTACAAAATGAAGTCTAACAAATTACCTGGTTTTGATGGTACAAATCCAAGTCAGTGCAATGTTAGCAAGACATCTCTTTTTAATGTTTAAAGACTTTCTCCACAGTCTCAGTGCCACAAGACTAGAGTAAGTTATTATTATGAAAAAAAAATTAAATTGGGTGCTCCACTTAAGATAGACATCAGATAATCTATACATAAATATATAAAACAGGTCCCTTTAAGAGCTGGCTTCTGTCCTAATTGACTAAAATGTGCTATGATCAATAAAAAGTACCAAATGTATAAAACAAAACAATAGGAGAGTTCTAAAGTAAAAACAATCAATTAGAAAAATTAAAATTAAAATACATACCAAGAAATATAAATATACAAATGCTGAAAAAAAATCTAAAAATAGTCCATTGAATATTTCGCTAGTATTGATGGAGACTTCCTCCTATTGAAGCGGAGTATTTCCATGTAACCTGTGATATGTTGTGGGCAGAGTTCCCTTAAATAGAGGGCACAATGGTCTTCTTAGTAAAATCAAACACCACTCTGGACAGCAGGCATGTGATGTCCATGATCTCAGATTTCTTTCAATTATCACCAATAAAGTGCAATGTTTATTGTTTTAGACACCTTTGATGACTCAATGGGGGAGATGCGCTAAAGCGTGATAGAGAGGTGATAAAGTGGAGATGACTTCTCCAGGGATATCACATCTCCAAATCCTATGTTATTCTATATATCCATTAAGATATCCATAGCTGGAGAAATCTTAGTGCATTGGCTCCACAGAGTAACATAGCAACTGGAGAACTGATATCACTGGAGAAGTCATCTCTGCTTCATCACCTCTTTATTACACCTTAGCGAATCTCATCCAATGTCTCTTACGCAGTAATATAAAACAACCAAAGCAGTCAGATAACTCTAAGCTTCCAACACATTTCACATTTTCTAAAGTAAGCAGAGTGTCACAGGGTTCAGTCCTGAGGTCAATGCGGTTTTTTTTTTGTTTGTTTTGTTTTAAAGGGATAGTAATACTTGCAAATTACTAATCCCCATATTGTAGCTTTGTTAAAAAGAAACTTATTGCCCCCAGGGTCATCTCTCAAACCCTTATGGTTTGAGAGATGATAGTGCTCAAAGTTCCCCCTCCCTCCCCCTGAACGCTGACTGCAGGGATATGCGGTATTACTTGCATCAGGCGGCTCTGTAGCATTGTCGAGATCATGTTTATAAAAAATAAATCTTTCAATAAATGGTCTTCTATGTGTGCTTGCAAACCAAGCACACACAGAATAAAGTTTCAGTGAAATAATTATTTTTTTATAAACGCGATCTCGGCTCAACTGCACAGCCGCCTGATGTACATAAGTCGTACGACAGCTTCCCCTGCAGTCAGCATTCAGTCAGGGAAGGAGGAACTTTGAGCGCCATCATCTCTCAAACCATAAGGGTCTGAGAGATGACATTGGGTGCAATAAGTTTCTTTTTAACAAAGCTACAATATGGGGATTAGTAATTTGCAAATAATACTATCCTTTTAATGTTTAATTTGTTTAGTAATGATCTTAATGTGGGTATTGGAAGTAGTAGCTAAATCTTTCCTGATGACACTAGACTGAGTAAAAAAAAATACATACAGAGCATTGTTTTTTGCACCTGAAGAAAGCTTTTGGTGAATGGGCAGAAAAGTGGCAGATGAGGCTTATTATAGATAAACTAGTTGAACAGCCCGTTACACGGGCCACAGTGCCTCTGGCAGCCGGTCACGGGGCAGTCACTCGCAGTAGAGACTGCCCGTGCCACTGCTAATACAGAGCTGGACGCTCCTTCTGAGCACCCAGCTCTGTATCAGCAGTGGCGCGGGCAGTCTCTACTGCGCATGACTGCAGCCCGCGCAGCTGTATCTGCTGCGCATGTCGCGGCGTTACACACAATTTAGCGAATTATTATATAGGATGTAAGATTATGCATCTGGTTTGCAGAAACAAGGATGCTCGATATACACTAAATGGGTGTAGGTGCACAAGAGGTGTGGCGGGGGTAAGTTTCTACCTCATAAATCCTTAGAAGCTATATGGGGTATGTCTTTGAGCACAAATTCTGAAACAAATGCATTACTTAACTGGAAAAAGTCTAGAGATCAACAACAAAACTGATACAAGGAATGAAGTCTACAAATATTCAGCTCTTTGTATAGTCCTGAGGATGCAATAAAATGGAGGACATTTATAGAATTCCACCATGCTGCCTTATCTAACACATTCTTGGATTTCCTATGTATATATTTTCTGGGCAAACAAAGATTCAAACAGTGGGAAAGTTTAGCAGTGTAGTAGTTTATATAAATATTAAAACACACAAAATATGTACTTACTAAAATCAATATAGATGCAGGCATTTTAGCATTACAGATCCTTATGGCACTTCCAGACAAATGAAACTCCTCTGGACAATATTTCCTCCTTGTAGAGGATGAATATACAGTGGGAATAGTCTGGAAACAACTCTAAAACCAGCTTGTGTCACTGGTATCTTACTAAATTCTTGGTTAGTCTCACACTTCCTGATTCCTGACCCTTGTGATCATTTAACCTTTTTCCTTATTGGTGGCTACCACTTTAAAATGTGCTCCTTCTGTTAGACAGTGCTTGTTCTTCGACTCACCTGATCATTGATCCAGTTTGCAGTTATCCTTCTGCTGATTATCTGATCCTGACTCCATGATGTTTGACTACCAGCTCTGGCTCAGACTATTGCCTGTACAACATCACTGCTCTGATTACGATTTCTGCCTGTACAACTTCCCACTGTGGTTACGACCTCAGCTCGTACGACTACCCTCTCCGGTATAGACTTCTGCCTGTAAAACTTCCCACTCTGGCTTCAGTCTGCATGACATCCCGCTCCTGGAACTACTTCACTGGTCCCACCTCAGTTCTGACTCCAGCTGAGCTCAACTTCAGTTAGTGCTTGGTTACTTCCACCAACTCCTTCAGGTACGACTCTGTCTCTATCTGCCTATACAGCTCGACTGCCTTCTGACTTTCTCCAGCCACAGTCGGTGCTCTGCATACAATCCTTTAACAGTACCTCTTGGGGGCTACAGTTGAAGGAAGTGTCTATCCAGCTATTTGGCTTCACAGCCAGCAAGTTTAACCACAGCCCTAGCTGCAATAATGACATTTACAATGACTGAACCGCTCTCAGGCCAGGCACAGAAGTCATCACTCTCCAGCTACTCCTTGGAGGTACTGCTCTATCAGAATCCTGATAATTAGCATTGAAGGAGGAAAGGTGTTCTGCCCATAACACAGTCTTTACACTGCAGCTGTTTGTGCATGTAAGATACCACACATACCTGGCCACCCAGAGCTCCTTCAATTTGGAAATCTTGAGTTAGGGGCTTGAAAACAACAGTGATACAAAGGCTGTTTTTATTCACATACAGATTACTTTCCACAGTGAAGCCATCCTCTCCTGGAAGATGTTCTCTGGAAGAGTCCCATCTCTCCAGAAACACCACAAGGCTCTGCAGTTCTCATATGCCTGCTCATAGTAAATGTATTTTAATGCATGTTTTGATTTATAAACTACTAAACTATATATTGGTACTTTCCTTCTGTTTGTGCTTTTTTTTTTGGATAATTTTAGTTCTAAGGAGAGACATGGCAAACGAGGTTGTAGAAACACTGGGGGGGGGGAGATAGGAATACCATTAACAAATATTAGAGACCAATAAAAAACAAAAAAAAGAACTACCCTGTGGAAATATTTACTCAAAAAGGTAATCAAAATACAAGAGGTCATCCATTGAGGCTGGAGGAAAGGTGCTTTCAACTTAAGAGGCTGGACATTTTTGTGTTACCTTCCTCTGAGTCAACAAGGGTTATATAGCATAGGCTGATCTTGGACAGCCTCATCAGCTATGTTCCCTTCTCAAGATGCAATTGGCTTGCCCATGAATTGTCCAACTTTTACTCTGTGCACATAACACATTATGGGCTTTATTCACAAAAGGGCAATTCTGAAGAAGACCAAATGCTTCATGAATAAAATGTAAAATTTGAATCATCAGCATTTTCCCTCCATTGTTCCACTATGGTGAAGTTGGCATTTTCCGGAATTGCACCGCTTTACTTTTTTGTGGTGAAGGGCCTATCAACACAAGAAAAGATCAATTCTGGAGCAAACCAAGTGCACCTGAGGGAAGAAAAAGCTTCCCACTGACTTACGTAGTGTTTTAACCCCTTGAATGCTACACATCTCCAGCACATTGTAAAGCAATGCACTGGTGACCTCTCTAGTAATTAAGAGGTTAAAGGCCCCATTTAGAGCAAAATAAAGTTGAAGAATTATTTATCCCCTATGTGCAAACAGCTTGCTCCACAATTGTTCCTCTTATGTGAATAAGGCCCTAAATGTGCAATTAAGTAAGATAAAGAGCAGCACTTCTGGCGCAAACTACACTGGGAATAATCAAAGATCCCTAATAATTTAAATGATCCACTGAGTTTTGAAGACTAAGAAATTAAAAGCCCAATTTTATCAAATTTTCTCAAAATTTATTTTATTTGACCCCCTATGGGTATACCTGGGAACTTTCAAGATAAACTGACCCTGAGATCTTTGACCCTTAAAGCTTTCCATAGAAATATTTAATTGGGGCAAATAATATAGTACATAACACAGAACTCTCTCACCCAGAGAATTTTGCCCTTCACCCTGAGATATGTGTCAAACCCTGAAAGTTCCCTGGTATGCCTATGGTGAATGCACCAGAATTGCACCTCTTCAGATTCTTTAATTGCACCTTAAAGGGATAGTAATACTTCGTTTTATCTTTATTTTATGTTGTAGGCGTTAAAAAAAAGTCTTATCTCTCAAACCTTTATGGTTTAAGAGATATTCACAAGCAAAGTTTCCCCCTCCCGCCCCTTTTTCCTAGTGTAAGCCATCTCTTTTCAGATGTGAATCTGGTTGTAAGACTAGACAGATAACAGCAGGGGACAAGTTTTTCAGCTTTTCCCCTTATCTTAATTGAAGATTGTCCCTCTCTGCAGTCTACCTGGGCACCTCCCTTCTGATTTGGCTAAACGGGGGGGGGGGGGTACTTTGCTTGTGAATATCTCTTAAACCATAAAGGTTTGAGAGATAAGACATATCGTTCTTCATGTTTTTTTAATGCCTACAAAATAAAATAAAGATAAAACGAAGTATTACTATCCCTTTAAAGGGATAGTAATACTTCATTTTAACTTTATTTTATTTTGTAGGCATTAAAAAAACATGAAGAACGATATAAGTCTTATCTCTGAAACCTTTATGGTTTAAGAGATATTCACAAACAAAGTATCACACCCCTGTTCAACCAGATCAGAAGGGAGATGCCCAGGTAGACTGCAGAGAGGGACAATCTTCAATTAAGATAATGGAAAAAGCTGAAAAACTTGTCAAGGGGGGGAAGGGCTTTCATTGTTTTCATACAAAGAAAATTGTCCCCTTCTGTTATCTGTACTGTCATACAACCAGACTCACATCTGAGAAGAGATGGCTTACACTAGGTAAAAGGGGCGGGGAAGGGAACTTTGCTTGTGAATATCTCATAAACCATAAAGGTTTGAGAGATAAGGCTTATATCATTCTTCATGTTTTTTTAATGCCTACAAAATAAAATAAAGTTAAAACGAAGTGTTACTATCCCTTTAAGTTGGTCTTCATATAGATAAAAGTTCAGACTCAACACCACTGTGTTGAACAACCCTGTGGCACGCAAATGGTTAATGGGACTTATGTAGATAATAATACATTGGACATGAATAAGACCAGGGGCACATTTAAAGAACAGTGACGGAATAATAGAAGAGCAACATCTGACTGTATAATTTGAACTACAATTCACATCAGCCACATCCCAACAACTCACAGCCGCATGCTTGTCTTGGGCTAATATGAAATGTGGCTAAAGTAATGAACAAGTCAGACATTTGAAGGTGCGATTGTGTCTTTCATTGAGGTAGGAAAAGGGATGCACGCTCACCCGCAGCCTCCTTGGATTTACTCATCTCAACCTCTGCGATGTTCCAACACACGTAAACCAAGCCTCGCTCTTGATTATTTTTTTTTTTATTATTATTATTTTGTTAACTCTCCGCGAAACTAGCTAACTCCCGCCATCCCACATAAACTAATAATATTCTGTCACAGCCCTAGAAGGAGGCGTGAAAAGCAGCTAGGAACAAATCACAGCCAAAACTCCAGAAAGAGTCTTGAACCGCAAGCAGGAAACATAATTCGAGGAAGTTTGCAGTGTAGTATAAAGAGGAAGCGCGTTACAGTATAAAACCTGTTAGAGGAAATAGCGACTAGGTTGTAGAGGGTTTAACCCTTTGTGTGACAGAGGGCTACACGACGCAATTTGTTGCGTACCACTCTGGCACTCTACGGGTTCACCATTCAAGTGTTAAGGGCCTTAGTAGCATGAGCAGCTATTTGATCGCCGTTCGCATAATAACACAGCAGTAAGCTGGAAAAAAAGTGTCTGCAGGAGCAGGTCATTCTGGCGAGGCTGTTGTCCAATAAAGTGGTACTTTAACCTTTTTTCCGGACCCCGACAGGGAAGGTTTTCAGTATACATCACAAACACAGAGCCTGATTATGACTCCACAGGGCCCTAGGCAGGATCCCAAATTGGGGCCCACACACATACCCATACCTGGGAACTTTCAAGATGAGCTGACCCTGAGATCTTTGAAATATTAACCCTTAAAGCTTCCCATAATGTAGATTTTATGCATATGTGCCTGCTTGCTCTAACACAGAGGTGCTCCAGTCCGGTCCGTGTGCGAGGGACCTTTAACATGCTACAGTCTGGATAACTCACTGCCTGAACTCAAACAAGACAAGCAGGACATGGCCACTGTCTTTCTGGTACTAATGGCACCAGTTTAGAGGCTAAGGAAACATTTAATTGGGGAAATTCATATAGTAGGTGATACAGACCTCTCTCACCCTGAGAATTTGGCCATTCATCCTGAGATTTGGGTCAAAACCCTGAGTCTCAGGGTCAAACCCTGAGAGTTCCCAGGTATGCACATACTGATACAGACGTTTCGGTTTGACTGTTCTTGTGGTACCAACTTAATAAAAGACAAAAATGAATGTATTAACCCCTTGAATGCCAGGTCAGCAATGTACCACAGAGCTCTTAATCAAGCTGGTGCTACACAAGTGATGCCACAGGGCTTACAATCAAGATGGGACTATACAACTGATTCCACAGGGCTTACAATTGAGATGGGGCTGCACGAGTGATGCCACAGGGTTTACAATCGCTTTAGATGGGCTGGTGGGAACTGTGTTCACAGTTTTAACCTTAAAATGTTCTAACCCTTTGGGTGCCATAGAAGTATACAACACATTGCGTTGCAATGCGTTGTATACGTCTCTGGCACTCAAAGGGTTGTAGAATGTTCTTAAAGGAAAATACTTACCAATATCTATACATTTGTATTTACTGCCCTTTATAGAAGGTGTCTGCTCACACCTTTTCTTAAAATAAGTTAACACTTTACACTAATCATGTCTCTGAACAGAGCTACTACATTCCAAATAAGAGAAAAAATAGTTTTGCCTGTGATACAGCAATTAGGAAGCTATTACACTGAAAACGCATGATCTGGATTCTGGAATGTCAGTGGTTGAATGAGAAACAAAGAGGAAGGGATACTTAACCCCTTTTCTTACACGCGTGTGTACATGTTTTTATGTAATGCACATAAACATGCATATCTATCTATATCAATAGATAACTACTGTATATATAAAGTAATGTCACTTACACATGATTGTCTGAGGTGATCTCATACTTATCGCAACATATTTCTGGCAATGAAGGGGTTAAGACTTATTAACTGCTCTAGCGTGAGGATTAAAACCAGATATCATTTAGCGATAATAAATAGAAATTGTGATACATTCAAACCGTTGTAACCCTTTGGGCTCACGAGGGCATTGCTTTGCGATGCATAATTGCCACCTGGCTCTGACACCTGTGATAAGAAAACTAGTTGCAGTGGAATTGTGCCACTTACTTTTAGGACAAGTCACTCAGTGCCTGTGGTCTGGACTTACAAATTCTCTTTTCTCAATTTATTACTGGTTGGAGCTAGAGGTTTTAACTCTTGCAGCGTTACATCCGCACCAGCAGTCCAGCTTACCAGAATGATGGGGATGCAGGAAGATTCCCCTAGGGTGTATCAGTTGGCTGCCATCAGCAGCAGAAGTGGTGAGAGCCAGCCAGCAGGAGCCATTATGCCCATGTTGTCATCAGCGCACTCATTGACCAAAAGAAGGAGTCGGAAGAAGCAGAGGCGTAACTAGAAGCCATCGGGCCCTGGTGCAAGAATTGCCATGGGCCCCCCGACCACATTGGCCCCCTCATCCGCATTGGCCACCTCCACATTGCCCCCAATCTCCACATTGCCCCTTCATCTCCACAGTGCCCCCCTTCATCTCCACATTGCCCCTTCCACAATGCCCCTTCATCTCCACAATGCCCCCATCTCCACTTCATCTCCACAATGCCCCCATCTCCAATTCATCTCCACATTTCCCCTTCCACAATGCCCCCATCTTCACATTGCCCCTTCATCTCCACATTGCCCCTTCCGCAATACCCCTGGCCCTACCTCCAGTCCCTGGAGGTCTAGCAGCGTGGCTTGACAAATCTGTGCCTCCTTTGGCACAGATCTCTAGAACTGAAGCTCCCGCGTGCCGCTCTAGTAATGCAGAGGCTGGGAGATGATGTCATCTCCCAGCACTCTGTATTATTAGAGCAGTGCGCCGAGTGGGAGATCAGCTAAGCGACTGCTGTGGGCGAGGGGGTCGCAGGGGGCGGTCGGGCCCCTGGAGTGACGGGCCCGGTCGCAGGTGCGACTCCTATTGTTACGCCACTGGGTAGAAGCTCTTCTAGTCAGCTCCACACACCGTAACTCTGTCTAGTCTCTCCCTCCAATTCACATTTGCCAGGACAACAGGGAGAGTCCTGGCACATGTGCCCTGAGTGCAGGGGTAAGTCTTCATTAGTTCTGGTTTGGCTGTGCATGGTGGGGGTGGCAGAATGGCAAGCGTGTGCGTGCGGGCCCCCTCGACTTGGCCGGGCCCTAGGCACACGGCTAGTGTGCCTTGTCGGTGATCCGGCTCTGCATAAACAAGAGTGAGTCAACCAGTTCAATTATTTTGAAGGATATACTTGAGTTAGAGACATTCACTTGCTCTTAACTGAGTAGATCTGCGTTGTTGAAGAGGGGACTTGAGAACAGGTTTGAGCATAATAGGGACGCTGTAGATCTGTACCTGTTAAATTAACCTGTTGCATTGCAGAACTTATCTTTTAAAGATCACTATCAAAACGCACTGTTGGTGATTTATATAAATATATTTCAATATCGTTATATTAGTTTGTATTTAGAATATTTGTTTTTGGATTACTTAGATTTATGCATACCTCAACAGTGTCCCTCTCTTTAGGAGAACAGACTGTGTGGTGCGTATGTAAGCATATCGCATTGTTCCACAACAATAAAACTCACATTAATATTTGTATAAACTATTTTGGTATTTTTCTAAATCATTTATTCAGGAACACAAAGAGGTGTCTATAGGTCATGAAATAACCTAACATTTGTCATGAATGCCCTGTCCACCATTCACACCCCCTGCAATATCACCTAAAACAAAAGTATCCCTCTTTGGCCATTTGCAATACTGGGAGGTATGTTTATATATTATGCTAAATAAGGCATGTCATAAAGGCACTTTGTTTTACCTCTACATTACTTCCCCAACTCACTGACTGATTTCTGTAGGTAAATTTCTAGTTGCATGTGACATACAAGAAATTTTCACTAGGGTGACTTACCTGCCTCTTCTTCCTCCACACTGGCAGAAGCAATGGCAGTTACCAGCTGCAGCTCCAGGGTAAATAACTCTTGCCCCTTCCCTGCCAGAGCTGGGTACTCTATCAGGGTAATCTGTAATGAGAATTATTCAGTCATACTACACTCCTTTTGAGAAGGGGTATGCTGGTCAGCCACAGGTTAAATTTTTTGAGACATGGGCAATTATGTGCTCCATGCAATCCCTTGCACTGAACAGACAGGAGCACACCACATTCCAATATGCACATGCATGAACATTACTTTATAAAGTACTACATTAAAGTGCGCACATGCATGGACATTGTGTTACAAAGTACTACATTACAGTACACACACATGCATGGTCATTGCATTACAAAGTACTACACTGCAGTACAAACATGCATGGACATTTCATTACAAAGGATTGAGTTACACGGTGCAGATACATGTGATTTGCAATGCATACCATACATTGCACACCTATCTGCTCAGTGAGAGATGTTTAACCACTTAAGGACCAGCGGTCCCAGGGTGTGTGGTCCTTTAAGGACCAGACAGGGAAGTTCGACTTGCTGCCCCACGTGACTGATCATGTGTGCTGGCACACCGAACGAGGGACTGAAAGAGATTGCTCCGGTCTTGGAGCGATCAACTTCAGTCCCCGGTATTACTCACCGCGCTCATGCAGGAGCATGGTGAGTAAAAATACATGACATGCCAGGACCATCATTGGTCCTTAAGTGCCGGACCAGCGTGACGGTCCGGGTACGTCAATGGTCCTTAAGAGGTTAACCCTTTGAGTGCCAGAGAGTTGCACAACATATGCAATGTATTGTGTACCTCTTTGGCATGCAAAGGGTTAACAACATTACATGAACAAATGCATCACAATGCAATTACTTACCAGAGAACACACCATCATGCCCTGACTCAGCTGAGGGCATTTCTGGACCTGGAGTACCCAACAATGAGGCATGCAGGGAGGGGACATCACTGCCATTGCTCCTGGCAGAACTGGTGCAAATCACCAGACCAGAAGAAGAATTGCTCCCTCCAGCAGATGGAGAATGGGCCCCAGCAGCAGGAACGGGAGCGGGCCTGCTGTTGCCAGGGGAGACAGGTACTGGAGGGGCAGGTGAAGATGCAGGAGCATAGTCATCTTCAGCATCTGAGGAATCGATTGGTTCTGCTACAGGGGTGACATGAGATGCGCCAACAACATCCTCATCACCTCCTGCAGCAGGAGCACCTTCTTCTCCAGGTGCTGCAAGGAGTCCACCCAGGACCTGTTCATCTTTGTAAAATTGAACAGGTCTCCTGGAGGTCCCGGGTGACGTCTCTACCTCCATTTTTGCCCTTTTCCACAGCACCTGCCTTCTTATGTAGAACACCCACTTCCTGCAACTGTGCAATGTGTGTGGGGACATTATGACCTCATTGACAGCTGCCACCACAGAATCCCACATTTCCCCCCATCCACTTCTGCAGTGACCGCTGCCAGTGGGCCAAAAATCTGGGAATAACAGCCCTGCAGTGCCCCATCTAGTGCCTCATTCTCCTCCATGCTGAAGTGTACTTCTCTACTTCTGGCCATTGTTGCTCTCTTTCAAGATTTAAGATGGAGGTCTCTCTTTTGGGGTTTGGTACTTGTTTGAGGGATTCCCCACCTTTTTTTCCAGGGTCATATTGAACTTTATTTGCATTGTTACTAAGGCAACTGGCCAACCAGCAATGGGAATCTTCAGAGTTCTAAACTTGGGCCAATTGTAATCGATTGCGAGGAACTGGAAGGGGTGATGCCATCTCAATATCCAATACAAGTCTAGGAAGATCCCAAGGGCGGGGACATACATGGGTTGGTGATGTACATCTTTCATTTGTATTTGACAAACGATGCAGGGTAGGCGGGGACAGACAGTTTGTTTATATTCGACAAACTATGCTGGGTAGGTGGGGATATACATGGGTTGCTGATGTTCAGATTTTATTTGTATTCAACAAATAATGCAGGGTAGGCTGTGACAGACATGTGTTTGACACACTATACAGTATACATACACATACACTGCATGACACCCCCAGCCTTCTTCCTGTGTCCAGGCATTGCCCATGGGGATTTGTGGCTAGTAGTGGGCAACATCAGAATGATGCCCCCATTTCAACTGTGCCATTTTCAATGTGCCCTGTTGAACAATGCAACATTTTTAATGCACCCTTTTGATTGACGCCCAATAGTGTGAGACAATTCAAAGGATACCATGATTATCGGTAGGCAGTAGAACTAGGTTATGGAGGGGGCCAGTGGCTAATGTAAGCAGGTTGGGGGGGTCCAGATGGTGTATGTGGGGATATGTGACCACCATGGGGAAGTGGTGGGGGTCAATCAGTTGAATGCGAAGATCTTTAACTACCACCGAGCAGTGGAAACAGGCTGGTGGCCATTCAATGGAACCTGTTTGTGCCACATATGGTACAAAATGCGTTGGACCCCCTGTGGCACACACACAGGGTTATTATTTTTTTTCCTTTTTCAAAAGCACACACAGGATAGATGGAATAATGGCACGTAAACTCCTAGTAAATTCATGACCAGTAGTGCTTGTGCCTAAACATCTGCTTCTATTCCTGTAAATGCAAAGCAAAAATCTATAAAATAAAAAATAAATAAAATAAACGAAAAAAAAAATGAAGATCACTAAATGAATATCTAAAAGTGATAACACACTGAGGGCTTGATTCTATTACCCACGCTAAATCCGGCGTTACAAGAAAAACAAGTAGCGCAAATTTTGCAAACGTGTTACGTCGCTATGCTATTGCTGAACCACGGTAAAACAAAACTGGCGTAGACAGCACTTTTCAGAGTAGTAACAAAACTGGAGCTGTCTGCTTTTTTCCGACTACCGCCTGCAATAAACGTGCAAAATGTCAAAGTCCAAGGAAATAGGCGTACATTTGATGACAGAAAGATCAAGTTCAGTGATAGATGTGTTCTCCACACAACAAAATCTGACAGAGTGTCCCCCCGACATATTAACCCCCCCTTCTAAAAGTCGATTTACAGTGCTTTTTTCCACCACATTAATCCGACACATATTGTTCATAGTGGGAATTAACCCTTCCCCTTCCAAAGTCGACTTACAGTGCTTTCTTTCACCATATTAATTCGACAAATATTGTACATCCGACATTTTAACCTCCCCCCTTGAAAAGTCGACTACAGTGCTGCTCCCATGATTTTCTTTCACCATTTTCATCCGACATTTTTCTTCTCCTATTATACTCGACACGCCCTCATATTTTGTATTGCAAGATTAACCCTATGAGTACCAGAGAGGTATTGTAATGTGTTTGCCACCCCTCTGGTACTCATAGGGTTAATAGGCAACCTGTATATGTATCAAAAAAGGTGTTTGTTTTTATTATAGATGTAATTTGTTTGTAAACATAGGCTTTATGCTCTTTAACCCTTTCAGTGCCAGAGGGGTACAGAACGCATTGCTTTGAAATGCTTTGCATACCCCCGTGGCACTCAAAGGGTTAATTAAAGAGCATATCCTATGTGAAACATAGGTTATATGTTCTTTAATTAACCCTTTGAGTGCCACAGGGTTACGCATTGCAATGCATTTCATACCCCTCTGGCACTCAAAGGGTTAATAAAGGGGGCAATTGTCACCCCCATGCTAGGGGGTGTCATGAGGGGTCATGATACCCCTCTTGAGGTCTGAAGTACTTTTGTAAATAAAAATTACATATATAATTTAGTAAAAGAAAATCATTGTTAAACATAAATAAAATATTTAATTACATTTACACACAAATTACATTTATAATAAAAACAAACACCTTTTTTTGATATATATACAGGTTGCCTATTAACCCTATGAGTACCAGAGGGGTGGCAAACACATTACAATACCTCTCTGGTACTCATAGGGTTAATCTTACAATACAAAATACGAGGGCGTGTCGAGTATAATAGGAGAAGAAATATGTTGGATGAAAATGGTGAAAGAAAATGGGAGCACTGTAGTCGACTTTTCAAGGGGGAGGGGGGTTAAAATGTCAGATGTACAATATTCATCAAATTAATATGGTGAAAGAAAGCACTGTAAGTCAACTTTGGAAGGGGAAGGGTTAATTGTCAACTATGAACAATACTTGTCAGATCAATGTTGTGGAAGAAAGCACTGTAAGTCGACTTTTAGAAGGGGGGGTTAATATGTCGAGGGGGCACTTTATGTTGGATTTCTATGCTGTATACTGTATTATACACTGTTTTTGTTCGAACAACGATAGTTTTGAAACTGTCATTATGGCTTCTACGCCTCAACCTCTGAAGTGCAAAGTTTCTGACTTAAAGGGATAGTAATACTTCGTTTTATCTTTATTTTATTTTGTAGGCATTAAAAAAACATGAAGAACGATATAAGTCTTATTGCTCAAACCTTTATGGTTTAAGAGATATTCGCAAGCAAAGTATCCACCCCCCCTGTTCAGGCAGATCAGAAGGGAGGTGCCCAGGTAGACTGCAGAGAGGGACAATCTTCAATTAAGATAAGGGAAAAAGCTGAAAAACTTGTCACGGGGGGAAGGGCTTTCATTGTTTTCCTGCAAACAAGATTGTCCCCTTCTGTTATCTGTCTGGTCTTACAACCAGATTCACACCTGAGAAGAGATGGCTTACACTAGGAAAAAGGGGCGGGAGGGGGAAACTTTGCTTGTGAATATCTCTTAAACCACAAGGGCGGGAGGGGGAAACTTTGCTTGTGAATATCTCTTAAACCATAAAGGTTTGAGAGATAAGACTTATATCGTTCTACATGTTTTTTTAATGCCTACAAAATAAAATAAAGATAAAACGAAGTATTACTATCCCTTTAAATGTAACCACAAAACAGGCGGTAATACTGAGCGTGGGTAATAGGAAACTAATTGCACGTTGTTTTTAGTTGTTTCCAATGGGCTTTTTTTTAGACTGGCGGCAAGTATAATTACCGCTGATCTTGCTTTCAAAAGTTGGGTAATAGGATAGCAAAAACTGACTTAAAAAAAAGCCTGTTTTATTTTTAGCGCTGGTAATAGAATCGAGACCTGAGAGTGCTAACTCCTGACTGATATGGCCCCCTATGTATACTAGAATATACACTTCTTGAGGTCAGGGTACAAACCAACAAGCATGAGGTAAATATGAATATATAATTTAATGCATAAAACGTACAAAATAGCACTAAAATAACACCTAAATGGCTACAGTGTATACCCTGAAAAGACTATTCAAAATAAGGAATGCTTTGATGACCATTCACTGCAGAAACACACCTCTCCAATGGCTGTGATTCCTTCCAATTTCAAATATAAAAACTCCAGCTTCATACGGGTCTGAGGCTAATGGAATGAACATCTGTTGATGGCCCTTTCAGGTATAACACGATGATACTGTATCAGTGATTAGTGTAGATATCTCCAACGCATTTGTACTCAACCTACTTCCTCAGGGAGTTCAATATTATCCTAATAATTGACAGAATGCCTGCCACCAGTGACAGCGGCAGAAGCGTATTTTAACCCTTTCGCTACCTTATATTTTGACTGCTACAATATATATATATTTTCTATTGGGACAAAAAAATATTTGCAAAATGGATTAGAAACATTTTTTTTTCAATTTGGACCAAAAACATATTTATTTGATTTTGACTGACTGAAAAAATGTAACCCTTTGAGTGCCAAAGAGGTGTGCAATTTATTGCTTTGCAATGCTTTGTGTACCCCTGCGGCACTCAATGGGTTTACTGCTGCATAACTTGGAATCATAAGTTTTTGGAGCATATTTAATGTTGCATTTTTTTCTTCTTTTCAGGTACATCTTTGGCACAAAGTAGAAGACAGAATGTAAGACAGAAGATGAAGCGAAGGAAGATAGAAGATGAAAAAAGAAGACGGACAGTGAATGACAGATAAGTGTTTTACAGCTCTGGGTGTTAGGGCTAGTATTGTTGCACTTTACTGTTAGGGTAGTGTTTAGGGGGGTGACTGCGTGTTGAGCTAACGTTCTGTGCTTGACTCTGTGTCAAGCACCAATTGTTAGCCCTTTTCCTTTGATGTTCCCTTTACGCTATTTAGTGTGGGTTTTGGGAACTTAAAACATACAATGGACTTTTGGCATAAGTCTGATTCTTTGGCTCAACATTTGTTGTGGTTTCATTAGGTAGGGCAATTGAATACTGGTGGTTATACAATGTGTGTACTGATTGGTAGCCATTTTTGCCCTACCAGCTATTTAGCATCCACAATTGAATCGAGGTCTAGAAGTGAGGAACACATGCTTGCAGAAGAGTATTGTAACAGTATGGTCAAATCCTGAGGTCAGGGGTGTCAGGTATAAATGCAGGTATGGGGTGGGGGGCCACAAATTGGTACCCTACATAAGGCCCTAAGGAGTCTAAATCTGACTCTGGAGGCAAAGTCTGTGGACACTGCTGGGGCAGAATATTGTAACGTTTGTCACTTTATACAGAGTTCTGCCTCTATGTTCTCCCCAAGCCTGTCACTGCTAGCATCAAATAAAAGGGGATACCCAGATTCCCATTGATTTGAATGGGGTTTTTAGCCCCTTAATGCAAGAGAGATCTCTAACATTCAAAGGGCTGAAATTCCCATTTGAATAAATGGTAAGTTTTATTTTTCCCTATGCTACAAGGGTTCTTTTGAACAATCAGCTCAACATCTTGCAGACAGCCTGTCTGCTGCTACAGGGGCTGAGGGTGGGTGACTGGTTAATAGAGGCTGGAAGTGAAAAAACAGAAATGCTGAAGTCTAGGGATTGAACTGGCACAATAAGGACAAACACCTGATGGCCTTGCTATTGTGTAACATATAATTGATTAATGTTCCAAACAGTGATGCTGAATTTATTGGAGCAATTATGTAGCGAACCAAATGCTCCATAAGGTCACATAAAAAATGTACCCGAATTCCAACTGATTTTAAATGGGCTTTTCAAACCTCAAATGTTACAGTGGTCTCTAAAACATTGCTTTGAGTTGCAATGGTAACCTCGCTCTACCAATCAAAAGGTTAAAATAAAACATGCAATAATGGAACTGAATAGATACTCACATCCACAATCTGATAGCTGATTCAACATCAAAGCTGGTCACAAAGCTTGCAGGGGAATACGGTGCTTGTCCTCCCTGCAACAGGACCACCTCAGTCAGCACCTGAACCTGTTGTCTCATGGTAATGATCAGTAACCCAATGTGCTCAAAAAATGTAATGTATAAAAAATTATAAATTAAAAAGCTAGAATGGCTCCACTGGAATTAAAGGGATAGTAATGTTTCATAATAAAAGCAGCTCTAATTAATCATTATAGTATTTGGGCCTTGGAGAGTATTATTTCAATTCTATCAGAGTTGTTGTTCAAGAGTAATTGAATTATAAAGTATCCCTTTCCCCCTTTTATTCAGAGCAGCGGGGTGTGTCCAGGTAGATTGCAGAGAGGGACAATCTTCAATTAAGATAAGGGAAAAAGCTGAAAAACCTGTCATGGGGGCAGGATTTTCATTGTTCTCATAGTAAGAAGATTGTTCCTTGTTGTGAGCTGTCTGGTCTATGGACCAGATCCCACATCTGAGGAGAGGGGGCTTACACTAGGTAAAAGGGGCGGGAGGGGACTTTATAATTCATTAAGCTACAACTCTGACAGTATTGAAAAAACACACTCTATGGCTCAAATACTATGAAGATTAATTGGAGCTGCTTTTTTTGTGAAACATTACTATCCTTTTAAGTATCAAAGAATATTTTAATAGATAAAAATATATATTAAAATACATATTCTACCCCAACCTGTTTCATGGTCATAACGACCATTTCTTCAGCAGGTAACATAAACATGTCTGCCATTAAACAAGCTAATTAAATACACAAATTAATCTTGAGTTATCATGTTGATTAGTGAATAGCTCTTCAAATGTACCAATCACATATCAAGTCAATTAAAAAAGTATAATATCAAATACATACCATAATTAAGAATGCAAAAGGGATACATCCATTGTGTGATAAGTACAACTGAAAAAGTTGTATCCATATATATATATACAAACAGTAAAATCAACAAAACAAAAAAAGATACACAGAAATACATATCAAGTAAATTTTATCAATATATTAACATATTGAACATTTATACAAACAAATGGAATGTGACTATAACGAATGTCTCAACATTTAACCCCCTAAATAAGAGAGAGACAATCTGGACACCTGTCTAACAGTGCAAAAGGGAGATCTCCCTGCCACCCAGATGGCCAAATTCACTAATACAATAAAGATAATAGCTGAAAAAAAGGATCCCCACTCGGTGGAATTCCAAGAACCCCCCCCCCCCCGGCTCCTGAAGGTGAAGGTGAAATACCAAACTTACTGATAAGCAGCTATGAGTGCATAACATTGTACACCACTTCCACCATCAGGTGCAATGTGCAACCAAAAGAAGGTGAAAATCGGTCCAAACCAACCTTTGAATCTCAATATGTAAATTATCTGATGAAAGAAATATAGTCTTTAATCTAAGGTGCACCATAAATAAAATAATAATAATATAATTTAAAAAAATGACAAAAAATTAATCTAAATTATTAAAATAAAAATATTTTAATGAACTCTAGCCAAAATTGTTCCAAAGGATAAGCTCACAACACTCCTATACACCCATGTCAAAAATAAATAAAAAAAATCAACATCTGCAGAAATAAGTGAACATCACAGAGATCGCATGATGGATCCACATGAATGAATGTCCATCCAATCCATTCTTAAATCAGGATTATGTTATGTTCTCATCCTCTCCATTTTCTTCTCTTCCCAGGTATGTTTTAACCAACCATCCTGCATCAATTCCCTGTGTCTTGTACCCCAACTGGTTATTAATCATTCAGTGTCCTGGTATGCAATAACACTGTGGTCTCCATTAGTGATTTTTTTTATTGCATATATGTGTGAAATATCTTGTTAAGCAACTCTAGTCAAACATATGGTCAGGGTTTGATTTGTTAATTAGCTAGTTTCAAACTGTCTCATATAAGTAAGATTATTATATAAAGACTACAGTGTAAGGGTGACTTGCATTGAGGGGTTCGGTGTTCTAAGTGGACTTAAATCAGGACATGAGTAGAAGTTGGGCAGAAGAGAGAAAACAGGCTCCACTGGAGAAGCAACACTTCCCAAAACAATTCTGCAAGGAAGAACATGAAGCAAAGACTTGACTGGCAACACTGCAATGCTCTTAAGGTTCAAGATTTTCTATCTAACACTAGCTTCTGGACAGTGGCCAAAATGAATGTGGGCTCTGTTTACAAAACAAACACTACCATCATGGAAAGGTGCTCCTGGCCCATTCTGATTTTTGTTTTAAAATCTCGCACTTTACTAAAAGTACTTAAATACCATCTATTCTTTGTTTACATGTCTGCACTCCTCACTAAAATGTCTGTATGTTCTTTCTACCCTCCACCATCTCCTCCTTTCTCTGTTTACACTTCTCCTTCACTCCTCTCTTCTACTCTCACCTCTACTGACCAACTCCTTACATTTCTCCTTCACTTCTCTCTTCCACACTCACCTCTACACAAGAACTCCTCACTTTTCTCCACTCCTGCACCCCACACAAACAGGAAACCACGTGCACACAAAACATTATCTTATACCCTGTCTTTCTCTCTCTTCTCCTGTTACTGGCAGCTGAGATATATCTCCACACCCTGGTTCGCTCTCCTTTCACAAACCCTGTACCTCCAGTAAATATAGGAACAGATCAAACCTAATCACCATTCCCTGTCTTCTGCCTCAATTTCTTGCCTTTTCCTGTGCTCTCTGGAATGCTCGCTCCATTATTAACAAATATAGCACTGTGCATTCTTTTTTTTCCCGCTCCCTAAACCTAAATCTGGCTCTCTCACTCTGACTCCGTTTTAGAGGCAGCAATCTCCTATGGTGTTCACTTCTTCTCTCACACGACATGCCCATCTGGATGTGGGGGAGATGTGGGACTGCTACTTTCTAAGCACTGCCTTTAAAAAACTAATTTCTGCCTCCGCCTCACTGCTTCTCCTCTTTTGAGTCGCAATCGGTCCGTATCTTTGCTCTCTTCTCTCTACAGGTTGCTATTATCTATCTCCTACCTACCAACAACAGTACATCTTCAAACTTCCTTTCTGACTTTGAATCGTGGCTTTTTTTTTTCCTGTTATAAGACACAACTTCCTTTCTTCTGGGAAACTTCAATCTTAGCTCCACCTCCCAACTGCTAGGAACAATCCAAAAGATACAGGAACCCTGGTTTTCCCCTTCCGGCTCATTTTTGTTTGGTCCTACCACGCTGGGGGACGGTGGCAAGACATGCCTGATTGTAGAATCACCTTTATTTTTTTTTTTCAATACATGCCTCCTACAAACTGGGCTTGTTTTTTGAATATGTTACTTAATGTCCAGATATCCTCCAGTAGTGGAGTATCGCATGGGACAAATGATGGTTGCCTGCCCTTCACCTTATGTTGCCCTCTCCTTCCTGGATGGCGTGGTTTCCTGCACATAGAGTCTTCGTCTGACAAAGGAAGCTTTTGCCACTGCAACTTCCTTTGACCAGGGAAACCAGAAGTTCAGATTGCGTCAGTGGAACGCACGCCAAAAAAACAGCTTTACAGTGGTGCCAGTATGTATGGGGCAAGTAGGATTCATCTGTTATTAAAATTTATTGTATATGAGCTTAAGAATTATTTAGCATTTGTGATTATAGCCTGCGTAGTACTTTACTACAATGTCTATGGATGCCTACAGTCTCTAAGGAAGAGAAGGCAGCAGCTAAGGTTAAAATTTGTGCTGAATTTGAGGCAAAACTAAGTGGATCTGATACTGCAAAATTATGCCCTGAATGTATAAAGAAAGTATCTGGAGCAGATATGCCATCCAGTTTAAGGAGTTTCTTGGATGGATGAGAAAAAACATGCAAGAAACTTTTAACGTGATGCAGAAATCTGCAAGGAAAATACCAAGGATCTCTGATCTGGAGAAAGGACCCTCTTCGTTGCCCTTTGAAGATGAAGGAGGCAGCCTAATGGATGTTTCATCAGCTTCTTCAGCAAAAGAGGGAGAACTGATGGAAAACTCCCGGGCATTTAATATGGAAAAATTAGATACCCTAAGGACTGATGGAAATAAAAAAAATAATTGGATGTCGTGAATTCGGCATTTGTAGGACACAATAAGTCAGCACCAATTCACAATTATATTCATGACATAATTAAAAAGGAATGGAATCAAGGAGACAAGACAAGAAGATACCAGAAGATTTATCAGTTTTCAGAGGAAGAGGCTGCATCCTGGATCACTCTTCCTAAAGTGGATGCAGCAGTGGCCCAGATATTTAGAAGGACTACTATCCTTTTGGAAGATGGGACCACACTCCTGTCACAACTTACCTATATCCAGCATTGCCGCTTCGGCTGGCGCTGGAGTTGTATCGCCCTATGACACTTCGGACTCATCCCACACATCCCTTTTGGGACTGGCCTTGGGCACGATTGACATCAGTAGCGGATGCCCGTGCCCTCATGCTAGGCAATTCAGATGCTCCAAATGACGCAGCGGTGGTTCAGGTGTGCGACGCATCTCGCGGCGGAATGCGTCAGTTACGGGCACGAGGAGGCATACTTAACGCAGACTACCTTCTTATACTTTCGGGTTCTGGTCTGGCTCCTCCTATCTACTTCCTGGCGCCTTATATTTAAAGGAAACTGGATTTTCATCCAGTTATCCTTATGTTGGTGTTCAGTACAGTTCTACTTCTTGCTCCTGATCTTTGTGTATGACCTGGCTTGTCTGACCATCCATCCTGGTGCTGACCTGTGGCTCAGTCTGACTACTCTCTTATATTACCCCTTGTAGTGGACACCCAATCTGGTGCAGACCTGTGGCTCTGGCTGACTACTCGCTCCGTGTATGAGCTAGGCTTGTCTGACCATCCTTCCTGGTGCTGACCTGTGGCTCTGTCTGACTACTCTCTTGTGTTGCCCCTTGTAGTGGACACCCAATCTGGTGCAGACCTGTGGCTCTGGCTGATTACCTGCTCCGTGTATGACCTAGGCTTGTCTGACCATCCATCCTGGTGCTGACCTGGGGCTCTGTCCAGCTAACTTCTGCGTTACCTTCTGTTGAGCGGATATCCTATCTGGTGCAGACCTGTGGCTCTGGCAGACTCTGACCTTACTGACTGCAGACGTGAGTCAGTAGGTTCTTTGGTTGTCTCACCTTCAGGCGACGGTCTTCTCCTGGCTGGCTGCAGGCGTGAGTCAATCATCTTCCGATTAACATCCTTAGGGGGGAACCGTCTGGCCTACTCTTCCTCTCTGACTTAGAGATTACCATTGGCTTCGGCTTAGTCTCTGTAATTCTGGGATCTGGAGACATACCACTGTTGCTGAGAAAGTCCCTGCCTCTTGGTTACCCTCTGCTCCCTCCTGAGTATTGTTATTATATTACACTTACTTTAATAAAGGTGAATTTTACGCGTTGCCGAACAACATAAAGCCACTGGCAAGATCATCAGCACTATCAGTGACGGCCAGAAGAGCTTTATGTATTAAGCCTGGGACGCTGATGTGTCATCCAAAAACAGACAGGTATCTCTACCATTTGAGGCAAAGACCCTCCTTGGGGAACAACTGGAAGAGATTATTAAGAAATCTTCAGGACGTAAGAGCTCTTTCCTCCCTTGAGAAAGTAAGCATAGGGAATTATCTTCACCCAAAGCAAGGTTTCGTTCAAGAAGGCGGGCAGATCATATGAGCAGAAAAGAAGCAATGTCCCTCAGACATCCCAGAGAGGGAGTAAGGAAGACCACTCCATGAGGGTGCAATTCAGAAAAGATTCCCAATGAAGCATCATGGTCCCCAGCTCCAGTAGGGGACAAACTGGTCAGATTTTCCCAGGTCTGGAAGACCCTTCAGCTCGAAATGGGTAAATCAGATAATAAAGCTGGGGTATCCATTAGAATTTCGTACTGTCCAGAAAACATCAAAATTGAAAATATCAGCAGTACCAAACAGCACGAAAAAGCCAAGAAACTGGCCATAGTGGAACTAATGGAGAACCAATCAGAAGGGCAGAGGTGTGTATTCAATTCTTTTGTCAGTACCAAAGACCTCAGGAGGAGTCAGATTGATACTGGACTTAAAATGGTTGAACAACTTTAAACAAGTAAAGAAGTTCAAGATTGAATCAGTCTCATCTGTAATCAAGGCAGTCTATCCAGGATCATTTCTGACCAGTATAGCCCTCAGAGATGCATACCATCATTGTAACGGATTCAACCTGTTACTTGAGCCCTTGTCTGGCCCTAAAACTATTCATCCAAAGACTGTGGACATTTTGTATTGTTTGGACTCTGTGCTGTGCCTTGTCGTACGAACTGGCCAGCTATTACCTATGAGAAAAGACTTATGTTCATAGACTTTGGTTAATGTATGTCGAATGTTATAATTTACTGCATGTATAGGGTTTACACACTCACCGACTACCAGTCGGCGGGTACCGGCACTGTGTGCAATCAGCACCACTGGATCGAACGTTCGGCGGTGGGGGAAAGAGGGGAAATCTGAGACACTCGAAACCCTGGAGTAGGCATGCAAATATCTTCCATAGCCTAAGCTGGGGAACCGTAGGCAGCACAGGGATTGGTCAAGGTTGGAGCAGGGCATTCAAAGTAGTCAAACAAAGGCTCCAACCTTGGGCCACTGTCCCTAAGATGTGTATTGCAGCCACTGCAGCCATTTGACTATGTGTACTGTAGCTAGACCCCCTGCTGTGTGTTAATTAAGCCATTGTGAACTGCAGTCAGACCCCCTGCCGTGTGGTAATTAATTCAAGCCCTCAAATTTTTGTTCATCAAACCCTTTTGTATCTGAAATGTAATCATGTCTGAGTTATTGTGTCTGTTAAAGACCATCTGTTGCTGGCCTTTGTTTGATGTATTATGATTGGATCATGCCCTATTGATCTGGTTTCCCCATACATTGTAGTTGACTTGTATAAATATGTGTGGTTTTGGTGAAATAAAGTCAGTTATGTTTTGGAGTGAACCAGAGTCCTGGTGTCACGGTTATTTGATGAACACTCAAACAGAACGGTAAGGTTAAAATAACTTTATTAGAATAAAATGCAAACACGAGTGTAGGCCCTAAGACCCACAATACAGAACAGGTAAATATATACAATAGGTAGAGTGATAAGGACAGAATAGGTAATCAGGATGAACTGGTAACAATATATAAATATATATATATATATATATAGCAGGATCTGGCAGAACCAGTGAGGTTGAAGGTACACAGTCCCAGAATTGATGGCTAGACAACAATACAGGAGGTCCACTACCAAGGATAAGAACAACCCAGACGCCTGGGTACTGGAACCCGTAAGGGCAATTGGAATGGACTGGGAACCAACTGACAGTGAAGACCTCTGGCAGAATTGGCAAGGTAAAGGGTACACAGCCCAGGAACGACAACAGGACTACAGTGGCATGAAGTCCCCTAGTGGAGGACTGGCACAACCCAGACACCTGGGTACTGACCCAACTGGAGTGAGGCAACACTGACCAAGGCCCTAGACTGCTGGGAGAAGGCAACCGTGTATATGCAGTCTAACCCTGGAAGGGTTACAGGAGACCTAGGCAGCTGCTACCGGATAACCCTAGAACGCTAGGGGTGGATCGATATATGGTAAGTAATAGGAACGCAACCAGTGTCCCCTCAACCTGTGAGGTGGAATATGCAACACTGGCTCTTGAGCCCAAGGCTCTGCAGAAAGGAACGGTAGTGCTCTTACCTGGAAGCTCCAGGTACATACAGGGTTAATGGTCAACGCCCAGAGAGTAACTGCAACTCCCAGAGGGAGTGAGCCCAGTGGTACTAGGGAGGCAGACACAGAGAGTGATCAGAGTAACTCAGTCAGTGTGTGAAAACACTGTACCGGTACTTCGATTGTGCACACCGCCTTAGGCGGTTAATAGAGCAGCTTGAGCACAGAGCTCAGCCTTAGGCCGACAGATAACAGCGCCACGCGGAGCACACCGAGAATCAAATGCAAGGTCCTGAAAACCGGTGACCTCACAGGGTCACCAAGTGGCACAGACACACACGGTTGTAATGTGGAAAGGAATCCACGGATGGCAACAGCCACAGCTCAGTAGACAGCCAAATACGGTCAGCAACGGAACTGTGCAATGGCCAGACACAGTCAGCAACGGAGCAGGTTCTTCAGCCAGATACGGTCAGCAACTGAGCGGGTTCATCAGCCGGATACAGTCAGCAACAGAGCGGGTTCTCAGCCAGATACGGTCAGCAACGGAGCGAGTTCTCAGCCAGACATGATCAGCAATGGAGCGGGTTCTTCAGTCGGATACAGTCAGCAACAGAGCGGGTTCTTTAGCCAGATATGATCAGCAACAGAGCGGGTCCTTCAGCTGGATACAGTCAGCAACGGAGCGGGTTCTCAGCCAGATACGGTCAGCAACGGAGTGGGTTCTCATCCGGATACAGTCAGCAACGGTACAGCAGCAACAGGAACTCAGGAACTGTTATGATACCCTACTCAGAAACCCCTCCAAAAGAGGGACTCCCCAGAACCCCCTACTACCCAGAGGAGTTAATGAAGATCAGACTCCTCCAACAAGGGATATGATAGCAAGAGGCTAGGGAGCGACGCTGGGGCGCGATGCTAGCGAGCGGTGGTTGCCTAGAGGGAGCTGTGCCGCAGCCTAAGCTGGGTAAAGGTGCTAGCCGCGAAGCTAGATTAGTCCCCTCCAGTTGAGCCAAAGGGGACCCTCGATAACCGCCCCTAGACAAACTATACTACCCTATCCCCAGGGAGAAACACTAACACTCCAACAGGAACAGGTACTCACTCAGGCAGTAGGAGGAAACAGGAGCGAGGACTGGCAGAACAGGAACACAGAGGACCCTGGAGCTAGGAAGGCTGAAGAGAAGTCAGAATCCGAACTGGGATGCACCCGGAGAAGACAGGAACACCAACCGGAGTCTCGGGCTGGAAGGGAGTCTTACACGCACCGGTCTACTCAGGATACCTGGTGGGAACAGGGAACAAGACACAGGAGTCAGATGGACCAGTCTGCAGAAAACACAGGAACAGGGTGAAGAGGAGGCTAAGGACAGACTGGCTAGCACTGGAGGAGCAGGTTGAAGCACACAGCAGGACAGAGCAGGATAACAGGACACAGCCAGGACCAACAGGACACAAGAGAATCCAGCAGACAAGCAGGACTAGGCTAATCCCATAGGACAATGGAAACAGCACTGAGACGCTATACTAACGCGTCCCAGTGCTGGACTTACCATCCTGAAATACCCCAAGACCGGAAAGAGCCGGGCTGGTAGGGCAGGCAAAAACAGAGGCGCGCATGCGCCCTGGACGGGACAACGGCGCGTCATCGCCATGCGCCGCGACCCGGAAGAAGCGGGTGAACAGGAACAATACACCGCCCGGAAGAAACGGGCGGAGGAAGGTAAGGCACCGCACGACAGGAACGTAGTCAGGCAGGCCAGGTCATACACAAATAAGCGAAAGCGCAAAATAGACTCAGGAACTCGTACACCACGAAAGGGCACCTAAGGGAGGACATCCCAGGGTATATAAAGGCAAGCCCTAGTATAAGCAATTATGACCAGCCAATCAGAGAACAGCAATGATAATAATGTCTCCATTCAGAACGGGAAGCACGGGCACCGTGATAGTACCCCCTCTCAACGACCCCCTCCCCGTGGAGGACCTGGCTTAGAGGGAAATTTGGCATGGAACTGATGCAATAATACTGGTGCATGAATGTCAGCATGCTTGACCCATGAACGTTCCTCTGGACCGTACCCCTTCCAATGAGCCAGGTACTGGAGTTGTCCACGCACCCTGTGTGAGTCTACAATACTTTGAACCTCATACTCCTTGTGATCTTGAATGCGTACCGGTGCCGGCACCACCAGAACAGAACTATAGCGGTTACAGACAAGAGGTTTAAGTAGGGATACATAAAAGACATTGTGAATATGCATATTTGCGGGAAGGTCCAATGCATCGGAAACTGGATTGACCCGCCTGAAGACTTTGAATGGACCAATAAACCGTGGGGCAAACTTGTGACAAGGCATTTGTAGATTCAGGTTTTTTGAGGAAAGAGACACATGGTCCCCAACCTGAAACACCTGAGCCTGCAGACTTCTGTTGTTGGCATGACGCCTGTAACGTTGAAAGGACTCATGTAGCGAAGTCTGTACTTATGCCCATGTGGAATGAAGCTGTCTGAGGTGTTCATCAAGGGCTGGCATCTGTTGTGCCTGAAAGGCATCTGGAAGCAAGGATGGTTGATACCCATAATTGACAAGAAATGGGGAGCTTCCGGATGAATTATTAATCGCACAGTTCCTCGCAAACTCAGCCCAAGGTAACAACTTAGCCCAGTTATCATGATGGTTGGATACAAAGCAGCGGATAAATTGTTCGAACCACTGGTTAAAGCGTTCAGCAGCTCCATTAGTCTGTGGATGGTACGCAGACGAATACGACAGTTGGATACCCATTTGGCCGCAGAATGCCCTCCAAAACCTGGAAATAAATTGACTGCCCCGGTCTGATACCAACACTTGAGGTACTCCGTGAAGTCTGAATACCTCACAAGTGAACACAATTGCCAACTCCTTAGCAGACCAGGCAAGGGCACGAAATGGGCCATTTTTGAAAATCTGTCTACCACCATCACGATATATGCGTAACCCTTCGAGGTGGGTAATTCACCCAGAAAATCAAGACACACATGTGACCATGGACGTTCACCGTTAGGAACAGGCTGCAACAAACCCACTGGCAGATACCTGGGTATTTTAGAACGGTGTCACGGTTTGTTAAGACTCTCAGACGCAGAGTTAGGTAAACAACACAATTTTATTGAAAAGTTAAAGACAACCCCATAGGGTAACATACACATCCACAAATATATCTTTAGTAACAGTAATGCAATAATAAAGATAGTGATGCGGCTCTACCGGCCTTGCCAAATATACCGGGCAAGGCAGCCAGGGAACTGGTACGATAACTGAATCGGCTCTACCGGCCTTGCCAATATACCAGGCAAGGCAGCCAATATACAGGAGGCAAATACAGGCTCTACCGGCCTTGCCAATACCGGGTAAGGCAACCCAAGATGAGACAGGATAGGTTCTACCGGCCTTACCAATATACCGGGCAAGGCAGCCAATAGACAGGAGGCAAATACAGGCTCTACCGACCTTGCCAATACCGGGTAAGGCAACCGAAATAGGATAGGTTCTACCGGCCTTACCAATATACTGGGCAAGGCAGCCTGGTAAGGATAGAATAGCAACCACTAAGCCTCAGTGACTGAAAGGTGGCAACAGCAGTCACATGGATGACAACGAGGCTAAAGAGTGACAGGTACCTAGTACCGAGAGTGCTATACATATACGTGGAAACAGCCGGAGCTGTGGAGCGAACCAGTGCCCACACACTTGGAACGCTGAATCATAACAGTCGGATGGCTTAGGGATCGAACCAGTACTCCGTACATGGGACGCTAAACAATACTGACGATACAGCCGGGTGGCTAGAGGAGCGAACCAGTACCCTGTACGTGGAATGCTAACGATACTAACAATACAACCGGGTGGCTGTGGAGCGAACCAGTACCCGGTACGTGGAATGCGAAAAGAATCTGACAATACAGGCGGGTGGCTTGTGGAGCGAACCAGTACCCTGTACATGGAACGCTAGATGATTCTGACAATGCGGCCGGGTTGCTCGCTGAGCGAACCAGTACCCTGTACATGGAACGCTAGATGATTCTGACAATACAGCCGGGTGGCTTGTGGAGCGAACTAGTACCCAGTACGTGGAACGCTAAATGATCGAAACAATACAGCCAGATGGCTAGTGGAGCGAACCAGTACCCTGTACGTGGAATGCTAAATAATCATGACAATACAGCCGGGTGGCTAGAGGAGCGAACCAGTACCCTGTACGTGGAACGCTAAATGATCGAAACAATACAGCCGGATGGCTAGTGGAGTGAACCAGTACCCTGTACGTGGAACGCTAAATGATCGTGACAATACAGCCGGGTGGCTAGAGAAGTGAACCAGTACCCTGTATGTGGAACGCTAACTGATCGAAACAATACAGCCGGATGGCTAGTGGAGTGAACCAGTACCCTGTACATGGAAAGCTAAATGATCGTGACAATACAGCCGGGTGGCTAGAGGAGCAGACCAGTACCCTGTACGTGGAACTCTAACTGATCGTGACAATACAGCCGGGTGGCTGTGGAGCAAACCAGTGCCCACGTACTGAATAGCCGGCATAGATAGAAATGTCGCCAAGGCGGTACAGGAACGTCAGTAGACTGTGGTCGGCTGGATGGAGATCAGCAGGTGGAAGCAGGAACCAGCATACAGACGATCAACCGGAATCTGGAACGGCCACGGGGACTGGCAGCAGGAAGCGGAGACTCACACCGGATCAGATGGAAGCAGGAATCACTGGACAGGATACACTGGAACAGGACGACTACTGGTAGCAGGAACACAGCAAAGGGCCCAGAATGCACAGGAACGATGAGTAAACTCAAGCAGCATAGAGACAACATGAAAGGGCACCCAAGGGGTGCCCAGGCTAGGTTTAAATAGGCAATGAATGATAGGTGCTGGTACCTCATCTCTGTCAATTTCAGCCTCGAATTGTCTTGACAGTGCGTCAGCCCTGACATTCTTAGACCCAGGCAGATAAGATGCAATGAAATTAAATCGAGACAAGAACAGTGCCCACCTGGCCTGGCGTAAGGAAAACCTTTTCGCCTCAGAGAGATAAGTTAGGTTCTTGTGATCAGTCAAAATTAATACAGGGTTTTTTGTGCCTTCAAGTAGATGACGCCATTCCTTAAGAGCAAGGATAATGGCTAGTAATTCCCTGTCACCAATCTCATAATGACTTTGGGCCCCGGTCAATTTTCTAGAGAAAAACCCACAAGGTCTGAGAGTTCCTCCTTTAATAGGTCGTTGTGAAAGCACTGCCCCAACCCCAATATCTGAGGCATCCACCTCCAATGTAAATGGAAGCAATGGGTTGGGGTGAGATAACACAGGAGCGTTAATGAAAGCAGACGTCAAATTCTCAAAGGCCTCCTCAGCAGCCACTGACCATTGAAATGGGTTAGCTCCCTTGTGCGTAAGGTCAGACAAAGGTTTCACAATAGTAGAGAAGTTCTTAATAAATTTCCTATAATAATTAGCGAAGCCCAGAAATCGTTGAATGGCTTTAAGACTCTTGGGGCCTGGCCATTGTAGAACTGCCGTTAGTTTCTCTTTGTCCATGGCAATGCCTTCCTTGCCAATTATAAACCCCAGAAATGGCATGCTAGCTCTGTGAAATTCACATTTTTCTAGTTTACAATATAATTTGTTTTTCCGTAGGTGAAGCAACACCTCGAACACATCTTTAACATGTTGTGACATATTCTCGGAATGAATGAGTATGTTGTCAAGATAGACAACGACACTAGACTTCAACATATCACTGAGGATGTCATTGATTAACTCTTGGAATACCGCGGGTGCGTTACAAAGACTAAATGGCATGACTAAATATTCGTAGTGGCCATATCTCATGTTAAAGGCAGTTTGATAAACGGGCACAAACAGCACAAGCTGCCGTAAAATCAGCGCAATCTGCCCTTAGTGTGGGCCACCAGAAGATACGAGATAAAGACCAAATTAATTGATCTCTGCCCACATGGCCAGCTACTCATGAGGCATGATATGTTTCAAGGAGTCTTGCCCGAAAAGGTTCCGCTACAAAACATTTGCCTCTTGACCCAAAGGAGACGTGATGATAGTCCGCAGGGTGACCAGGATGCGATCTTGAGGAATGATAGGTACTGGCTGTTCCTCAGACTCCAATTCAGGACCATGCTGCCTGGACAGCACGTCAGCTTTTACATTCTTAGAGCCGGGTAAATAGGAAACAACAAAGTTAAAGCGAGTGTGGAAGAGAGCCCATCTGGCTTGTCTTGGAGACAGTCTTTTAGCTTCTGAAAGGTACAAAAGAGTCTTGTGGTCGGTTAAGATGAGAATCGGTACTCTGGTGCCTTCCAACAAGTGACGTCACTCCCGTAAGGCCAGGATAATTGCCAGCAATTCACGGTCACCGATCTCATATACTGATTGTGCTTTCGTTACTTTTTTGGAAAAGAAGCCACATGGCTTGAATGGTTGCCCCGGACCAGACCTCTGAGAAAGTACAGCCCCTACACCAGTATCAGATGCATCTACTTCAAGTATATACCGTAGGTCAACTTTGGGGTGCGACAGGACTGGTGCAGAAGCAAACGCTGCTTTGAGTGCCTCGAAAGCCTCCTCAGCCTCCTTGGACCACTCTGACGCCTTGGCGCCCTTATGTGTCAGGTCTGTGAGGGGTGTGACAATTCTGGAAAAATCACGGATAAATTTACGATAATAATTGGCAAAGCCAAGAAATCTTTGAATAGCATTGAGGCCCTTGGGATTTGGCCAATGTAGCACAGCAGACAATTTCTCTTTGTCCATGGAAATGCCCTGAATCAAAATTACATATCCAAAAAACAGTACCATGGTTCTATGAAACTCACATTTGTCGAGTTTACAAAACAATTTATTCTCCCTTAATCTCTGAAGTACTGTAGCCACGTGGATGCGATGTGCCTCCAAATCGGGAGAATAAATTAAAATATTTTCTAAATAGACAACTACACAGGACTGCAACAAGTCGTGTAGAACATCATTAATTAGTTCTTGAAATACTGCTGGGGGATTACACAACCTGAATGGCATTACCAAGTATTCGTAGTGTCCATTGCGAGTATTAAAACAATTTTCCACTCATCACCATCCTTGATGCGAATGAGGTTATAAGCAGCTCTCAAATACAATTTGGTGAATACAGTCACGCCCTTGAGACGGTCAAACAGCTCGGTGATGAGTGGAATTGGGTAGGCACTTTTAACCATCAACTTATTAAGGCCTTTATAGTCGATACATGGCCTTAATTCCCCGGACTTCTTTTTTACAAAGAAAAATCCAGCCCCCGCGGGCGAGGATGATCTGCGAATGATGCCCCTTTCCAGGGCATCAGAGATATACTCCTCCATGGCCAGATTCTCTTCACAAGAGAGAGGACACGTTCTGCCCCTAGGAGGAACATCACCAGGCGAAATATCAATGGCACAGTCATACGCCCTATGCGGTGGCAAAGTGCTAGCCTCTCCCTTACTGAAAACATCGCTGAAGGATTGGTATTCAGGAGGTAGGGAGGGAGAGGTACACATAATTCTCTAAGATTGGTGTAGACAATGATTCGTACAATGCTCGGACCAGGCCACAATCTCACAGGAGTCCCAATTAATTCTGGGATTATGTGTTCTTAACCATGGAAACCCCAGAATGACCGCATAATGAGGTGACTGGATAATCTGAAAAGACAGGGTTTCGAAATGTAATGCTCCTGTCTGAACTGAGAGCGGACATGTCTCATGGGTGACCTGGGGAGGCACCAACGGAGCGGGTTCTTCAGCTGGATACAGTCAGCAACGGAGCGGGTTCTCAGCCAGATACGGTCAGCAACGGAGCGGGTTCTCATCCGGATACAGTCAGCAACGGTACAGCAGCAACAGGAACTCAGGAACGTAGTCAGGCAGGCCAGGTCATACACGAATAAGCGAAAGCACAAAATAGACTCAGGAACTCGTACACCACAAAAGGGCGCCTAAGGGAGGACATCCCAGGGTATATAAAGGCAATCCCTACTAGAAGCAATTATGACCAGCCAATCAGAGAACAGCAATGATAACAATGTCGCCGTTCAGAACGGGAAGCACGGGCACCGTGATACCTGGAGTCTTGTGTGTTCTTATGGTATTAAAGAGGCCACTCTGACTCCCATCTAAGCCCAGGTTCCTGCATTGTTCATCCGTCTGCTGCCAGTATCCTGCTACCCCACTTCGGATGCTGTCAGACGGCAACGTGGACTCTGCCTTGCTTCTTCCAGTTCAAGTAGAACCTTCGATTTGAGCACCGGAGTGCTTGAACGGCTTGGCAACCGCTACCCTTTGTTCCTGCGACACTTTTCCTGTTCATCGTAGCCCGGGAGTAGAGGCCTCACTCTCTACTGCCCGGTGTTCCGGTTCTGCAACGGTCAACGGTTCGAGAGCCCATCGACCCCTCCTCGATCTGCACTCTTCGCGGTAGAGTCGACTACTCCGGGTTTCGACGCCACTTTGAGTCGACCACCGGACCATTGAACTGCTCGAACGGTGCATTCGACGGCGCCAGTCCGGCGTCGAGAAGGAGAGACCCGGGAACGACGGCGGAAGGTGACGCTGTCCCTTCTTAGCTTCCATTACAATCATATCTTAATAAGACCAAGTCATCTGAAATTTCTAATGTTCTCTTTTCACAACCACCATTCCCAATTTAGAGTCCTCCCGTTTGGGCTGGCATCCACTCCAAACATTTTTACAAAGGTTCTGGCTCCCTGTCTGGAGATTCTCAGGATGGAAGGAATCAAGATAGTTCCATACCTGGACGATATTCTGATTGCGGAGGATTCAGAGTCAAAAGCAAGATCAAGTACAAACAGATGTCTGGAGCATCTTTCCAGAATGGGTTGGCTTATAAACGAAAGAAAGATCTAGTTAATACCTTCACAAAACTATCTATTCCTAGAGCTTCAATGGAATACAGTAGAAGGAAAGGTTTTTCTTTCCTGAGACAGACAAGTCAGAATAAAAGAAAACATGCTGAGTTTTCTGAGAAGGGCCTCCATCATAGCGAGGGATTTCTGAAACTGATAGGACATCTATCCTCAGCAGTACAGAGTTACCCTGGGCCAAAATCCACATCAGGAAAACCCAGGATAATTTCTTAAAATTTTAGAAGAAGGATTCTTACAACTATGCACAAACAATTCCAGTACAAATGTCGATGAGAAAAGAACTGAGACAAGAACCTGAAGCAAGGCCGTTTACTGGAAACTCCAGCATGAGACATCCAGACAACCAATTCCAGCCTATCTGGAGGGGGAGCAGTATGGAAAAACAAAGTAGCCTATGGCTTATGGTCAAGCCAAGACAAACTTCTGCACATAAATGTTTTGGCTGGTCAGTAAGAGGTGCTGACCATAGTAAACAACATGAATAAACTGGAGCCCAGAAAGCAAGAAAACCAGTACACACACAAATTAAAGGGGAAATTCAGGTAAACAGCCAGCTCAGGAACACAGGAAAACAGCCAGCTCAAGGATCTCAGAGATGCAGCCAGCTCAAGGAACTCAGGGGTGCAGCCAGCTCAAGGAACTCAGGGGTGCAGCCAGCTCAAGGAACACAGGGGTGCAGCCAGCTCAGGGACACTGGAGGGAAGCCAGCTCAAGGAACTCAGGTGTGCAGCTAGCTCAAGGAACACAGGGGTGCAGCCAGCTCAAGGAACACAGGGGTGCAGCCATATCAAGGAACTCAGGGGTGCAGCTAGCTCAAGGAACACAGGGGTGCAGCCAGCTCAATGAACACAGGTGTGTAGCCAGATCAAGGAATACAGGGGTGCAGCCAGCTCAAGGAACTCAGGGGTGCAGCTAGCTAACGAAACGCAGGGAAACAGCTAGCTCAAGGAATTCAGGGAAGCAGCTAGCTCAAGGAACTCAGGGATGCAGCTGGCTCAAAGTACAGAGGACCCAGGCCCAAAAGCAACAATATGAAATTAAACTGAACTGAAACTGAATAAACTGGCCCAGAGGAACTGGAGAGACTAAACTAAATAGGGAGGAGGTGATTGCAAGGTAGGGACAGCTGGGAACAGATTCAGATCACTTTAGTTTGAGTGCAGCAGCCTACAACAGCACCACGGAAAGGTAGTGGCATGGTGAGGTACTGCACCAGACTGAGGAGAGGACAGAATCATGACATCTGGAGCTAAAATCTGTTTCTCTGTTTCTGTCCATATGAGAGACTTTCTCATTAGTCTATCACAGATGTAAGGCAAATTGATAATTTGTTAGTTTGTAATATTTTAAATTTTTTTTATTTATTGGAAACGTTGTTCGGAGTCTTGATAACAGGCTTCATGATTTCTAATGTTGAATGAATTTGAATCCTTAGAACTCCTTGCTGCCTTCTGGAACCGGGGATAGCTCAGGTAAAGGGCATGGAACGAAAATAAGTAAAAAAAGAGAGCACTAGAGCTTCTAAGTGTAGTAGTACACACATTCATTGAGAGTTCATCATCAATTCTCTTGTAAGATTGTAAGGTAAATATAGCGGCAGTGGATCTGGAGACCAACCACACATGACAGCATAAGGGATTTGGAGAGAAGAAGACGCCCGGGAGGAAGAGGAGCAGGGTGGACAGGAAGATCAAAGACCACTAGTACAAGGTTACAACCAAATAATTGGTCTGGTAAATATCACGGTGCCCGTGATTGCCTCCAGTGTTTAATTGCTCTAACAGCGACATTGTTACTCCCTGGCTGTCGCACTATGCAAGTCGCTGTTCTTATAGTCACTGGTGTTGTGATGTCATCTCTCCGCCCATCTGCTAGGCCTTTTAAGCCTCAGCATGTCCAATTACCAGTGCCCTTTCATGGTGTACCTGAGCCTAGTGCTGTGTTGGTCCATTGCTGTTCCTTTGTATTACTCCAGCTCTGTCTGACTACCCGATCCGGCTCTGACTCCTGGCTATGTCTGACTACTCGATCCGGCTCTGACTTCTGGCTACGTCTGACTACCTGATCTGGCTCTGACTCCTGGCTATGTCCGACTACCCGATCTAGCTCTGACTCCTGGCTACGTCCGACTACCTGATCCGGCTCTGACTCCTGGCTACGTCTGACCAGTCTCCCTCTGTTGCATTCCGGTTATGATTGCTAGCCTCATCTACCCAGCCCGGCAACTGTGATCCTTGTTGTTTGGGCCTACCTTATACCGCGCTAGCTACCCTGTTAGCAGTGCTTGTCAATCAGTCCGTGTCACTGACCTCCCGTGATCTGTCTGGTTTGGGTGCCTGCATCGGTCTGTCCGTGTCACTGATCTCCTGTGTTCTGTCCGGTCCCAGTGTTGCCTCAACTAGCCCTCTAGGTGCCGTTTTGCCTTGCCCAGGGTATACCCTAGCTGTAGGATATAGTTACGCTATGATTCACCTGCTTGGTGTGACTAAGGAAGTGCCGTGCACTGTCCTTCTATCCATCTGCGAAGGTTACCTAAGGTCATTCAGTTACTAGCTACACCTGCCTAGTGAAGGGTTGAGAACTTGAAAAACGAATCTTCTGCATTCGTGAATAGTAAAATCAAATCTTTATTGTGAACAAATGGACCACAGAGCTAGCAGTCTCACGTGTTTCGCACACAAAGGTGCTTACTCATAGACCAACTATACTACACACAACATTATACTTTATACTGAGAACCCTTAACAGCTTTCATTCAAAACAGCCAATCACAATAGGCTCAAATTCAATCTAATTAACAATAATGATCCAATTGACTAGAAATCAGGGTCATAAGAAATTAACCCTCCAGGATCAAACCTATTTAAGTATCACACTTCATTGTTATATCAATGGCTAATTCGAATGAAGTCCTCTGGCTCCCACTTACATTTCAATATTAAAATTTATTATGTAACATCTTTTAAAAACATTCTCTTTATAGATCTTTGGTTATCTTTAAAGTGACCATAATTTCTTCAAATGAATTACTCAACATAAAATTATATATTTCCAAATTACCATATAGACTAATATAAATCTGGCTAAACCCAAATCTTTTAACAACTATCAATTGCTATCACAAGAATATATCAACATATAGAGAAGCGACTTAATATAAAAACATATCGCTATTACCTTCACCAATATTAACTCCTCAATTACCATAACGGCACGGGATGTGCAACTGGACAAAACACTCCGTGCCGCCACGGAACACAAGGGACAAACCACCGAGGAGTAATAAAGGAAAAGAGTTCCACCTTAGGAGATCTACCCTATTATCACCTATAATGTGACAGAAAAATGCATAACTCTACCATCTATCTTCCCAAAGATCAGGTTACTCAAAACATTTTTCGTATTTAATGATTAATAAAGATACACACTAAACACAATAAGCAACATCATATGCCTTATTCAAACCTTTAGGCATTCTGGTTGAAAGGGTAAATATCCAGTACACTTCCCTATAGGATAAGATTCGGGATAAATCTCCACCTCTTATCATCTTTGTCACCCTCTCCAAACCTTGTACCTCAAATCTATCCATTGCAGAGCTATGCGTGATACAGAAATGGGAAGACACTCCAGTTCTCAGATCCCTATTTTTGATGTTACTAACATGTTCACGGATGCGCTCTCTGAGACTCCGGGATGTCTTTCCCACATACTGCACCCCGCATAGCCTGCATGAAATCAGATATACCACATTTCGAGTGGCACAATTGATGTATTGTCTGTTCTCAAAAGACTCTTCCTGTAACTGCGGATTTAAAGGAGCTCGTACACACCATCCACCTACAGCATTTACATTTATTACTACCACATTTATAAGTACCCTTTATATCCAACCAGATGTTAGATTTCATATTCCTACTACAAAACATACTTGGAGATAGTTTTGTTGCCAAAGTGGGAGCTCTTTTGGAAACAAATCTACACCCTTTCTCCAATATAGGCTGCAGATATCTATCTCCCATTAAAATGGGGAAATGTTTTTTAACTATCACTTTGATCTTATTATACTCACAACTGTAAGTAGTTAAAAATGTAACCTTCTCATCTTGTACTTGAATATTAGCTCCTCCATCCTCAGTTTTCCTTGTATTGTGAGAACTCAAAAGATCACTCCTACTTCGTCTTCTTGAAATTTTTTCTGCTCTATCAATCATCCATTCAGGATATCCTCGCTCCAAAAATCTACCCCTAAGCTCTACGCACGCAGCATCAAAGAGTGCGTCGGTGGAACAGTTTCTCTTCAATCTTAGAAACTGTCCCACCGGCACACCTCCAACCGTATGGCGCGGATGACAACTATCTGCTCTCAATAGTACATTTGAAGATGTAGGCTTACGATATACATTAGTGGTAATAATTCCCGTCCGCGAACAACTGCTGATCTCCAAATCCAAAAATATAATGACAGAATCATGACTAACCATACTGAATTTTAAATTATAAGAGTTATCATTAAGATAACCTAAAAAAGAAGAGTGAATTAAAGATTTAGGACCCCTCCATATAATGAATATATCATCGATATATCTCTTAAAGAAATAAAGATGATGTGCAAAAGGGTTACCATCTCCAGAGATGTGGGACTCCTCCCACCAACCCATAAAAAGGTTGGCGTACGATGGGGCAAATCTTGCCCCCATAGAAGTCCCACATCTCTGGAGATAGTATATACCATTAAACATAAACTAATTATGTGTTAACAGGAATTGTATGACAAGCAGTAAAAATTCACAAAACGATGAAGCATAACCACTATACTTAAACAAATGGTATCTAACAGCCTCTAAACCAAGATGATGAGGGATACAAGAGTAGAGTGAAACCACATCACAGCTTATCCAACTGTAATGTGGCTGCCACTCTATATGCTCCAACTCCTGTAACACTTGTTTGGTATCTCGCAAATATGTATCAAGTCTCAAAACCAACGGCTGTAAACAGTCATCTACATATTGACTCAATCTCTCACTGAGCGAGCCTATTCCTGCTACTATGGGGCGGCCCTCTGGACTCTCAAGTGACTTATGGATCTTCGGAAGATGGTGAAATATAGGAACAATGGGTGAAGACACTTTCAACCATTCGCCCTCTAATGGGGTATAAAACCCCTCCGAAGATCCAAAGCCTACCAGAGAGTCCAGAAGGTCCTTAAACAGTATGGTAGGATCTTTTTCCAATATCTCATATATATCTGTATTATTCAATTGTCGCATTGCTTCCTCAACATAAGCATCCGTATTAAGAACCCCTACAGACCCACCCTTGTCAGCCTGTTTTATGGTTATGGTACAATCGTCAGACAAAGACTTAATTGCTTCTCTTTCAAGTAAAGTCAAATTTGATCTTACTTGGGAATTTTTAATAGTATCAGAAAGACATATTAAATCACGTTCCACTACGTCTTGAAATATATCAAATACATTAGATCTAGACTGTATAGGATAAAAACCATAATTCTTTGGCTTCTTAATCAAGACCCTAGAAATGTTAGAATTGTTAGAATTTACTGTACAATTAGCCATCATTTGGTTTGATAAAACACTCCCAGATGCTCCCAATATATCAACAGAACCAGATAGAACATAATTTTCATCCTGATGACTCACCAGACTAGACAATCTACCTGAAAAAGGCTCAACAGCTGAACCTGAAGACCTATAAGTCTCGGATTCTGCTGGAGCACTATCTAAACATAAATCCTGTTCAGATATCTGACCCTGTGAAAAATATTTTTTAAGGGCTAACTTACGTACAAATCGATTAACATCTATAATAGTTTAAAAGAGGTTAAAATGTGCAGTAGGTGCAAACCCCAAACCTCTTGAAAGTACCGAAATCTCTGCAGAGTTTAAAATTCTGCTAGATATATTAACTACTGATATGTCCTTCTGGTTTGTCTGGATCTCCTTGGATAACGTTGTGATGCTCTTTCTTCTTCTTCCTCCTCAACGTAAGAACTTTCTTTTTGACTTCTCCTCCCTCTCCTGTATCTCGAAGATTTCCTCCTTTGCGTCCGCCCGTTTTTTGGAGTTTGGTGGCTACTGAAAACATCCGTTGCTCTATTTAATCTATTTTCTTCAATTGAAGAAAACTCAGTTGATGTACTAGTATTAACAGATGCAGTGGTATTCGTAGTCAAAGATTCCAATTCCATGCTCTCAAATGAAACTGATTTCGGAGTTGACTCGAAATGTGGTATATCTGATTTCATGCAGGCTATGCGGGGTGCAGTATGTGGGAAAGACATCCCGGAGTCTCAGAGAGCGCATCCGTGAACATGTTAGTAACATCAAAAATAGGGATCTGAGAACTGGAGTGTCTTCCCATTTCTGTATCACGCATAGCTCTGCAATGGATGGATTTGAGGTACAAGGTTTGGAGAGGGTGACAAAGAAGATAAGAGGTGGAGATTTATCCCGAATCTTATCCTATAGGGAAGTGTACTGGATATTTACCCTTTCAACCAGAATGCCTAAAGGTTTGAATAAGGCATATGATGTTGCTTATTGTGTTTAGTGTGTATCTTTATTAATCATTAAATACGAAAAATGTTTTGAGTAACCTGATCTTTGGGAAGGTAGATGGTAGAGTTATGCATTTTTCTGTCACATTATAGGTGATAATAGGGTAGATCTCCTAAGGTGGAACTCTTTTCCTTTATTATTCCTCGGTGGTTTGTCCCCTTGTGTTCCGTGGCGGCACGGAGTGTTTTGTCCAGTTGCACATCCCGTGCCGTTATGGTAATTGAGGAGTTAATATTGGCGAAGGTAATAGCGATATGTTTTTATATTAAGTCGCTTCTCTATATGTTGATATATTCTTGTGATAGCAATTGATAGTTGTTAAAAGATTTGGGTTTAGCTAGATTTATATTAGTCTATATGGTAATTTGGAAATATATAATTTTATGTTGAGTAATTCATTTGAAGAAATTATGGTCACTTTAAAGATAACCAAAGATCTATAAAGAGAATGTTTTTAAAAGATGTTACATAATAAATTTTAATATTGAAATGTAAGTGGGAGCCAGAGGACTTCATTCGAATTAGCCATTGATATAACAATGAAGTGTGATACTTAAATAGGTTTGATCCTGGAAGGTTAATTTCTTATGACCCTGATTTCTAGTCAATTGGATCATTATTGTTAATTAGATTGAATTTGAGCCTATTGTGATTGGCTGTTTTGAATGAAAGCCGTTAAGGGTTCTCAGTATAAAGTATAATGTTGTGTGTAGTATAGTTGGTCTATGAGTAAGCACCTTTGTGTGCGAAACGCGTGAGACTGATAGCTCTGTGGTCCATTTGTTCACAATAAAGATTTGATTTTACTATTCATGAGTGCAGAAGATTCGTTTTTCAAGTTTTCACGTTGGATGTTTCAGCGCATCTTTTCTTCGTTGCACCAGAATAGAGAATGTATCGGTGAGTCATTCACGGATTGAAGCCTGTATTTAGTGCTGCTTGGATTTATGTGTATCTCTAGTGAAGGGTTGAGGAAATGGTCTCGAGAAGGTGGTGGAGTTAAGTCGCAACTGTGTTGCTCCAGAGTTCTGGAGATCCTCGCTCCTGTTGCCTGGGTACTCTAGCGTTAGGGTACAGATGTGAGTTTTACCACACTTACCTAGTGAAGAGTGAAGAAAGTGTGCACTGTTCTTCCCTGGACTTGTGAGAGTGTGTTATTCTTTACTGCCACTATTGTGTTTAAAATAAAGTTTCTTTTAATTTTATCTGTACTTTTCAAGTGTCGTTATTTCCTAGTCACTCCGTGACAGTAAGCTCATATTAATATCATTGATATTGGTATCAATGCCATCCAATTCAATAGATTTTTTTCTGGCATGCATATTATTATAGTCCAGATTTTGTACTAGTGTGTAGTCCTACTTATTCCCCTCCAACTCTCTCATAGTCTCACTCTCAGGACACTGTACGCCTATCTCTCCTAAATTTCTATAATACACATCCTTTGGTGTGATCACGCTATCCTTTTCTTGCTATCTGCCTCATGAGCACGGTCTCCCCAGTCTAATAGTAATTCACTTTCTATTTCTCAGCGCAAATTATATTTATTTTACATGAAGTACTTATACTACACTTAGAAGCTCTGGTGCACTGTCATTTTTTACTTTTTTTATTCCTGGGCAGAAAAAAATCTGTTGAATCTATCAACAAATTACATCTCAGGAAGGATCAACAGGGAGGCAGATTTTCTAAGCAGGAGGATCTTGGACCCAGGGGAATGTGCCCTGACTCCAGAAGTATTGAGGATGATTGCCAATCAATGGGGCACTCCAGACATGAATCTGATGGTATCAGCACAGAACACCAAGAGCCTAAACGTCTTTTCAAGATGGCTGGATCCGGGGGCTTTGGGGCAGGATGCCTTAACTGTCAATTGGAATTTCAGTTTGATGTACATTTTTCCTCCGATTCCTTTTCTCCAGGAGGTAGTTTACAAGATAAAGAGGGACAAAGCAGAAATAATTCTAATTTCTCCCTGGTGACCAAGGAAGCTATGGTTCTCAGATCTGATAAGGATGTCAATATGCCCTCTAATAATCCTGCAGACAAGAAAGAAAGGATCTAATAGATAGGGAACGTTCTTTCATCCAGACCCAGGTTTCCTAAAGTTTACGGCATGGAGGCTGAGTGGCTCTCTAAACAGGTAGCTGACACTATCTTTCAGTAAGAAATCTTCCTCTTCAAAAATTTATTACAGAATTTGGACAATTTTTCTAAATTAGTGCTAAACTAAAAACATTGATATACATAGCCTTAAGGGGACTAATATTCTGGATTGACTGGAAGAAGGTTTCAGGAAAGGACTGAAACCAGCCTCAATTAAAGTACAGCTTTCAGCCTTATCTGCAGTACTGTCCACTCCTTTTGCAGAAAACTATTTAGTAAGATGATATCTTTAAGCAATATCCAAGATAAAGCCAACTATAAGGAAAATAATTCCGGCTTGGGACTTGAAGCTAGTTATGAATCAACTTGCATCACATAAATATTTTGAACCAATGGAATACATTCCTTTAAAGAACCTTACTTTAAAAATGGTTTTCCTTACAGCCATAACATCTGCAAGAAGGGTAAGTGAGCTCCAAGCTTTTTCCTGTAAAACCGCATACTTATCAGTTCATCAGGATAAGGTGGCCTTGAGCACTCACCCATCTTTCAGGATCAAGGTCCCTTCAGAAAAAAGAAAAATTATATAATAACCTAGACCTTGTTAGAGATATCTCTATAAATTTAGATAGGTCAAGGAATTTAGAGCACTCTCTGTCCATCATTTCAGTAGGTTTACAGGCTTTACAGCCTCTAAGCCACCTATTGCTAGATGGATTAAGTCTTGCATCATCATGGCATACAAAGCCACTGATAAAGAACCACCTATAAAAGTAAAGGCTCATTCTACCACAGCTGTAGCAATCTCCTGGGCTTAAAAAGCAATAGCCTGTCTTGAAGAAATATGTAAGGCTGCAACCTGGTCTTCCATTTCAAACTTCCTCAAACTGGACGTACAGGCCTCAGCAGATGCCGAGTTCGGAACAAAGGTCCTTCAGGCAATTGTTCCTGTTTAAGGGTAGAACCTTTATATATATATAAATATATATATATTTCATATATTTTTATTTTCATATGCCTTAATTTAGATTATTCTTATGCTTATTGACATGTTTTTCTCTCAGACTCTTATATTCAGAGTATTATCTTATATAGACCTGTTGCCCGGCTTCCCACCCTAAGATGGTACTGCTTTGCGAAGTCCCATTATTTTGTCATGTAAAGGGTCACAGAAGAAAAAGTGAATGTACTCACCGATATTTCTTTTTCTTCTGTGCCCCTTCACAGCAATCCCTACCCTAATATGGTGGCCTGACATACCTGATATATTGAACCTCTAATCATTTCCTTTCTTACAGCTTGGACAATAGTATAACTGAGCAGGAAGGGGAAGACCAGGGTTCTTGTATCTTTTGAACTGGTCCTACCAGCTGGAAGGCGAAGCTAAGACCCATTATTATTATGCCGTGAAGGGACACAGAAGAAAAAGAAATATTGGTGAGTTAATTTCACCTTTTCTTCTAATATTCAGAACTACTTATACATCTTCAGCAATCCCTGCTTCCTCTCCCCGCTTCACACGTAACCTCAAATCACTTAATCTCACTGCTCTCCAATCCTCCCTGGCTACTGGACTTTCATCCATTACCACTAATCTTGACACTAAAATCCTTGTCAAAACCTTCAACTAAGTCCTGTCTTCCTCTTTGAACCTGCATGCTCCTCTCTCCTACGCACTTGTAAAACAAATCCACAGCCATGGCTTAATAAGGACACTGGATTCCTCTGCTCCTGTACTCATTCAGCTGAATGACTCCGGAGAAAGTCAGCCTCTCTGGCAGACTTTCTCCACTAAAGATTTCTCCTTTCTTGCTTTAAATCTGCTCTTTCCCTGACTAAAAAACATTACTTATCACAACTAATTAACATTCATAAATCCAACCCTCTCTGTCTTTTCTCTACCTTTACTGCCTTCTGCGCCCCTCCATCTGCCTCCCATTCAAACTGTATTTAGCCACAAGACTTTGCCACCTTCTTCAAATCCAAGGTAGACTCCATCTTGGAAAATATCCCACATAGTAAATACCCTCCTATACTCCCACGTTCCCCTCCAGCCATTCTGGACTCTTTTTCAATAGTCACGGAGAAGGAAATTAACCTCATATTCACCTCTCCCTTCACTACATGTGCACTTGATCTGCTCCCCTCTCCCCTCATCCAGTCCCTCTCTCCCCACACTAATCCCTCTCCAATTACAGATTTTAACTCCTCCTTGCCACTGCTAGCTTTCCTGATGACTTCAAACATGCAATAATAACACCCATTCCTCTCACGGTACCACACCCTCTAGCTATCGGCCGGTTTCTCTACTGCCTTTTGCCTCTAAGCTCTTGGAACGCCTAGCCTACTCATGTCTGCTTGAATTCCTTAACACACACCACCTACAATTTTGCTTTACATTGCTCACTCCACTGAAACTGCTCTCACAATAGTGGTCAGTGATTTTCACATTGCAGACTCACAAGGTCACTATTCAATACTTATCCTTCTTCATCTTTCAGCTGCTTTTGACACTGTTGATCATGTGCTCCTCCTCCAAATTTTTAGCTCCTTATAAATCCATAACTTGGCATTGTACTAGCTATCCTGTTATCTAACAAACCGATCCTTCAGTGTCTCCTCTGCCACCTACTCATCTTATCCTGTCCATCACCCTACTGGTGTTCCTCAAGATTCTGTTTTAGGAATGCTTCTGTTCTCTTTACACAATAACACTTGGTGATATTATTAACTTATTCAGACTCAAATATCACCTCTATGCAGATGACTCCCAGCTTTATGTATCTGCACCTCGACTGACTGGATGGCTCATAGACACTTCAAGCTCAGTATGTCTAAAATGGAGCTAATACTCATCCCACCTAGGTCTGGCCCAGTAGTGCCATGCCAGGGGAGTGTAAATGGCACTAACATAATAATTGACACTGCTCTCTTATCACATTAACTCCATCGCTAAATCCTGCTTCCTTCTCTTGCGTAACATAACTGAAGTTTGTCACTTCCTCTGTTTCTCCAGAGCTAAAATTCTTACACAATCACTCATCCTTTCCTGCATGGACTACTTTAACCTTCTTCTCTCTGGCTTTCCTGCCTCCCAACTCCATCCTCTTCAGTTCATACAGAATGATGCAACACCAATTACTCTATTGTCCCTACCCTCCTCCTCAAATCTCTCCAGTGGTTGCCTGTGTGTCATAGTTTGACTGATCTGGTCTAACACTCAGCTGCTTATTACGGCTGCCTTTACTTCTCTGTGTCAGGCTGAATCAGCTGATGCTTAGGAACTGCCTTGACCTCTCAGTTTCCATGGTTAATCACCTGACTGTTATCAGCCAACCCCTTCCAGAGTATTTAAAGCAGCTAGGCTCACTTCCTCCTTGCCCTTCTGTCTGCTTCTGGCTGCAAGTGAGTTCTCCTGAGTTCCTGATTATCAGTGCAGGACCTGGCTTCCTCTGACGTCCCTTCTGGTTCTTGACTCCCGGCTTGTTCCTGACATCGCTGTTCTCCATATTTCTGACCCCGGCTTGTCTGAGTACCTGTCTTGGTTCCTGACCCCGGCTTGTCTTTTGGTTTATGCTCCTGGATCACAATTTTGCTTTGGTTATTTTAATAAAGGTGTTTTGCATTTTACATTTTTGTGTCTGTCTGGTTCCTGGTCCCTAACACTATGAAAATCTGGATATCTTACAAAATGTTTTTCTTCTCTGATTCAAAACCCCTATCTGCTGTACACCTTCCTATATTTACAATCTGATCTCCCACTATACACCATCCCACCACTTACAATCAGCCAATGACTGTCTTCTCTCTGCTCCTTTTGTGTCTACAGCACTCTCATGTATTAAACCTTTCTCTCATTGCTCCTTATCTACGGAATGCTCTGCCCCCCCACCCCACCCTGCACCACTCTACCTCTTGTATGGTCCTCAAGTCAATTTTGAAACTACACCTCCTTAAAAAAATGTAAACATGATAGTAGTCACTGACTTTGAACAAATCAGGCTCTATTTACATTATTTACTTTATGTCCCCTATCCTGACCAGAGCTTTAGCACTGCATTCAGCACTTGACCCTTATATACTCTGTATGTCTCCCATTACCACTTTAGATTGTAAGCTTTCAGGAAGGGACTTCACTTATAGTGTTTCACTTTGCAAAGCAATTGTAACCATGTATTATCTAAACCCTTAAATTGTAAAGCACTGTGTATACTTGTGGTGCTATATAAATAAACATATTCATTAATTCCATGAACTATATGGATACTTGTGTCTCTAAAAAAAGTTGGTGAATAAGTGTGTTTGTGAATAAGTGGAGAATGTGTTGAATGCAACAACCAAAAGGATGAGAATATGAATCTATAAATAAATAGTTTGAACAAAAAAGTAAAAGACTAGCTCATCTAAAATAAATGACCCATGTCAGAAATGAATAATAAAATCTACAGAAATAAGTAATATCACACAGATCACATGATGGACACACAAAAATGTATGTCCAACATCCGATCCATGTGATGAACTATGTAGATACGTGTCTAAAAGATGAAGTGTGCCAATGTGACAAATGTGTGAAAGAGTGACATGTTAATACAAATCCTAGAGCATTGGGAGGTCTTTTCGCTTGAGGTCAATCTTTATAGTTGAGATGGTTTGCAGCTTAGTAGAACGGGCTTGTCTAGGAGCTGGGATGGTTAGAAGGTTGGAGGAGAATTTAAACTTATAAAGGGGAACACAGGATGGGAATGGTAGTATAAATACGGAAATTACATTAGAGAACTGGCATGGGGTGGAGAGGGGGAATGGGCTAGTTCATCTAATAGGGAGGTGCAAATGTTGCAGTCTGATAAAAGGCAAATACATTTTGCAAAGAATGTAATTGTTCAGAATGGCAAAAAGATAAAATGTATGCATGTAAATGCTCGTAGTCTAGCTGGTAAGATGGTTGAACTATAAATTATTGCAATGTATGAGCAGTATGATCTAATTGGTGTGTCTGAAACCTGGTTAGATGATACGTATACTTGGCAGTCAATTTAGAGGGTTAGTCACTTTTAAGGAGAGATGGGATTAATAAAAGGGATGGGGGGTATGGCTATATGTAAAGCATGCCTTAAAACCTAGTATAAGGGTAGACTTAAATGAAAGGTTCAGTGAAATGTAGAAGCCCTGTGGGTTGAAATACACAAAGGGATCACACATAATAAAAAGATGTTAATGGGGATTTGCTACAAGCCACCTAATATTAGAGAGTATGAGGAATCCCAACTGTTACTACAAATGGAAAAGGCTTCTAGATCAGGAAATGTAATAATAATGGGAGACTATCCTGAAATTGACTGGATTTTGAGACAAGCAGGCTTTAATGCATTTACAAAACACAAGCTGGCCTTAATGAGTATTATGAAGGGGGTGGTGGGAAGGTCAGGGGGAAAGGAGTCTGAGCATTTAGAAATAAGGTTGTAAGGATTATCTACTGGTCTGGTTGGTGGCGTGATAACCCAGACATAATCAATCTATAGAATATCAGGGTATGTAGGCAGTTAGGAGTTGTCAACACCGAAGTCCCAATAGCACAAATTCTACATAGAGGCACGCTGAGATGGTGGTATCTTTATAGTTACAGATTATTGGAGGAGGATTTAAGATATATCTGCCAGGGGGAACAATCATTCTCATATTCTCTTAAAGAGGAGGTGGAGATTGCATGACAATGCTCCATTACCAACAGGGAGTTCACTTCCAATCTCCACATTTCCAATGAAGGAAGGTTTGGGAATAACCGTAGTTTTGGAATTATGTGTTTTGCTGTGGTGAGAAAAGAGATCTCCAGACTGTCCATCCTTCTCAACTGCGGTGGTTGTAATTTTGCAGTCATATAGAAATAGGCATATTAAAGGGTCCTTAGGTATCACGGTGCCCGTGCTTTCGGTGCTGAGCGGCGACATTATGATTCTCTGCTGTGTTCTGATTGGCTGGTCTTAATTGCTAGCACTAGGGCTTGCCTTTATATACCCTGGGATGTCCTCCCTTAGGCGCCCTTTTGTGGTGTACGAGTTCCTGAGTCTATTCTGCACATATGCTGATTCGTGTATGACCTGGCCTGCCTGACTACGAGTTTGTTCCTGAGTTCCTGTTGCTACGCTCCGTTGCTGATTGTATCCTGGCTGAGAACCCTCTCCATTGCTGACTGTATCAGGCTGAGAACCCTCTCCATTGCTGACTGTATCTGGCTGAGAACCTGCTCCGTTGCTGACCGTATCTGGCTGAGAACCTGCTCCGTTGCTGACTGTATCCGGCTGAAGAACCTGCTCCGTTGCTGACTATATCTGGCTGAAGAACCCGCTCCATTGCTGACCGTATCCGTCTGTGAACCCGCTCTGTTGATGACTGCTTCTGGCTGAAGAACCTGTTCCGTTACTGACCACATCTGGCTGTAGAACCGCTCCGTTGTTGACTGTATCTGGCTGAAGAACCCGCTCCTTTGCTGACCGCATCAGGCTGAGAAACCACTCCGTTGCTGACTGTATCTGGCTATAGGAACCGCTCCATTGCTGACCGCTGGTGGCGCTGTTCTGCTCCGTTGCTGTCTCCTGTCATTGGTTTACCGACTCCGGTACCAACCGTGTCTGATTGAGCCCTAGCCGGCCCCTTGTGGTCATCGTGATACTGGGCCTCATATCACTTTTAGTGGTGCGCCGCTTGGCACTATTCCTTGTTGACCAAAGGCTAAGCTTGGGCTTAAGCTGCTCCTATAACCGCTGCTGGCGGTGTGCACATTCAAAGTACCAGAACAGTGTTCTTACACTGACTGTGTTACTCTGATCTCGCTCTCTCTGGCCTCCCTACCACTAACGCTGTACTCACTCCCCCTGGGAGTTTTCAGTAAGTCATTGGGCGTTGACCATTAACCCTGTGGGTACCTGGAGAGTCCAGGTAAGGGCTCATACCGTTCATTACAGTACCTCGAGATAGAGCCAGCATTGTACGCACCATTCTGTAGGTTGAGTGGTCACTGGTTGCGTTACAGTTTCCTATTGTCGCTTCGATCCACCCCTAGCGTGCTAGGGTCTGTCTCTAGCAGCTGCCTTGGTCTCCGTTACCCTTCCTTCCATAGGGTAGTGTTGCCATTCCACGGTTGCACGGTATATGTGGTCTGAGCTGGGTCAGAGTTGCCTCGTTATCATATCATACAGTCTGGGTCTATCATGGTGCCCGTGCTTTCTGTCACTCTCTGTGTGTGATGTGCTCCTATTGGCTGAGCTATGTTTGGCCCGCCCAGTATGGCCTTTTTATACTGGGCTCTGGCACCTGTCTGGTGCCCTTTCGTGGTGTTCCTGTACCAGTGCTGACTTGAGTTGCTGTGCTGCTTCTGGTTCCTGCTCCGTGATTCGACCCAGCCTGGCTGACGTTCCTGCTCCGTGACCTGACCCGGCTTGTCTGATGTTCCTGCTCCGTGATTCGACCCAGCCTGGCTGACATTCCTGCTCTGTGACCTGACCCGGCTTGTCTGACGTTCCTGCTCTGTGATCTGGCCCAGCTCTCCTGTTCCTGCTTCGTTGTGTCGCTTGGGTGACATTCTGACTTCCGCTTTGACTGGGCCTACCTGGCAGAGTGTTCTGTGTTGCCTCCGTTACTGCTACGGCAGTGTACCTATTTCTGAGCATCCTGTTAACTCTTGCAGAGCTTACTGTTGCCTCCGTTACTGCTACGGCAGTGTACCTATTGCTGAGCCTTCCATTAACTCTTGCAGAGCTTACTGTTGCCTCCGTTACTGCTACGGCAGTGTGCCATTGGCTGGGCATCCCGTTAACTCTTGCAGAGCTTCACTGTTTCCTCCGTTACTGCTACGGCAGTGTGCCATTGGTGGAGCATTCCGTTAACCCTTTTCAGTACTCCTTGTTGCCTCTGTTACTGCTGCGACTGTGCGCCATTGGCTGCGTTTCCATTCAGCTCTTGCAGAGAACCCTGTTGCCTCTGTTACTGCTACAGCAGTGTGCCATTGGCTGTGTTCCGTTCAGCTCTTGCAGAGTACTGTTGCCTCCATTACTGCTCCGGCAGGGTGCCATTGGCTCTATTCCGTTCAGCTCTTGCAGAGTATTATTGTTGCCTCCGTTCACTGCCACAGCAGTGGGTATAAGTCTCAGCTCTGCTCCGGTAGATTACCAGTGCTCTGTCTCCATTCTAGCACTACAGTCTCCTATTCGCTGTTATTCCATCATACTGGGCGTTACTGAGAACTCACCACAACAGAGACTGATTATATCTATTAGGACTTTAACTCATGCTGTGCTGTTACTCTGGGTATTCACCCTATCATGCCTGACCTGTGACAGTATATGAACTCTCTCGTTTCCTATTATACTGGGCCTGTGTAGGCATATGTATCAAAGTCCTGTATTGCACCTGTATAATTCTGCTGAAATACGCTATAGCCCGTTAAGGGTAATTATCATTGTGTTTGTTTCAATAAAACTGTGTTTTATCCTAAACCACTGTGTCTGAGTGTTGAACAAACAGTTACAGTACGAAAGGGCCATGACCTCAGACAATAATGGTGAAGGTAATTCACAAAACATCCACTGGAGGATGGATGTGCACGAGCAGCGTCTGGACCAGTTGGCACTGGCCATGCAGACATTACTTGATCGTACGGTACACCTCGATAAACCAAGTCAGAATCCGATGGTCCCCCCAGCCTTGACACCGGAGAGTCATTCCTTGACTACTGTTGCCCCAGCTAGAGGGTTAATGGCAGCGGCGCCACTACCGCTCAGATATGATGGTGAACCTACCCTATGGAGAGGGTTTATTAATCAATTAGAGATATTCTTGGAACTAACACCTCATGCCTTCCCCAACGACCGTAGCAAGGTTGGGTTCATGATATCATTACTAACGGGCAGAGCCCTGGCTTGGGCCAATCCTCTGTGGGAGAATGCCAAACCTTGCACTCAGGACTTTAGGGAGTTTGTACGAATGTTCCGGAGAGTATTTGAAGTTCCTGGTAGAGCCGCCTCTGCTGCCAAATGATTGATGGAGGCACAACAGGGTAATAGTACCGTGGGCGATTATGCTATAGAATTTTGTACATTGTCAGCAGAGGTAGGATGGAATAACGAGGCATTAGTGGCAGCTTTTGCTCAAGGTCTTGCCGACCATATTAAAGATGAAATAGCTGTGAGAGAAGTACCCATTGACTTGGACAAGTACATTGATTATGTCATTCTAATTGACTACAGTATTCATGAAAGACGTATGGCTAAAGACCGTAGGCCACGGCCTAGAAACTACGGGCAAAGCAGTCTTTTGAACCCACCCATGCCTCCCTCGCCTCCCATGCCTCCTGACCGTTTACTTGAGCCCCAGCGAACCAATGCAACTCGGGTTCATCAAACTCACAAATGAGGAATGGGCACACTGCAGGAGGCAGGGCTTATGCTTATACTGTGGCAAAGCTGGGCACCTATTACGCACCTGTTCTGTACGTCCAGGAAACGAACGCACCTAGGGTACCTTGGGGGACAGGCCCTAGGTGGTGTTCAACAGTCCCTAGATCCAAGTACACAGAAACCCACTATCCAGGTGGTATATTCATGGGCAGAACAGCCAGTTGAGGTTCTGGACCTGGTGGATTCCGGCGCAGCCGGGTACTTCATGGATTGTTCATTTGCCGAGTTACATAAGATTCCATTGGTCAAGAGGGATTCTCCCTTAGCCATTGAAGCCATTGACGGCAGACCATTAGAACCAGCTCTGATTACTATGGAAACTATTCCTATTACGATGACTATTGGGGCCCTCCACAAGGAGGAATTATGATTTCAGATAATCCATTCCCCTCATCATGCGGTCATTCTGGGGTTCCCAATGGCTACATCTGCATAACCCTCAGCTTGATTTGCAGAGATGTGAGGTCACGTCTTTGTCTGAGTATTGCATGGAGCATTGCGTATTGCACCCAGCTAAGATTTTATGTACCTCTCCCTCCGTGCCAGCTGAATACCACGAATTCAGTGACGTGTTCAGTAAGGGAGAGGCTAGCGCATTGCCTCAACAGAGAACTTACGACTGCGCTATTGATTTGCCTCTGGGCGTAGTGCCTCCCAGGGGTCGCACGTACCCACTGTCGTGCGATGAGAATAAGGCTATGGAAGATTACATTGATGATGCCCTTAAAGGGATAGTAATACTTCATTTTAACTTTATTTTATTTTGTAGGCATTAAAAAAACATGAAGAATGATATAAGTCTTATCTCTGAAACCTTTATGGTTTAAGAGATATTCACAAACAAAGTATCCCCCCCTGTTCAACCAGATCAGAAGGGAGATGCCCAGGTAGACTGCAGAGAGGGACAATCTTCAATTAAGATAATGGAAAAAGCTGAAAAACTTGTCAAGGGGGGAAGGGCTTTCATTGTTTTCATACAAAGAAAATTGTCCCCTTCTGTTATCTGTACTGTCATACAACCAGACTCACATCTGAGAAGAGGTGGCTTACACTAGGAAAAAGGGGCGGGGAGGGGAACTTTGCTTGTGAATATCTCATAAACCATAAAGGTTTGAGATATAAGACTTATATCATTCTTCATGTTTTTTTAATGCCTACAAAATAAAATAAAGTTAAAACGAAGTATTACTATCCCTTTAAAAGAGGGATTATACACAAGTCTACTTTGCCTGCTGGTTTCTTTTTCGTAAAAAAGAAAAATGGCGAATTAAGACCTTGCATTGACTACCACGGACTGAATAAACTCATGCCCAAAAATGCCTACCCCATACCACTTATTATGGAACTATTTGACAGTTTAAAAGGTTCCTCCATTTTTACTAAACTTGATCTACGGGTCGCCTACAACCTGATCAGAATAAAAGCTGGGGATGAGTGGAAAACGGCATTTAATACCAGATCTGGGCATTATGAGCACCTAGTTATGACATTTGGCCTCTGTAACGCACCTGCGGTATTTCAAGAATTTAATAATGACATCCTCCGTGACATGCTTCAGTCCTGTGTTGTCGTATACCTTGATGACATACTTATACACTCAGCTAATCTATCCCAACACATCAAGGATGTGTCCCAGGTATTGCTTCGCTTACGCAAGAATAAACTATTCTGTAAATTGGAAAAATGCAAGTTTCACAGGTCCAAAGTGCCTTTCCTGGGTTTCGTGATCTCGAATGATGGCATTGCCATGGACCAGGAGAAACTCGCAGCTGTTACAATGGCCATGACCCAAGGGGTTAAAAGCTATTCAGCGCTTCCTTGGCTTTGCCAATTATTATAGGAAATTTATCCAGAACTTTTCCATGATTGTTAAACCTCTGTCTGACCTTATGCACAAGGGTGCTAACCCATCCCAATGGTCTGAGGCAGCCGAATACACTTTTGAGACATTAAAGTCTGCTTTCACATCTGCTCCTGTACTATCCCACCCCAACCCTGCTCTGCCATTCACATTGGAAGTTGATGCCTCCGAAATAGGGGTAGGGGCAGTACTGTCTCAGCGCCCAGTTGCGGAAGACACCATGAGACCTTGTGGGTTCTTCTCAAAGAAACTTTCTAGTGCCCAAAGCCACTATGAAATTGGTGACAGAGAACTCCTGGCTATTTTTCTCGCTTTTAAGGAATGGCGTCACTTACTGGAGAGTACTAGAACTCCCGTATTAATTTTAACTGACCACAAGAATCTGACTTATCTCTCATAAGCGAAAATGTTGTCCTCTCGTCAGGCTAGATGGGCACTGTTTTTATCCCTCTTTAACTTTGTAGTATCCCACCTGCCGGGCTCTAAAAACGTTAGGGCGGATGCCCTGTCCAGACAGTTTGGGCCAGAGGTAGAGAAGGATGAGCCTCCTGTGCCTATCATTCAGCCTGATCGTATTCTGGCTACAGTACGTACTAGTATCACTTCGCCACTGGGGGAGGAGATTTTGGCTACTCAGGCTACGGCACCTCCAGAAACCCCAGTAGGCAAGTGTTTTGATGATGAGCCATTCCATACCCGTCTGCTTGAGACATATCACTCGTCTAAGGCTGCTGGGCATATTGGGAGGGATCAACTAATATGGTCTCTTTCACAAGTATTTTGGTGGCCCTCCCTTAGAGCCGATTGCTCTGCATTCACTGCAGCCTGTACCACCTGCGCTCGTGCCAAAACCCCCAGACACCTCCCAGTGGGCTTACTCCAACCTCTACCTAATGGCGAACGCCCGTGGTCCCACATATCCATTGATTTCCTGGGAGAACTGCCAGTGTCCAGGGGGTACTCATTTATTTTGATGGTGGTTGACAGATTTTCAAAAATGGCTCATTTCGTACCCCTTTTTGGTCTTCCTTCAGCCCAGGAGCTAGCAGTGGTCTTTGCTAGAGAGGTGTTCCGGTTGCATGGGGTTCCTAGAGTTGTGGTGTCCGACCGGAGGAGCCAATTCGTGTCCAGATTTTGGAGGGCATTCTGTGGCCAGATGGGCATTCAATTGTCCTTTTGCTCCACCTACCATCCCCAGACCAATAGGGCCACTGAGCGTGCCAATCAGGGACTGGGGCAGTTCTTGCTCTGCTTCGTGACTGATCATCACAACAATTGGGCTGACCTGTTGCCATGGGCAGAGTTTGCCAGGAATTGTGCAGTTATTTCATCGTCCGGGAGCTCCCCGTTCCTCATCAACTACGGGTTTCAGCCATGCCTGCTCCCGGACTCATTCCAGTCACAACAGATTCCAGCTCTGGACGAGCATATTGAGCAGCTCCGATCCACCTAGGCACAGGTTCAGAGGGCCCTCAGAACGTCATTCCAGCGTCATGCCAATCGTTGACGGCTGCCAGCGGTCTCCTTTCAGGTTGGGGACAGGGTATGGCTCTCCTCCAGAAACCTCAATTTGCAAGTTCCATCCAGTAAGTTGGCTCCCCGATTCATTGGCCCTTTCAGGGTGATCCGTAAAGTTAATCCGGTCTCATATGCCTTGGAACTCCCGGCATCTATACGTATACATAATGTGTTCCATGTATCTCTGTTAAAACCTCTGGTATGCAACTGCTACACTACCACTCCGATGACACCGGGCCTTGTGGACATTCAGGGCCAAGAGGAGTACGAAGTTCAAAGCATAATTGATTCACGTAGATTTAGAGGAAAATTGCAATACCTGGTCCACTGGAAGGGCTATGGCCCTGAAGAGCGTTCATGGGTTGATCAGAAGGACCTCCATGCTCCTAGATTGTTGCACAATTTTCACTCCAAATATCCCCAGAAACCAGGACCCTCTTCCAGGAGAGGGAGTCTTTGAGAGGGGGGTCCTGCTCCGTGATCCGGCCCGGCTCTCCTGTTCCTGCTTCGTTGTGTCGCTTGGGCGACATTCTGACTTCCGCTTTGACTGGGCCTACCTGGCAGAGTGTTCTGTGTTGCCTCCGTTACTGCTACGGCAGTGTACCTATTGCTGAGCCTTCCGTTAACTCTTGCAGAGCTTACTGTTTCCTCCGTTACTGCTACGGCAGTGTACCTATTGCTGAGCCTTCTGTTAACTCTTGCAGAGCTTACTGTTGCCTCCGTTACTGCTACGGCAGTGTGCCATTGGCTGGGCATCCCGTTAACTCTTGCAGAGCTTCACTGTTTCCTCCGTTACTGCTACAGCAGTGTGCCATTGGTGGAGCATTCCGTTAACCCTTTCAGTACTCCTTGTTGCCTCCGTTACTGCTGTGACTGTGCGCCACTGGCTGCATTTCCGTTCAGCTCTTGCAGAGAACCCTGTTGCCTCCGTTACTGCTACAGCAGTGTGCCATTGGCTGTGTTCCGTTCAGCTCTTGCAGAGTACTGTTGTCTCCGTTACTGCTCCGGCAGGGTGCCATTGGCTCTATTCCGTTCAGCTCTTGCAGAGTATTATTGTTGCCTCCGTTCACTGCTACGGCAGTGGGTATTAGTCACAGCTCTGCTCCGGCAGATTACCAGTGCTCTGTCTCCATTCTAACACTACAGTCTCCTATTCGCTGTTATTCCATCATACTGGGCGTTACTGAGAACTCACCACAACAGAGACTGATTATATCTATTGGGACTTTAACTCATGCTGTGCTGCTACTCTGGGTATTCACCGTATCATGCCTGACCTGTGACAGTATATGAACTCTCTCGTTTTCTATTATACTGGGCCTGTGTAGGCATATGTATCAAAGTCCTGTATTGCACCTGTATAATTCTGCTGAAATACGCTATAGCCCGTTAAGGGTAATTATCATTGTGTTTGTTTCAATAAAACTGTGTTTTATCCTAAACCACTGTGTCTGAGTGTTGAACAAACCGTTACAGTGTCAGAGTTGCCTCGTTACCATATCATACAGTCTGGGTCAGAGTTGCCTCGTTACCATATCATACAGTCTGGGCCAGTGTTTCCTCGCTCCTCCTGGTTCTGTGCCCAGGCTTCTGGGTTGTGCCAGTTCTGCTACACGTGCACCTCCGGTGTACGCTCACCTATGGTCAGCTCTAGAACGGGTTACCTCCCAGCTCTCTGATTCTGCCAGAATCTGCACCACCAGCTTGTATTCTGTTGTTACAGTCCACCTGCTCTGGTTCTGCGGGTGGCCTCCTATTGTATATAACATATTACTGTTTGATTTGCCTTGTGGGCCCCAGGGCCTTATTCCTTGTATGCTCTTGTTCTAATAAAGTCATTTTAACCTTACCACCCTGTCTGAGTGTTCATCAAAAAACCGTGACAGTACGAAAGGGCCAATGACCTCAAACAAGTCCGGTGAAGGTAGTTCGTTCAATATCCATTGGAGAATGGATATGTATGAGCAACATCTGGACCAACTGTCAGTGGCGGTGCAAACTATTCTGGAGCGGACTGCACACTTGGACAGACCCTCTCTATCCTCTGTGGCCACCCCAGTCCAGGCACCGACAGTTTATTACTCAAATGTCAGCACACAGTATAAAGGGCTATCTGCTACGGCACCATTACCGTTAAGGTATGATGGGGAACCTTCCCTCTGTAGAGGGTTCCTCAACCAGCTGGAAATTTTTCTTGAATTGGCTCCTCAAGCTTTCCCTACAGAGAGGAGCAAGATTGGCTTTATGATATCATTGTTGATTGGTAGGGCTCTAACCTGGGCGAATCCAATTTAGGAGACGGCTAAGCCCATTATCACCAACTTTGATGAGTTCGTGAGGGCCTTTTGAAGCATCTTTGAAATCCCTGGGTGCAATATCTCTGCTGCCAAGCAAATTATGAATATCCGACAGGGCAACCGTACAGTTGCAGACTATTCCATTGAATTTCGTACCCTGGCAGCCGAGTTGCATGGAATGATGAGGCGTTGGTGGCGGCATTTGCTCAAGGTTTAAATGACCATATTAAAGATGAGATTTCTGCCTGGAAAGTACCTGAATCTCTGGACAAGTATATTGAATTTGATACTCAGATCAGGGAATGAACACAGAATAGGGACCGCAAACCAAGGTCTCCTACAAGGCAGTGCACAAAAGTATTCTCCCACCTGTGCCTCCCTCTCCTCCCATACCTCCTAGTCATATTGAAGCTACTGAACCTATGCAAGTGGGCTTTAGTAGACTCACAAAGGAGGAACGGTCATTTCGCCGTAAGAATGGCCTGTGCCTTTACTGTGGGAAGGGAGGTCATTTATTGCGTAATTGTCCAACACAGCCGGGAAACGCACACACCTAGGTTTCCTTAGGGGACAGGTCGTAGGTGGTATTCAGCAGTCCCCAGAGGTTGTGCCTTCCAAACTGGTGGTTGAGGTGATTATTTCATCCTCCAACTTATCCATTACAGTACCTGCACTGATAGATTCTGGTGCAGCGGGATATTTTATGGACAAGGAGTTTGCTGCGTTACATAACATCCCATTGGTGTTACTAGACAATCCTATGCAAATTGAGGCCACTGATGGGTGACCTTTGGTGCCTCCTCAGGTCACCCATGCGACTTGTCCCCTCTCCATACAGACAGGGGCATTACATTTTGAAACCCTGTCCTCTCAAATTATCCAGTCACCCCATTATGCGGTCATTCTGGGGTTTCCATGGTTAAGAACACATAATCCCAGAATTAATTGGGTCTCCTGTGAGATTGTGGCCTGGTCTGAGCATTGTACGAATCACTGTCTGCGCCAACCTAAGAGAATATTGTGTACCTCTCCCTCCCTACCGCCTGAATACCAATCTTTCAGCAATGTTTTCAGTAAGGGAGAGGCTAGCACCTTGCCACTGCACAGGGCGTATGACTGTGCCATTAATATTGCACCTGATGCTGTCCCTCCTAGGGGCAGAATGTATCCCCTATCATGTGATGAGAATTTGACCATGGAAGAGTATATCTCTGATGCCCTAGAGAGGGGCATCATTCGCAGATCACCCTCGCCCGCGGAGGCCTGGATTTTTCTTCGTAAAAAAGAAGTCTGGAGAATTAAGGCCATGTATTGATTATAGAGGCCTTAATAAATTGATGGTGAAAAGTGCCTACCCAATTCCACTCATCACCGAACTGTTTGATCGCCTTAAGGGGGCAACAATATTCACCAAATTAGATCTTAGAGCTGCCTATAACCTCATCCGCATCAAGGAGGGTGATGAGTGGAAAACCGCTTTTAATACTCGCAGTGGGCACTACGAGTCCTTGGTAATGCCATTCTGGTTGTGTAATGCCCCAGCAGTATTTCAGGAACTAATTAATGATGTTCTCCGCGACTTGTTGCAGTGCTGTGTAGTCATCTATCTAGATGACATTTTAGCTTATTCTCCCGATTTAGAGACTCATCGCTTGCATGTAGCTACTTAAGGGAGAATAAATTATTTTGTAAACTTGACAAATGTGAGTTTCATAGATCCATGGTCCCATTCCTGGGATATGTTATTTCGAGTCAGGGCATTTCCATGGATAAAGAGAAATTGTCAGCGGTACGTCATTGGCCGCGTCCTAAGGGCCTCAAGGCTATTCAAAGGTTTATTGGCTTTGCCAACTATTATCGTAAATTTATCCGTGACTTTTCCAGAATTGTTAAACCCCTCACAGACCTGACACATAAGGGCGCTAAGGCATCTGAATGGTCTAAGGAGGCTGAGGAGGCATTCGAGGCACTCAAAGCAGCATTTGCCTCTGCACCAGTTCTGTCGCACCCCAAGGTGGACCTACCATTTATACTTGAGGTAGATGCGTCAGATACTGGTGTAGGGACAGTCCTTTTTCAGAGGTCTGGTCCAGGACACCCACTTAAGCCATGTGGTTTATTTTCTAAAAAATTAACTAAGGCGCAATCAGTGTATGAGATTGGTGACCGTGAATTATTGGCAATTATCCTGGCCTTACGTGAATGGCGTCACTTGTTGGAAGGCACTAGGGTACCGATTCTCATCCTAACCGACTACAAGAATTTGTTGTACCTTTCAGAAGCTAAAAGATTGTCCCCTAGACAGGCCAGATGGTCCCTCTTTCTTTCTCGTTTTAACTTCATTGTTTCCTATTTACCCGGTTCAAAGAATGTAAGAGCTGATGCGCTGTCCAGGCAGCATGGTCCTGAACTAGAGTCTGAGGAACAGCCAGTACCCATTATTCTGCAAGATCGCATCCTGGCCACCCTGCGGACTAGCATCACTTCTCCTTTGGGTCAAGATATCTTGGCTACGCAAAATGAATCTCCTCCTGAGAAAACCATGGGCAAATGTTTTGTAGCTGAACCTTTTAGGGCGAGACTCCTTGAAACATATCATGCTTCACGAGCAGCTGGCCATGTGGGCAGAGATCAATTAATCTGGTCATTATCTCGTATTTTCTGGTGGCCCACACTAAGGACAGGTTGCGCTGATTTTACGGCTGCTTGTGCTGTTTATGCCCGTTTCAAAATACCCAGGCACCCCTCCAGTGGGTCTATTGCAACCTGTTCCTAATGGTGATCGTCCATGGTCACATGTGTCTATCGATTTTCTGGGTGAATTACCTGCCTCAAAAGGCTACACATATATATTGATAGTGATAGACAGATATTCAAAAATGGCCCATTTCGTGCCCTTGTCTATGTACCGACCCAGGCTTTGGCTGACTACCGCTCTCTGTGTACCGATCCAGGCTTTGGCTGACTTCCGTTCTCTGATACTGATCCAGGCATTGACTGACTTACGCTGTTTGTGTTGCCCTCTCTATTATTGTCAGTCCTCTCAGATTTGTTGCCTCCGGTTGCGCTACTCTCGGCCTGTGTATCAGTGTGGCTTCCGTTACGTACACCCAGCCTGTACTATCCAGTCACTAGCGGTTACTGTTGCCTACCCACTATATGCTCAGCCTGTGACTATCTGTGGCCTCCGTTAAGTACACCCAGTCAGTGCTATCCGGTCACTAAGCGGTTACCGTTGCCAGTTCTTTACCTACACGCAGCCTGTGTTTCCCTGTGGCCTCCGTTATGTACACTCAGTCTGTGCTGTCCGGCCTAGCGGTTACCGTTACCAGCTCATTACACACACGCTCATCCTGTGACCCGGTAGAGCCTCCTCAGTTCCTTGTTGCTCCAGATATCAGGCTGCCTTACCCGGTATTCGGTAAGGCCGGTAGAGCCTCCTCAGTTCATTGTTGCACCAGATATCAGGCTGCTTTACCCAGTATTTGGTAAGGCCAGTAGAGCCTCCTCTGTTCCTTGTTGCACCAGATATCATGCTGCCTTACCCGGTATTTGGTAAGGCCGGTAGAGCCTCCTCAGTTCCTTGTTGCACCAGATATTAGGCTGCCTTACCCGTATTCGGTAAGGCCGGTAGAGCCTCCCTATTGTACTGCTATTTGTATGCCCTCTCCTGTGTCAAACTTTCTTACTGCTGTTTGTAGAGTTTGGACCCATGAGGGGCCTTGTTGCGTTTTATTTTGCCTAATAAAGCTTTTCTATTTTATCCTACCCAGTTGTCTGAGTGTTCAATAAAACTGTGACAGGCAGCCAATTTATTTCCAGGTTTTGGAAGGCATTCTGCGGCCAAATGGGTATCCAGTTGTCTTATTCGTCTGCATACCATCCACAGACCAATGGAGCTGCTGAACGCTCTAACCAGGGGCTCAAACAATTTATCCACTGCTTTGTATCCATTAATCATGATGACTAGGCTGAGTTGCTACCTTGGGCAGAATATGCGAGAAACTGTGCGATTAATAATTAATCCGGAAGCTCCCCATTTCTTGTCAATTATGGGTACCAACCATCCTTGCTTCCGGACACCTTTCAGGCCCAGCAAATGCCAGCCCTTGATGAACACCTCAGACAGCTTCATTCTACCTGGATACAAGTGCAGAATTCTCTACGTGAGTCCTTTCAATGTTACAGACGCCATGCCAACAGCAGGAGGTTGCCAGCTCTGGTGTTTCAGGTTGGGGACCGTGTGTGGCTCTCATCAAAGAACCTGAATTTACAAACTCCATGTCACAAGTTTAGCCCACGGTTTATTGGTCCATTCAAAGTTCTCTGGAGAATCAATCCAGTTTCCTATGCTTTGGATCTCCCCGCTAATATGCGTATTCACAATGTCTTTCATGTATCTTTGCTTAAACCTCTTGTCTGTAACCGCTATACCTCTGCTCCGGTGGTGCCAGCTACAGTTCGCATCCAAGACCACGATGAATATGAGGTTCAAAGCATTGTGGACTCACACAAGGTGCGTGGGCAACTCCCGTACCGGGTTTATTGGAAGGGGTACGGCCCAGAGGAACGTTCATGAGTCAAGCATGCTGACATTCATGCACCAGTCTTGTTACGTCAATTCCATGCCAAATTTCGCTCTAAGCCTGGTCTTCCTTCAAGGGGAGGGGGTCGTTGACTCGCCTGCCTGACTACGAGTTTGTTCCTGAGTTCCTGTTACTACGCTCCGTTGCTAATTGAATCCTGGCTGAGAACCCGCTCCGTTGCTGACTGTATCTGGCTGAGAACCCTCTCCATTGCTGACTGTATCTGGCTGAGAACCCGCTCCGTTGCTGACCGTATCTGGCTGAGAACCCGCTCCTTTGCTGACTGTATCCGGCTGAAGAAACCGCTCCGTTGCTGACTATATCTGGCTGAAGAATCCACTCCGTTGCTGACCTGCTTCTGGCTGAAGAACCTGTTCCGTTGCTGACCGCATCTGGCTGTAGAACCGCTCCGTTGTTGACTGTATCTGGCTGAAGAACCCGCTCTGTTGCTGACCGCATCAGGCTGAGAAACCGATCTGTTGCTGACTGTATCTGGCTATAGGACCCGCTCCATTGCTGACCGCTGGTGGTGCTGTTCCACTCCGTTGCTGTCTCCTGTCATCGGTTTACCGGCTCCAGTACCAACCATGTCTGATTGTGCCCTGGGCGACCCCTTGTGGTCATCGTGATACTGGGACTCGTATTACTTTTAGTGTTGCGCAGCGTGACACTATTCCTTGTCGACCAAAGGCTAAGCTTGGGCTTAAGCTGCTCCTATAACCGCTGCTGGTGGTGTGTACATTCGAAGTACCAGTACAGTGTTCTTACACCGACTGTGTTACTCTGATCTCACTCTCTGTGGCCTCCCTACCACTGACTCTGTGCTAACTCCCTCTGGGAGTTTTCAGTAAGTCATTGGGTGTTGACCATTAACCCTGTGGGTACCTGGAGAATACAGGTAAGGGCTTATACCGTTCATTACAGTACCTCAAGATAGAGCCAGCATTGTACGCACCATTCTGTAGGTTGAGAGGTCACTGGTTGCTTTACAGTTTCCTATTGTCGCTTCGATCCACCCCTAGCGTGCTAGGGTCTGTCTCTAGCAGTTGCCTTGGTCTCCATTACCCTTCCATAGGGTAGTGTTGCCATTCCACGGTTGCCCGGTATATGTGGTCTGAGCTGGGTTAGAGTTGCCTTGTTATCATATCATGCAGCCTGGGTCAGAGTTGCCTCGTTACCATATCATACAGTCTGGGCCAGTGTTGCCTCGCTTCTCCTGGTTCGGTGCCCAGGCGTCTGGGTTGTTCCAGTCCTGCTACACGTGCACCTCCGGTGTACACTCACCTATGATCAGCTCTAGTACGGGTTACCTCCAACCTCTCTGATTCTGCCAGAATCTGCACTACCAGCTTGTATTCTGTTGTTCCAGTCCACCTACTCTGGTTCTGTGGGTGGCCTCCTATTGTGTATAACATATTACTGTTTGATTTGCCTTGTGGGCCCCAGGGCCTTATTCCTTGTATGCTCTTGTTCTAATAAAGTCATTTTAACCTTACCACCCTGTCTGAGTGTTCATCAAAAAAACGTGACATTAAGGTAGGAGAATGGGCACATTTGATTTGTTGCATTCCCAAAAAATACTAATTTTAGAACAGATTGACAATTATGTAGCATGGTTCCAGTGCCCTGTTGGCCTCTCCAACAGGTATCTGAGTATTAGGGACCAGGAACCAGACAGGACACAAAAAGATAAAATGCAATCACCTTTATTAGTGCAACAATAATAGAAGCATGATCCAAGAGCATAAGCCAAAAAAACACGCCAGGGTCAGGAACCAAGACAGGTATTCAGCTGAGCCGGAGTCAGGAAACCAGAAGTCTGTGATGTCAGGAACAAGCCGAGGGTCAGAAGCACAGAGTTCAGTGAAGTCTGGAACAAGCCAAGGGGTCTGGAACACAGTAAACAGGAACACAGGAAAATCCACAGCAGACAGCAGCAACAGGTCAGCAAACAAACACAAGGACAATGGGGAAATGAGCCAAGCTGCTATAAATACCCTGAGAGGATTGGCTGATAACAGTCAGGTGAGTAAAAAGACAGCAGCAGTGGATAGCATAGCACTAGATTAGCTCAGACAGCAGAATCAATAGTTAGAATGCGAGTAGCTCAGCAAAACCTTGACACTGAGTTGGAAGGGGATTTTTTTTTGTTGCAGAGGTCATGTGCCAGCGTATAAGCAGCTTGTAGTATACTCCTTTAGTACAGATATCCCTGAGTGATAAGATTATGAAGAGCCATTCCTCTTCCATGAGTGAGAGTCCCAGTTCTTATTCCCTTTGTTTGATGAAGTAAGGTTTCCCAAAATGAGATGGTGTGATGAGAAGGAAATAGCCGATCAACAGTGGTTTGCATGTGGGGAGGGGGTGATCGGAGATATGATTCGAACAGGGTCAGCTCTCTGGAAGCATCTCCCTTTTTATTTCATATGTTGCCCAATAAATGTATCTTAAAGCTATAGATATAAAGCGCAATCACAACAATTTACTTATAAGCATATATTTATAATGTAAATTTTCAAGTAATATATTGGTATGTTTATTTACAAAATCCTTAATTTGTAAGGAAAAGATGATGATGAAGTAAGGAAAAGATGATGAAGTAATGTTGTTCCCAAAGTTAAACCACATATAAAACAAACAATATGTAGACCACAGTAGGAACAGTAAGATAATATATAAGTGGCAATATAATGCTCTGTAATGAAAGGGTCAAAAGCCACTTAACAAATAGAGAAAATATAAAAAACAAATACTTATTATGAAAAAAATACTAATATGATAAAAAGGCAAAGAGAGAAGAGCAGGGAATCCACATCCCACGATACATAACAGGCACAGGAATCCCCTATCTCTCCTCAATATTCAATAGGCCATAGGTAAAAAAGAAAAGAAAAAAAGGGAACAAATAACAAATAAAGATGACTTGAAAAATATGTAAAATATTCAAAATTACCCACAATAGGGAAATACTTTGCTCTACGCATTTCGTGGCGTTAACAGTGCCACTTCCTCAGGAGCAATAATACAAATTTGATCTCCAATGCCCGGTATTTATACGCTCCCCTGGCGCCAAAAGAATGGAAAGAAAACATCCTGTTAACGAGGGAGCATGAATTGGCCGGGTCGCGTGCATTGCTTCCGCGTTCCACCTATGGAACGCAATCTTCCGCCACACTGCACCGGACGTGTGAGTCACATGACTATAGTCACGCTCGAGGGGCTTACGGGGATATCCCATTTCTGCAGGCAGACTCTCGAATAGAATCCATCTGCATTCTGGGTACAGTCTCCTTCTTCGAGCGTTTAAACAAAGTATATGGCATCACATTCAATAGCTCTCCACAAAAAATACAGGAATGTGTGATAAATTCCAATCCTGGTTCAGAAAAAGAACATACAAAATCACCGGGCATATATAATCAGCAAGAATCATTAAAAAATGTATTTTAAGCAATATTAAATTGTACCCACTTGTTGAAAATGTATATAAAAAGTGTATATAAAAAAATAAATAAAAAATCTAAAAATTGATAAGCAATAAGTAATAGATAAAAAATGATATAAGAGAAAACTTATTAAATATGATATATTAAGATCCTAAAAAATATATAAAAGCCCTAAAAAAAACTTTATAAATAGTTAATGAATAGAACAAATAAGAAGTATTTATTTGAATGGTATTCATCAACCTACATTAAAAAATGTAAAAAAATTAAAAAAATTAATTCTAGACAAGAGGCTATGTCTATTTCTGCATTCAATCCTCCATCATGCATGGTATTTAGAGTATATATCCAGAATGCTTCTTTATTGCATAATTTTTGATATCTATTGCCTGAATTTTCTGGAATACATTCCAAGCCTACAACTTGGAAGTTCTCTAAACCTCCTTTTTCACAACTATTGAAATGTCTTGGTACTCCATGGTTTTCATCCTTCACCAATATTTTCCATCTGTGTTCATTAATTCGAGTTTTTAAAGGTCTAATAGTTCTCCCCACATATTTTCCACCGCAGCCACAAATTATCATGTATATCACAAAAGTAGAATTGCAATCAATATATTGTTTAACTTTATATTGTTTCTCGTTCTTCATATCTGTTATTGTTTTATTATTATGGACCATATATTTACAATTGTTACATTTAAATCTGTTACAACGGTAAGTTCCTTGCGGTTTTTCTTGTATTAATTTTTCTTTTTTGCTCCACTGTTTTGGTCTACTGCGAGCAATATGAGACCTTAAACTCTTATTTTTTCTAAAAATCACATGTGGTTGTTCATAATGATTCCCTTTAGGATGGGGTCTTGTTTTAAGATTCTCCAATGTTTCTTTAGGATCTTTTTAATTTTATACCCATAGGAGTTAAATTGTGTGATGAATGCCGACTGGTATTTATTATTAGATATAGAATTTTCATTCTTTATTTTTTTCTTAAGAATAGAACTCCTGTCTAAATTCTTAGCTTTATCAAAAGCAGAGTTTAGCAGCTTATCCGTGTATCCTTTTTCTTTGAATTGTTGTATGAGGAATTTTCCTTCTTTTTCAAAGTCTTTTATATCACTACAGTTGCGTCGTATTCTATGGAATTCTCCAAAAGGTACATTTGTTAACCATTTGTAAAAATATCCACTATCTGCTCGAATATACTGATTCGACGCTACCGATTTTCTGTATGTAGTGCTGCAGATTTGTTGTAAGTTTCCAAATGATAGAGTCAGATCTAAAAACTCTATCTGGTGATGATTAATCTGTGCTGTAAATTTGATTCCTCTGTCATTATTATTGAAAAAGGTAATCATTTTTTCTAATTCTTTCTGATTACCCTTCCATATAATTAGAATGTCATCTATGTATCGTCCATAGTATATAAGATTATTTTTCCCCTTCTTAGTAATCCAACTATTGTTGGCCTCCCAATCTTCCAAATCCCCATTTAATTTATTTTCTTTTCTATTTTGTAATTCTTTTTCAATCTTAGAGATATTGTTATTTACCTTTAAATCTAGTTCTTTGAATTTAGGATTTTTTTCAAATTTTTTTAATTCTCTATTGAGATTATCTATTTCTTTTTCAACCTCTATTAGACACTGTTCTCTAAACTCTTTTAGATGTTGAATCAACCCTAAAGAACAATTTTCCAAAATGGAATTCCATTTTTTAGAAAAGTCATTATCAGGGAAAGGGGAATGTTTATTGATTCGTAAACCCCTAGGAATTATACGTCTATTAAGATATTGTTCTAACAATATACTGTCCCACCAGTGTTTCATTTCTGTACTTAGGAGATTTTCCAATTTGTTGAACAAATATATCAAATTGGAAGGTTTCTCTTCTTTAGTAATATTTGCCGAATATTTTAGAACAATTTGTCTTATATTTTTTTTTCTAAGTCTTCTATTGGCAATAGAAATACTAGCCATATTCTTGTGTTAAAAAGGAACAAATTACTTCTTTAGATTGAAATAGTTTAATGATTGACTTAGCAGCAAAAAATGTGAATTTAAAGCAAAAATTAAAAAATATGTTCTCCTGTAATCAGTTGAACAAAAAAAAATTTGCGCTTAGAGAATCTTAGGACTCTTTTTAATATAATCGCTTATTCACTTAACAAATAGTGAACTATTTTTATGAAATGTTGTGTGCTGCTTTCTGTATAGGATTTCACAAAAACGCAATCCTTATCACAATAAATGTATCTTAAAGCTATAGATATAAAGCGCAATCACAACAATTTACTTATAAGCATATATTTATAATGTAAATTTTCAAGTAATATATTGGTATGTTTATTTACAAAATCTTTAATTTGTATGGAAAAGATGATGAAGTAATGTTGTTCCCAAAGTTAAACCACATATAAAACAAACAATATGTAGACCACAGTAGGAACAGTAAGATAATATATAAGTGGCAATATAATCCTCTGTAATGAAAGGGTCAAAAGCAACTTAACAAACAGAGAAAATATAAAAAACAAATATTTATTATGAAAAAAATACTAATATGATAAAAAGGCAAAGAAAGAAGAGCAGGGAATCCCCATCCCACGATACATAACAGGCACAGGAATCCCCTATCTCTCCTCAATATTCAATAGGCCATAGGTAAAAAAGAAAAGAAAAAAAGGGAACAAATGACAAATAAAGATGACTTAAAAAATATGTAAAATATTAAAAATTACCCACAATAGGGAAATACTTTGCTCTACGCGTTTCGTGGCGTTTATCAGTGCCACTTCCTCAGGAGCAATAATACAAATTTGATCTCCAAAGCTCGGTATTTATACGCTCCCCTGGCGCCAAAAGAATGGAAAGAAAACATCCTGTTAACGAGGGAGCATGAATTGGCCGGGTCGCGTGCATTGCTTCCGCGTTCCACCTATGGAACGCAATCTTCCGCCGCACGTCACCGGACTTGTGAGTCACATGACTATAGTCACGCTCCAGAGGCTTACGGGGATATCCCATTTCTGCAGGCAGACTCTCGAATAGAATCCATCTGCATCCTGGGTACAGTCTCCTTCTTCGAGCATTTAAACAAAGTATATGGCATCACATTCAATAGCTCTCCACAAAAAATACAGGGATGTGTGATAAATTCCAATCCTGGTTCAGAAAAAGAACATACAAAATCACCGGGCATATATAATCAGCAAGAATCATTAAAAAATGTATTTTAAGCAATATTAAATTGTACCCACTTGTTGAAAATGTATATAAAAAGTGTATATAAAAAAATAAATAAAAAATCTAAAAATTGATAAGCAATAAGTAATAGATAAAAAATGATATAAGAGAAAACTTATTAAATATGATATATTAAGATCCTAAAAAATATATAAAAGCCCTAAAAAAAACTTTATAAATAGTTAATGAATAGAACAAATAAGAAGTATTTATTTGAATGGTATTCATCAACCTACATTAAAAAATGTAAAAAAATTAAAAAAATTAATTCTAGACAAGAGGCTATGTCTATTTCTGCATTCAATCCTCCATCATGCATGGTATTTAGAGTATATATCCAGAATGCTTCTTTATTGCATAATTTTTGATATCTATTGCCTGAATTTTCTGGAATACATTCCAAGCCTACAACTTGGAAGTTCTCTAAACCTCCTTTTTCACAACTATTGAAATGTCTTGGTACTCCATGGTTTTCATCCTTCACCAATATTTTCCATCTGTGTTCATTAATTCGAGTTTTTAAAGGCCTAATAGTTCTCCCCACATATTTTCCACCACAGCCACAAATTATCATGTATATCACAAAAGTAGAATTGCAATCAATATATTGTTTAACTTTATATTGTTTCTCGTTCTTCATATCTGTTATTGTTTTATTATTATGGACCATATATTTACAATTGTTACATTTAAATCTGTTACAACGGTAAGTTCCTTGCGGTTTTTCTTGTATTCATTTTTCTTTTTTGCTCCACTGTTTTGGTCTACTGCGAGCAATATGAGACCTTAAACTCTTATTTTTTCTAAAAATCACATGTGGTTGTTCAGTAATGATTCCCTTTAGGATGGGGTCTTGTTTTAAGATTCTCCAATGTTTCTTTAAGATCTTTTTAATTTTATACCCATAGGAGTTAAATTGTGTGATGAATGCCGACTGGTATTTATTATTAGATATAGAATTTTCATTCTTTATTTTTTTCTTAAGACTAGAACTCCTGTCTAAATTCTTAGCTTTATCAAAAGCAGAGTTTAGCAGCTTATCCGTGTATCCTTTTTCTTTGAATTGTTGTATGAGGAATTTTCCTTCTTTTTCAAAGTCTTTTATATCACTACAGTTGCGTCGTATTCTATGGAATTCTCCAAAAGGGACATTTGTTAACCATTTGTAAAAATATCCACTATCTGCTCGAATATACTAATTCGACGCAACCGATTTTCTGTATGTAGTGCTGCAGATTTGTTGTAAGTTTCCAAATGATAGAGTCAGATCTAAAAGCTCTATCTGGTGATGATTAATCTGTGCTGTAAATTTGATTCCTCTGTCATTATTATTGAAAAAGGTAATCATTTTTTCTAATTCTTTCTGATTACCCTTCCATATAATTAGAATGTCATCTATGTATCGTCCATAGTATATAAGATTATTTTTCCCCTTCTTAGTAATCCAACTATTGTTGGCCTCCCAATCTTCCAAATCCCGATTTAATTTATTTTCTTTTCTATTTTGTAATTATTTTTCAATCTTAGAGATATTGTTATTTACCTTTAAATCTAGTTCTTTGAATTTAGGATTTTTTTCAAATTTTTTTAATTCTCTATTGAGATTATCTATTTCTTTTTCAACCTCTATTAGACTCTGTTCTCTAAACTCTTTTAGATGTTGAATCAACCCTAAAGAACAATTTTCCAAAATGGAATTCCATTTTTTAGAAAAGTCATTATCAGGGAAAGGGGAATGCTTATTGATTCGTAAACCCCTAGTCTATGGAATTCTCCAAAAGGGACATTTGTTAACCATTTGTAAAAAATTCCACTATCTGCTCGAATATACTGATTCGACGCAACCGATTTTCTGTATGTAGTGCTGCAGATTTGTTGTAAGTTTCCAAATGATAGAGTCAGATCTAAAAACTCTATCTGGTGATGATTAATCTGTGCTGTAAATTTGATTCCTCTGTCATTATTATTGAAAAAGGTAATCATTTTTTCTAATTCTTTCTGATTACCCTTCCATATAATTAGAATGTCATCTATGTATCGTCCATAGTATATAAGATTATTTTTCCCCTTCTTAGTAATCCAACTATTGTTGGCCTCCCAATCTTCCAAATCCCCATTTAATTTATTTTCTTTTCTATTTTGTAATTCTTTTTCAATCTTAGAGATATTGTTATTTACCTTTAAATCTAGTTCTTTGAATTTAGGATTTTTTTCAAATTTTTTTAATTCTCTATTGAGATTATCTATTTCTTTTTCAACCTCTATTAGACACTGTTCTCTAAACTCTTTTAGATGTTGAATCAACCCTAAAGAACAATTTTCCAAAATGGAATTCCATTTTTTAGAAAAGTCATTATCAGGGAAAGGGGAATGTTTATTGATTCGTAAACCCCTAGGAATTATACGTCTATTAAGATATTGTTCTAACAATATACTGTCCCACCAGTGTTTCATTTCTGTACTTAGGAGATTTTCCAATTTGTTGAACAAATGTATCAAATTGGAAGGTTTCTCTTCTTTAGTAATATTTGCCGAATCTTTTAGAACAATTTGTCTTATATTTTCTTTTCTAAGTCTTCTATTGGCAATAGAAATACTAGCCATATTCTTGTGTTAAAAAGGAACAAATTACTTCTTTAGATTGAAATAGTCTTAATGATTGACTTAGCAGCAAAAAATTTGAATTTAAAGCAAAAATTAAAAAAATATGTTCTCCTGTAATCAGTTGAACAAAAAAAAATTTGCGCTTAGAGAATCTTAGGACTCTTTTTAATATAATCGCTTATTCACTTAACAAATAGTGAACTATTTTTATGAAATGTTGTGTGCTGCTTTCTGTATAGGATTTCACAAAAACGCAATCCTTATCACAATAAATGTATCTTAAAGCTATAGATATAAAGCGCAATCACAACAATTTACTTATAAGCATATATTTATAATGTACATTTTCAAGTAATATATTGGTATGTTTATTTACAAAATCCTTAATTTGTATGGAAAAGATGATGAAGTAATGTTGTTCCCAAAGTTAAACCACATATAAAACAAACAATATGTAGACCACAGTAGGAACAGTAAGATAATATATAAGTGGCAATATAATCCTCTGTAATGAAAGGGTCAAAAGCCACTTAACAAATAGAGAAAATATAAAAAACAAATATTTATTATGAAAAAAATACTAATATGATAAAAAGGCAAAGAAAGAAGAGCAGGGAATCCCCATCCCACGATACATAACAGGCACAGGAATCCCCTATCTCTCCTCAATATTCAATAGGCCATAGGTAAAAAAGAAAAGAAAAAAGGGAACAAATAACAAATAAAGATGACTTAAAAATATGTAAAATATTAAAAATTACCCACAATAGGGAAATACTTTGCTCTACGCGTTTCGTGGCGTTTATCAGTGCCACTTCCTCAGGAGCAATAATACAAATTTGATCTCCAATGCTCGGTATTTATACGCTCCCCTGGCGCCAAAAGAATGGAAAGAAAACATCCTGTTAACGAGGGAGCATGAATTGGCCGGGCCGCGTGCATTGCTTCCGCGTTCCACCTATGGAATGCAATCTTCCGCCGCACGTCACCGGACGTGTGAGTCACATGACTATAGTCACGCTCCAGAGGCTTACGGGGATATCCCATTTCTGCAGGCAGACTCTCGAATAGAATCCATCTGCATCCTGGGTACAGTCTCCTTCTTCGAGCGTTTAAACAAAGTATATGGCATCACATTCAATAGCTCTCCACAAAAAATACAGGAATGTGTGATAAATTCCAATCCTGGTTCAGAAAAAGAACATACAAAATCACCGGGCATATATAATCAGCAAGAATCATTAAAACATTTATTTTAAGCAATATTAAATTGTACCCACTTGTTGAAAATGTATATAAAAAGTGTATATAAAAAATAAATAAAAAATCTAAAAATTGATAAGCAATAAGTAATAGATAAAAAATGATATATGAGAAAACTTATTAAATATGATATATTAAGATCCTAAAAAATACTTTATATATAGTTAATAGTTAAATAACAATATCTCTAAGACTGAAAAAAAATTACAAAATAGAAAAGAAAATAAATTAAATCGGGATTTGGAAGATTATGAAAGAAATGAAAACAAATTTATTCCCATCAATCATCGAAATTTTAAACACAATCATAACAATAACAAATATAGAAGACAGAATTATGAAACAAGAAGAAATACACACAATAAAGTACGTTTATCAAAAAACAAAACTGAAGAAAAAATCAATAAGAATCAAATAAAAGAAGATTGTACTCCTAGTATATCATCTACTATAGAAAATGTAGATTTAAAAATGCAGGATGTTAATACTAAGAATACAGAAATAATTAACATTCCCACACAAAACAAATTTGGACCCTTAGAGAAAGAATTGGAAGAAATAGAAGCTTTGATTATACAGAAAGTAAATGAATTGGACAGTAAATCAAAATCGGGAGAAAAAGTTTATAGCTCCACTTTGGGAGCAATACCTAAACCTGGAGTCAATTTTGCACGTTTAAATTCTTCCTGCCAAGAAACTTTTCATAATACGAAAGATACAACAAGTCAGGGTTCTAATAAGTCCTCTTTTTTGGGAGTCAGCCAAGGATTGGAAAGGTTCACAGGATGGAACCCCATATCACGAAAAAAACGAAAAGAGGGTGTAGAGGGGGAAAATCCCAAAAAAGACAACAGTATGGAAAATTCCCCAAAAAAAATCAAAGTATAACTATTTTAGCGCATAGCCATAACTTGGGAATATATAATCTTTCAGATAAAGATTTGGAACCTCCCATTGTATCTATTTTGTCTAAGGGACTCAAATTTGCACCAACAGCACCATCCAATGATTTTAATTTTTTTATGGATTTAAATAATTTTATGAGGAAACTTACTTTAACAAGATTTTTTAAAGAGAAAAAAGAAGAAAAACAATTAAGATCTAACATTACAAATCAAGATAAAGAAGTCTTACAAATTTTGGAGGACCTCAAAAATGATGAAGAGAATTGTCCAATACAATCAATACAATGTATAGGAACCCCTTTTAAGGTTAAATCAAAGTTTTACCCTGTACAAAAGAAGGGTCCATATATTGAAAGTTTTTATCAAATGGTCTTAGAAGATTACAATAAGACCATAAAAGGACGAAGAGTCACTAAGAACAATTTAAATAAAAAAGAACAAGAAACTTTGAAAAAATTAAAAAGAGAAAAAGACTTGACAATTTGTGAGGCAGACAAAGGAGGCTCCATTATTGTCCAAAATATTTGGGATTATATCCAAGAAGGATATAGACTTTTAGAAGATCAAAGTTTTTATATTCTTTTAAAAGAAGATCCTAGTAAAACCTATCAAAAAGTTTTTAAAGAATTTTTTAAAAAAGCCCTTTTAGAAGATATTATTACAGAACAAGAATTTAAGTTTATGTATATAGAGCAACCAGATGCAGCATTCCTATATCATGCTCCTAAAATTCACAAAAATGTTAGCAACCCGCCAGGACGTCCAATAATAGTTGGAATGAACTCTATGACTTCCAATCTATTGGCGTATTTAGATTATTTTCTACAGAAATATGTCAATAAACTTCCAGGCTTCATACGGGATACACAACATGTTTTGGAACAGTTGCAAAACATACAACATGAAGAAGATTTTTTATGGGTTACAATGGACGTAGAAGCATTATATACCAATATTGAACATATAAAAGGATTAGAAGCAATGACATATTTCTTTGATCAAGATCCTGAGATACCTTTTTCACAGAAGAAATTTTTAGTCAACTGTGCCAAATTTATGGTTGAGCACAATTTTTTCTCTTACCAAGATAAATGGTATTTACAAAAGAAAGGCAATTCAATGGGCACTAGGTTTGCCCCCTCCTATGCGAACTTGTTCATGGGACATTGGGAGGCCCACAATAGTTGGATTACTAAGAAGGGGAAAAATAATCTTATATACTATGGAAGATACATAGATGACATTCTAATTATATGGAAGGGTAATCAGAAAGAATTAGAAAAAATGATTACCTTTTTCAATAATAATGACAGAGGAATCAAATTTACAGCACAGATTAATCATCACCAGATAGAGCTTTTAGATCTGACTCTATCATTTGGAAACTTACAACAAATCTGCAGCACTACATACAGAAAATCGGTTGCGTAGAATCAGTATATTCGAGCAGATAGTGGATATTTTTACAAATGGTTAACAAATGTCCCTTTTGAAGAATTCCATAGAATACGACGCAACTGTAGTGATATAAAAGCCTTTGAAAAAGAAGGAAAATTCCTCATACAACAATTCAAAGAAAAAGGATACACGGATAAGCTGCTAAACTCTGCTTTTGATAAAGCGAAGAATTTAGACAGGAGTTCTATTCTTAATAAAAAAATAAAGAATGAAAATTCTATATCTAATAATAAATAACAGTCGGCATTCATCACACAATTTAACTCCTATGGGTATAAAATTAAAAAGATCCTAAAGAAACACTGGAGAATCTTAAAACAAGACCCCATCCTAAAGGGAATCATTACTGAACAACCACATGTGATTTTTAGAAAAAATAAGAGTTTAAGGTCTCATATTGCTCCCAGTAGACCAAAACAGTGGAGCAAAAAAGAAAAATTAATACAAGAAAAACCGCGAGAAACTTACCGTTGTAACAGATTTAAATGTAACAATTGTAAATATATGGTCCATAATAATAAAACAATAACAGATATGAAGAACGAGAAACAATATAAAGTTAAACAATATATTGATTGCAATTCTACTTTTGTGATATACATGATAATTTGTGGCTGTGGTGGAAAATATGTGGGGAGAACTATTAGACCTTTAAAAACTCGAATTAATGAACACAGATGGAAAATATTGGTGAAGGATGAAAACCATGGAGTACCAGGACATTTCAATAGTTGTGAAAAAGGAGGTTTAGAGAACTTCCAAGTTGTAGGCTTGGAATGTATTCCAGAAAATTCAGGCAATAGATATCAAAAATTATGCAATAAAGAAGCATTCTGGATATATACTCTAAATACCATGCATGATGGAGGATTGAATGCAGAAATAGACATAGCCTCTTGTCTATAATTAATTTTTTTAATTTTTTTTAATTTTTTAATGTAGGTTGATGAATACCATTCAAATAAATACTTCTTATTTGTTCTATTCATAAACTATTTATAAAGTTTTTTTAGGGCTTTTATATATTTTTTAGGATCTTAATATATCATATTTAATAAGTTTTCTCATATATCATTTTTTATCTATTACTTATTGCTTATCAATTTTTAGATTTTTTATTTATTTTTTATATACACTTTTTATATACATTTTCAACAAGTGGGTACAATTTAATATTGCTTAAAATAAATGTTTTAATGATTCTTGCTGATTATATATGCCCGGTGATTTTGTATGTTCTTTTTCTGAACCAGGATTGGAATTTATCACACATTCCTGTATTTTTTGTGGAGAGCTATTGAATGTGATGCCATATACTTTGTTTAAACGCTCGAAGAAGGAGACTGTACCCAGGATGCAGATGGATTCTATTCGAGAGTCTGCCTGCAGAAATGGGATATCCCCGTAAGCCTCTGGAGCGTGACTATAGTCATGTGACTCACACGTCCGGTGACGTGCGGCGGAGAAGATTGCGTTCCATAGGTGGAACGCGGAAGCAATGCACGCGACCTGGCCAGTTCATGCTTCCTCGTTAACAGGATGTTTTCTTTCCATTCTTTTGGCGCCAGGGGAGCGTATAAATACCGGGCATTGGAGATCAAATTTGTATTATTGCTCCTGAGGAAGTGGCACTGATAAACGCCACGAAACGCGTAGAGCAAAGTATTTCCCTATTGTGGGTAATTTTGAATATTTTACATATTTTTCAAGTCATCTTTATTTGTTATTTGTTCCCTTTTTTCTTTTCTTTTTTACCTATGGCCTATTGAATATTGAGGAGAGATAGGGGATTCCTGTGCCTGTTATGTATCGTGGGATGGGGATTCCCTGCTCTTCTCTCTTTGCCTTTTTATCATATTAGTATTTTTTTCATAATAAATATTTGTTTTTTATATTTTCTCTATTTGTTAAGTGGCTTTTGACCCTTTCATTACAGAGGATTATATTGCCACTTATATATCATCTTACTGTTCCTACTGTGGTCTACATATTGTTTATTTTATATGTGGTTTAACTTTGGGAACAACATTACTTCATCATCTTTTCCTTACAAATTAAAGATTTTGTAAATAAACATACCAATATATTACTTGAAAATTTACATTATAAATATATGCTTATAAGTAAATTGTTGTGATTGCGCTTTATATCTATAGCTTTAAGATACATTTATTGTGATAAGGATTGCGTTTTTGTGAAATCCTATACAGAAAGCAGCACACAACATTTCATAAAAATAGTTCACTATTTGTTAAGTGAATAAGCGATTATATTAAAAAGAGTCCTAAGATTCTCTAAGCGCAAATTTTTTTTTGTTCAACTGATTACAGGAGAACATATTTTTTAATATGTTGCCCAATGCCAGACTTGGAAATGAGACCACCACAGTATTTTTGATCTCTCCCATATGGGATGGAAATCGATTATGTGGGATGAATACCGAATCAGTTACCAGTGCCCATAGAATATTCATGTTTTCCGGCTTCCAATTTCTGTCCAATTTCAGTCCAAGCAGAAAGGCGGTGTTCCGGATGATGGAAGTAAGTGGAGATGGGGAGGGTGATAGGTTATAATCCACATTAATTGAATGCCAGATTAATAATAGGTGTCTCACAAATACATACGGTCTTCAGGTATCTGGGAGTTCAAACAGGTTCAGCCATAATTACTGCAGGATATCCAAATCTTTAAAGCTGTCATAAAGTGCTGAGGTCCAATTCTTGGGAGGGGAGCTGAAAACCATGAACTTTGCCAATGCTCTTGCTTTGGGTATCCTTTGAAAATGTTGCACACAAAAGAGCGTGAAACATAAAGGAGCTATAACCAGGTTGCCATGATGAAAAGGGCGAAATGAGAATCTCACCCTGCATCAATAACATGAGAGTTTCATGTCCTGGCAGTAAAGTCACTTCTGGCACTGATTTTCTTTGTGGGCTCTTAATGTTTAAAAATTTACCACTGTTTGATTTTTTTTCACTGAGTGCTGCTCTGGGCTCTCTCTCCCCTTCTCTGCGTGCCGGCCACTCTCTCCCGAAACCCAAACTACCATGTACCTTTGTGTCCGGGAAGCCTAACCCTAGCCAGTGATTGTGATGCAGACCATTTGGGAAATTAAATCTACTTGAATCCTGGGTGTTCACCAGTAGAGAGTGACCAGTTGGCACACAGAATGTCTTAACTCTTTGCATGAAATACTTAACCCTTTGGGTGCCAGTATTTAAAATGTGCCAGTGTTTAAAAAGTGCATTTCTATTTGATTTTGTTTGCTGAGCACTGCACCGGGGTTTTCTCTCCCCTTCTCTGCATGCAGAATGACAGGGTGGAGCGAACCATGCAGAGAAGGGGAGAGAGAGAGCAAAAAGTTCAGGCATCAATGCTTTCCGTGTGCCAAATGGTTACTCTCTACTGGTGAACACCCAGAATACAAGCGGTTTTCATTTGCCAAATGGTCCCCATCACGACCACCAAAAAGTTTAAGTATCCCGGACACACAGGTACATGGGTAGTTAGGATATCAAAGCTTCTCTTGTGCCAACGAATTAGTCCCTGCTATCAAACAAGCAGGTGAGAACCCCCTCCATGGCCTGCTGGAACCAGAAGGGGTAAATGTCATCTGTATGCAGAGAAGGGGAGTGTAACGGAAGCTAAGAAGGGACCACGTTGCCGTCCGCCGTCGTTCCCGGGTCTCTCCTTCTCGATGCCGGACTGGCACCGTCGGATGCACCAGTCGGGCAGAAACCGGTCCGATGGTCAACTCAAAGTGGAGTCGAACCCCGGGATGGCCGGCTCCACCTCGAAGGATGCGGATGGAAGAGGGGTCTACGGGCTCTCGAACCATCGACCTTCGCAGAACCGGAACACCGGGCAGTAAAGAGTGAAGCCTTTACTCCCAGGATACGAGGACCAAGAAAAATGTTGCAGGAACAAAGGTAGCGGTAGCCAAGACGTTCGAGCACTCCGGTGCTCGAATGGAAAGCTCTACTGGAACTTGGAAGACGCAAGGCAGAGTCCACGTTGCTGCCTGACAGGATCCGAAGTTCAATAGCGGGATCTTGGCAGCAGACGGACAAACGATACAGGAACCTGGGCTCAGATGGGCAGCAGAGTGGCCACTTTAAAACCATAGGAACACAAAACTCTGGTTCACTCCAAACATAACTCACTTTATTGAAAATAACAGCACGTGTTCTATACAGTTCAACACAATGCCACAATAGGATGGGAGGGGCCAAGTATTCTAATAGTGACTTGGCCCAGGGACTAATCAAACACATTAGGTATGTTACACAGGGGACAAAAGGGCCAACGGCAGATAAAGACAAAGGGCCAATAGCAACTGGAGAAAACGGGCCAATGGCAGATGACCTAATAACCATATTGCTCAAGATGTTACAACAGTTGTAATACAAACATGTTTAATTACATCTCGACAAAGACAAAGACTTGATGGGCGGGAATACACATTCAGGGGACCAGGCCAGGGGTTGAAGCACGTACACACTAGTTAGAATATGCGGCTTCAACCCTGGCCAATCAATGCACGCAGTGAGTTGTTCATCGACCAATCCGGCGTTGACTCACTGCCTCTGGTTTCCCGTGCTTGAGGCGGCATTGATGCCTCGAACACCGAACCGGGAACCACCGGCTTCTATTCGGTGACTCTGTATCCCTCGCACACATTACATACGATATTAAAACATTCGACATACATAAAACACAGTACATGATCCAAAGGCTACGAATACAGGTCTTTGCTCTTGAGTAATAGCTGGCCAGTTCGTACGACACAGCCAGCATACAGTCCAAATGTTAATAAATGTCCATAGTCTTTGGATACATTGTTCGATGTCCAGACAAGGGCTCAAGTAATGGGTAGATCCGTTACAGGGAGAGAGCGCCAGGCACAGCTCTCGGCGAAAATGATTGAAGAAGAACCAAGAAGAACTGAATTGATTTGATTTAGATTATTCTTCTGTTCTCTCACTTTGCATTTTGTTAATAATAAATAATATAAACTATTAACATGTCTATTTTTAAAGCATTCTTAAAACATTTACTCATTACTGTACGTTTCCATGTTATTTATGTAATATAATTATTAAATTGTCATATATTTATATGCATTATTTATGATTGTTTGATTGGTCTAAGGAGAGCTGAGAGCTCTCCTGCTCTCTCTTTCTGGTGTTGTTTGGATAATACATACAGTAATGCACAAAGGTTTAGGCAGGTGTGAAAAAAATGCTGTAAAGTAAGACTGCTTTCAAAAAAAGAAATGTTGATATTATTTTTATCAATTATCAAAATGCATAGTGAGAGAACATAAGAAAAATCTAAGTCAGATTAATATTTGGCGTGACTACCTCTGCCTTAAAAACAGCATCAATTCTTCTAGGTACACTTGCACACAATTTTTAAGGAACTTGGCAGGTAGGTTGTTCCAAACATCTTGGAGAACTAACTACAGTTCTTCTGTGGATTTAGGCAGCCTCAGTTGCTTCTCTTTCTTCACGTAATCCCAGGCAGACTGTCACGGTTTGTTAAGACTCTCAGATGTAAGGTTTAGGTAAAAACATAACTTTATTGAAAAGTTAAAGGCAATCCCATAGGGTTTTCATACACATACAACAATACATAGCAGATAATGACAATAGCAAATAGGTTCTACCGGCCTTGCCAATATACCGGCAAAGCAACCCAGGCGAGTCTGAAACAAGAGGCTCTACCGGCCCAGCCAATATACCGGGCTGGGCAGCATAACGGGATACCAGTGTAGTAGGCTCTACCGGCCTTGCCAATACTGGGTAAGGCAACCTTAAAATGCAATAGTATGCGGTTCTACTGGCCTTACCAATATACCGGGCAAGGCAGCCTGACGGAATACCAATAAGTAGGCTCTACCGGCCTTGCCAATACCGGGTAAGGCAACCTTAAGGTGGCAAAGTGAAAGGTTCTACCGGCCTTACCAATATACCGGGCAAGGCAGCCCAAAGGAAGGTGACAACCACAGTAACCTAATGACTGTCAGATGATAATGACAGTAAGATGGAATATAGAGGTTACCAGGTCAAGTGGTTTCACAGTAATCAGAACTCTCGTGCCCATATACTCTAGGAATCAATGCTGTTAGGACTGGACAGCGCACTCAGAACCATCAAGAACCTGACTGCAAGTCAGGGAGTAAACCAGCGCCCTACGTTAGGAACATACAGGCAGAATGAGAGCCGCAAGGCTTAGTGGAGCAAACCAGCGTCCGCACGCTGGGACCAACAGACTATAATGTGAGCCGCAAGGCTAATGGAGCGAACCAGCGTCCGCACGCTGGGACCAAGCAGACTGTAATGTGATCCGCAAGGCTAATGGAGCAAACCAGCGTCCGCACGCTTGAACCAACAGACTGTAATGGGAGCCTCAAGGCTAATGGAGCAAACCAGTGTCCGCACGCTGGAACCAACAGACTGTAATGGGAGCCGCAAGGCTAATGGAGCAAACCAGCATCCGCACGCTGGGACCAACAGACTGTAATGAGAGCCGCAAGGCTAATGGAGCGAACCAGCGTCCGCACGCTGGGACCAACAGACTGTAATGAGAGCCGCAAGGCTAATGGAGCAAACCAGCGTCCGCACGCTGGAACCAACAGACTGTAATGTGAGCCGCAAGGCTAATGGAGCGAACCAGCGTCCGCACGCTGGGACCAACAGACTGTAATGAGAGCCGCAAGGCTAATGGAGCAAACCAGCGTCCGCACGCTGGAACCAACAGACTGTAATGTGAGCCGCAAGGCAAATGGAGTGAACCAGCGTCCGCACGCTGGGACCAACAGACTGTAATGAGAGCCGCAAGGCTAATGGAGCGAACCAGCGTCCGCACGCTGGAACCAACAGGCTGAATGTGAGCCGCAAGGCTTAGTGAAGCAAACCAGCGTCTGGAAACCAACAGGAGGAAATGTCGCCGAAGCGAATGAAGAACAATGTCGCCACAGATGCAGGAACTGGAAGCAGGAAACAACAGGAACCAGCAGAGAAGATCAACCGGATCAAGCGCGGCCAAGCAGACTGGCAACAGGAGCATCAGCTACTGATGAGAACAACCGGAACTGGACTGGAACTGACAAAGCAGGCAGGAACTCAGGAACAGGTTGACTCAGGAACTCAGGAACTCAGCAACAGGCCCAATCAGCTACTGCAGCAAGGAGAAAGTGGATGCTGTCAAAGACACCATGAAAGGGCAATCAGAGGGTGCCCAGACTGAGTTTAAAAAGGCAATGTGAGGCGGGCTGAAGGCAGACAGCCAATGGGAGCCCCCTACAGGTGATAGACACTGAATTGCAGCAATCACGGATACCATGATAGTACCCCCCTTTCAAAGACCCCCTCTCCTAGAATAGGGTCTGGGTTTCTGAGGGTATTTGGCATGAAAAATCCGCTATAACTTGGGTGCATGAAGGTCCTTACTATCCACTGAAGATCGATCTTCAGGGCCATAACCTTTCCAATGAACCAAATACTGTACCCTTCCTCTAAGCCTTTGGGAGTCAATGATACTCTGTACCTCGTATTCTTCCTGACCCTGGATCTCAACAGGCCCTGGCACCACAGGTGTAGTAGTGTAACGGTTGCATACGAGAGGCTTAAGGAGAGACACATGGAAAACATTATGAATGCAGGTATGTCCAAAGCATAGGAAACAGGATTAATTTTATGAATAATTCTGTAAGGACCAATAAACCGAGGTGCCAACTTATTAGATTTAACTTGGAGCTTAAGATTCTAGGAAGAAAGCCATTCTCTGTCCCCAACTTGGAAGGAAACCACTGGAAGCCTTCTGCAATTAGCATAGCGCTGATGGCGCTGAAATGACTGTCCCTGTGCCCTCTGAACTTGTGCCCATGTGGAACGGAGTTGCTCGATATGCTCATCCAGAGCTGGAATCTGTTGTGTCTGAAAGGAATGCGGGAGCAGACAGGGTTGGAACCCATAACTGATCAGAAACGGAGAGCTCCCGGATGAAGAGTTGACTGACAGTTCTTGGCGAACTCTGCCCAAGGCAAAAAGTCGGCCCAATTGTCATGATGGTCAGTCACAAAACAGAGTAGAAACTGTTCCAAACCTTGATTGGCACGTTCAGCAGCCCCATTAGTCTGGGGGTGATACGCAGAGGAGAAGGATAGCTGTATGCCCATCTGTTCGCAAAATACCCTCCAGAACCTGGACACAAACTGGCTCCCCCTGTTGGACACCAGTACCCTGGGTACTCCATGCAACCGAAACACCTCTTTAGCAAACACCATTGCCAATTCTTTAGTCAAGGGAAGGCCACGGTGGGGCATGAAGTGAGCCATTTTAGAAAACCTGTCCACCACCATCAATATGAAGGCATACCCTCTAGACATGGGCAATTCTCCCATAAAATCAATGGAAACATGAGACCAGGGGCGTTCACCATTAGGTACCGGCTGAAGCAAGCCCACCGGGAGATGTCTAGGGGTTTTAGCATGGGCACAGGTGGCACAGGCATTGGTAAAATCGGCACAACCTCTTCTCATAGAAGGCCACCAGAATAACTGAGAGAGGGACCATAACAGTTGGTCTCTACCAATATGTCCTGCAGCCTTAGAGGAATGGTAAGTTTCAAGTAATCAAGTACGGAATGGTTCAGCGACAAAACATTTGCCCACCGGGGTTTCATGAGGAGCGGAGGCCTTGGATGCCAGAATTTCTTCCCCTAGTGGTGAAGTGATACTGGTACGTATGGTAGCCAATATTCGATCAGGTTGAATGATAGCTGCTGGTGCTTCTTCTCTGTCAATTTCAGCCTCAAATTGTCTTGACAGAGCGTCAGCCCTAACATTCTTGGAATCCCTGGCAAATATGATACAATGAAATTGAATCGGGACAGGAATAATGCCCATCTGGCCTGGCGAGAGGACAATCTCTTGGCCTCAGAGAGACGTCAGATTTTTATGATCCGTCAGGATTAAAACAGGATTTTTAGTGCCTTCAAGCAAGTGACGCCATTCCTTAAGAGTGAGGATAATGGCCAATAATTCTCTGTCCCCTATCTCATAGTGGCTTTGAGCTCCGGTCAATTTTTTAGAAAAGAAACCACAGGGTCTGTGTTCCACCTTTGATGTGCCATTGAGAAAGCACTGCCCCAAACCCAATATCTGAGGCGTCCACCTCTAAGGTGAACAGGAGTAATGGGTTCGGGTGGGATAACACAGGAGCATTAGCAAAAGCTACTTTCAGTTTTTCAAAGGCCTCCTCCGCAGCCACTGGCCAGAGAGATGGATTAGCGCCCTTATGCGTGAGGTCCGACAGGGGTTTAACAATGGAAGAGAAGTTCTTAATAAACTTCCTATAATAATTGGCGAAGCCCAGAAATCGCTGGATAGCTTTCAGACTCTTAGGCCTAGGCCATTGTAAGACTGCTGTTAACTTTTCCTTGTCCATGGCAATGCCTTCTTTGCCAATTATGAACCCCAGGAATGGTACACTGGTTCTGAGAAACTCACATTTCTCCAATTTACAGAATAATTTATTTTTACGTAATCGTAGCAATACTTCAGACACATCCTTGATGTGTTGCGACAAGTCTTTTGAGTGAATAAGTATATCGTCAAGGTAGACCACGACACATGACTGTAACATATCTCTGAGAACGTCATTGATCAGTTCTTGAAATACTGCGGGTGCATTACATAGGCCAAATGGCATGACTAGATATTCATAATGCCCAGATCTCGTGTTAAAGGCAGTTTTCCACTCATCACCGGCTCTGATACGTATCAAATTGTATGCCGCCCGTAGGTCCAATTTGGTGAAAATCGAGGAACCCTTGAGTCTGTCAAAAAGCTCAGTGATGAGTGGTATCCGATAAGCGTTCTTTGCCATAAGCTTATTTAACCCACGATAATCGATGCATGGTCTCAGTTCGCCATTTTTCTTCTTAACAAAAAAGAACCCGGCCCCAGTCGGAGAGGTAGATTTCCTTATAATCCCTCTATTAAGGGCATCAGAAATGTATTCTTCAATAGCTTGGTTTTCCTCACAAGACAATGGGTATGTGCGTCCCTAGGGGGCACCGCTCCAGGAGTTAACTCGATGCAACAATCATATGGTCTGTGCTGAGGTAAGGCGCCAGCCTCTCCCTTACTGAAAACATAGCTAAACTGCTGGTATACGTCAGGTAGTGAAGGGGAGGTGCACAAGACCTTAACTGGATGGGTGACGCACTTATCCATACAGAACTGAGACCAAGCAGAGATCTCGCATTTTTGCCAATAAAATTGTGGATTATGCAACTGTAACCAAGGAAAACCCAATATTACAGCATGGTGAGGAGAGTTAATTAGTTGAAACTGCTGCTCTTCCTTATGGAGAGCCCCAATAGTCATGGATAATGGCATAGTTTCAAATGTAACTTGAGCGGGTTCCAAAGGTCTGCCATCAATTGCTTCAATAGCAAGAGGGGTTTCTCTTTCAATGCGTGGTACCCCATGTAATTCAGCAAAGGTATTATCCATAAAATACCCAGCTGCACCAGAATCAACCAGGGCCAAAACCTCCACTGAGCGTTGTGCCCAAGATAGTACCACCTGTATGGTGGGTTTTAGTGTGCCCAACACTGGGGACGATTGGACACCACCTAGGGCCTGTCCCCCAAGGTACCCTAGGTGTGTTCGTTTCCCGGACGTACCGGACAGGATCTTAACAAATGCCCATTTTTACCGCAGTACAAACACAACCCTTGCTTCCTGCGATATAGTCTTTCCTCCTTGGTTAGCCTAGTGAAACCTACTTGCATAGGTTCATCTGGTTCCCATATTGGTTCACTAGGCTTAGATGCCAGGGGAGGGGTGGGTGGGCAAACTATGCTACTAGACCCATTATTTTTAGACCGTATTCTACGATCTCTGGCGGTTAATCTCTCACGTATTCTGGAGTCAATTAGAATAACATACTCAATATAATCATCTAGGTCAGTAGGCAAATCCTTTGCTGCAATTTCATCTTTAATTTGGTCACTCAGGCCCTGGGCAAAGGCTGCAAACAAAGCCTCGTTATTCCACCCTACCTCTGCTGCCAAGGTGCGGAATTCAATGGCATAGTCGCCCACCGTGCGCCTGCCCTGTTGTATCTCCATAAGACGTTTAGCAGCAGAGGTGGTTCTACCAGGAGGCTCAAACACTCTCCGAAAGGATTGCACAAATTCACTGAAACTCTTAGTGCAAGGTTTAGTATTTTCCCACAATGGGTTAGCCCAAGCCAATGCTCTACCAGTCAGCAGGGATATCATGAACCCAACCTTACTACGGTCATTGGGAAACTCGTGTGCCGTCAATTCCATAAATATTTCAAGTTGGTTGATGAACCCTCTGCAGAGATGAGGGTCACCGTCACACCTTAGCGGCAAGGGTGCAGAAGCTGTTAACCCTTTGACTGCAGCCCCTGAGGGCCTTGTATCAGTCTCCGATGTCTGACTTGGCGAGACCACCGGGCTAGAACCAGACTTGTCAGCAACTACAGTGCTTTCAAGGATAGTTTGCATTGCAACCGCCTATTGATCCAAACGTTGCTCAAGCATATCCATCCTCCAATGGATAGTCTGTGTATTACCGTCACCCTTATTGTCTGATGTCATGGCCCTTTCATACTGTCACGGTTTGTTAAGACTCTCAGATGTAAGGTTTAGGTAAAAACATAACTTTATTGAAAAGTTAAAGGCAATCCCATAGGGTTTTCATACACATACAACAATACATAGCAGATAATGACAATAGCAAATAGGTTCTACCGGCCTTGCCAATATACCGGGCAAAGCAACCCAGGCAAGTCTGGAACAAGAGGCTCTACCGGCCCAGCCAATATACCGGGCTGGGCAGCATAACGGGATACCAGTGTAGTAGGCTCTACCGGCCTTGCCAATACTGGGTAAGGCAACCTTAAAATGCAATAGTATGCGGTTCTACTGGCCTTACCAATATACCGGGCAAGGCAGCCTGACGGAATACCAATAAGTAGGCTCTACCGGCCTTGCCAATACCGGGTAAGGCAACCTTAAGGTGGCAAAGTGAAAGGTTCTACCGGCCTTACCAATATACCGGGCAAGGCAGCCCAAAGGAAGGTGACAACCACAGTAACCTAATGACTGTCAGATGATAATGACAGTAAGATGGAATATAGAGGTTACCAGGTCAAGTGGTTTCACAGTAATCAGAACTCTCGTGCCCATATACTCTAGGAATCAATGCTGTTAGGACTGGACAGCGCACTCGGAACCATCAAGAACCTGACTGCAAGTCAGGGAGTAAACCAGCGCCCTACGTTAGGAACATACAGGCAGAATGAGAGCCGCAAGGCTTAGTGGAGCAAACCAGCGTAAGCACGCTGGGACCAAGCAGACTGTAATGTGATCCGCAAGGCTAATGGAGCAAACCAGCGTTCGCATGCTTGAACCAACAGATTGTAATAGGAGCCGCAAGGCTAATGGAGCAAACCAGCGTCCGTACGCTGGAACCAGCAGACTGTAATGGGAGCCACAAGGCTAATGGAGCGAACCAGCGTCCACACGCTGGGACCAACAGACTGTAATGAGAGCCGCAAGGCTAATGGAGCGAACCAGCGTCCACACGCTGGGACCAACAGACTGTAATGAGAGCCGCAAGGCTAATGGAGCAAACCAGCGTCCACACGCTGGAACCAACAGACTGTAATGTGAGCCGCAAGGCAAATGGAGCAAACCAGCGTCCGCACGCTGGAACCAACAGACTGTAATGAGAGCCGCAAGGCTAATGGAGCGAACCAGCGTCCGCACGCTGGGACCAACAGACTGTAATGTGAGCCGCAAGGCTAATGGAGAAAACCAGCGTCCGCACGCTGGAACCAACAGGCTGAATGTGAGCCGCAAGGCTTAGTGAAGCAAACCAGAGCTGGAAACCAACAGGAGGAAATGTCACCGAAGCGAATGAAGAACAATGTCGCCACAGATGCAGAAACTGGAAGCAGGAAACAACAGGAACCAGCAGAGAAGATCAACCGGTTCAAGCGCGGCCAAGCAGACTGGCAACAGGAGCATCAGCTACTGATGAGAACAACCGGAACCGGACTGGAACTGACAAAGCAGGCAGGAACTCAGGAACAGGTTGACTCAGGAACTCAGCAACAGGCCCAATCAGCTACTGCAGCAAGTAGGAAGTGGATGCTGTCAAAGACACCATGAAAGGGCAACCAAAGGGTGCCCAGACTGAGTTTAAAAAGGCAATGTGAGGCGGGCTGAAGGCAGACAGCCAATGGGAGCCCCCTACAGGTGATAGACACTGAATTGCAGCAATCACGGGCACCGTGATACAGACTCAGTGATGATGAGATCAGGACCTGTGGGGGCCATACCATCACATCCAGGACTCCTTGTTCTTCTTTACGCTCCAAAAAGCAGCAAACAAACTGCCTTTTGCTACAGCCAAATATTCCAAATTTTGACTTATCAACCAAGAGCACCTGCTGCCATTTTTCTGCACCCCATTTCCTTTTTTGGCTACCCCTTGTGGCTTTTTTCGCCACAAGTCTTCTATGAAGACCACTTCTGACCAGACTTCTCCAGACAGTAGATGGGTGTACCAGTGTCCCACTGTTTTTTGCCGATTCTGAGCTGATGGCTCTACTGGACACCTTACACTTGTGATGATTGATGATCATTAGCACCTGTTTGGTATAATTGTTTAATCATAGACCTGACTATATGCCTACAAAAGCCCTGACCAATGATACCACAAATACCAGTTACTTTTTATAGCAATTTGGATAATGAAGGGGTTCAGTCGCCATGTTTCTTCTACATGAAAGTGAATTGAAAAACGCTACACTGCCCAATCAAGCATAACAGTGCAAATGTGTTCCCTCTCTGGAATGCACAGAAACATGTACGCCATCGCTCTGCTCCATTGGTGATGGGAGATAAAATAGACATGCTTATATGAGGCCTTAGTTTCCTGATGGAAGCATCTAGTAATCTTGAAACACATCAAAAAGGCTTTTTCTTTTCTGTTTATATGAATTCTGATTTTATCTTGGAAGAATAAATGTTATAAGCTTGTTCCGACTGGTCACTCACCATTATTTACACAAGAATTCCTGTGATCAGGATTTACCTGATTAGAGGCAGGTTAAACCCTGAATTTGCATACCGGCTATTTGATTCTTCAACAGAGTGAACTTATGATGTGAGTGTCTTTCATTATATCATTACATTTTATTACTTTGTATATATTTGAAGAGTGCTTCCTTCTTTTTATGGTACTTATTATTGAATCAGAACCACCATAATCTTACTAGGAATAGTCCTAGAGGTACTCTATTTATGCATCTACTCAAGGCACCTAAACTGAATAGTCCAACTTTCTGGAAACAAATGCTGGTTCATTCCATCCTTGATTGGAAGAGCAGTTTATCTGTGTTTTTGACAATGGAAAGAATCATAGCTGGTAAACATTATGGATGGGTGAAAGCTGTCGCCGTGTTCCAGCGAGAAAATCAGTGAAAACCATGTTATTGTCTGCTTTTTTAAAAAAAATCTGCTTTTAAAGCATCTAATAAAATGTGCACATTTTTCACCCATTGGCCAAAATTCCCAGCCAATTTTCCAGTGGCTAAAAAGTTTCTGCCCATTGATTTACATTGTTTTTGCTTTTTCGCTATAAAAACGTGACATATTCCAGGAAGTGAAACACAATAGAAGCAGCTACAGAGCGAGGTAGATGTGCTGTGCTGTTCTGCTGTGAACTGTTTGTTAAATTGAGGCAGGAGAGGCTCGTAGTGACTGCTCTCACTATGAGCAGTAAAAGGAGGAAATAGAAGGACCCTTATTATGTGTCCACTGAGTCTGAGGAGGAGGAGAAAGTGACTTGCAGTACTGAATCAATGCTGTCCAGTCCTCCTAAATCAACCCAAGGGATTATGGGGAATTTAATGGGAAGAGAGGCAGGTAAAGGAATGGGGAGGGAGGGAGAAAAGGGTAGTATTAGTGAGAACAAGACAGGTCACCTGCCTGTGCCTGCTGCAAGACATGCTGCCCCTGCTGCCAGTTCCACCATTGCTGTACCTGCTGCCAGATGTGCTGCCCCTGCTGTCACTAGTGATGTACCTGCTTCCAGTTCTGAACCTGCTGCCACCAATACTTTTCCTGCTGCTAGTGTGTCCTGCAGTACTCAGGAGCGGGGAGGAGAAAATGATACCAAGTGTGACAGCAAGGGACACAAGTCACACTTGCCATCCCCAAGCAGTCCCACCAGTGCTACTACTACTACTACTACTACTACTACGAAGGTCCAACAGCTTGCTAGCGTTAGTTGTGTAGGAGGGGTATTCAGCAACAATATCCTCATATTACTAGTGACTGTGAGACTGAGGAGGAAGTCTCTGCAGCTAAACTTGATGTGGTTGGTGTTAGTAGTAGTAGCAGTAAGGGTGAAGCAGCCGGAGTGGTAGGGGAAACATTTGAGAGCGTCCAGACTAGCGGTCAAGGGAGCCCACACCATTCCTCTGACCCTGGGGGTCCTCCCTTTTCTTTCACTAAAGTGCCCAAATGGAACAGAATCCTGAAGACTAAGAGGCCAGAACTGTTGTTGGGGGAGAGCAGGCACATAATTAATACCACCACCAGCAGGAGCACAGATCAGCTGCCTGTCCCTGCTGCTAGTGCTGCCACTGCCAATCTGCCTTCTTCACATCACCAAGAAATGACAAGTGTGACATTCGGGGACCCTCTGTCACATTGCTCGTCACCTCCTCCAAGCAGCAGTGAGATGTCTGTAATAGAGTAGCAGCACGTAGGGTCTAGCGAGGGTGGTGATGATGATGCTGGAGAAGCTGGGACGGAAGAGACATTGATGGCCTTTTTACCAGAAATTGAGAAGGAATGGGAGACAGGGATGAGGCTGGGCATCATCACCACCACCACTAGCAGTGAGATTTTGGAATTAGAGGAAATTGCAACTGCTCTAATTCCTTCTGATTCTGAGTTGCAAGGGCAGCAGGATGCTGAGGAACAAGCTAGTATGCCACAGACCACCGTGGACACAGTGGGAATGAGGTCAACAAGTGATGCGGGATTAGGACAGGTTCCATTTGACAGCTCCAGCAATACTACTGGTCCTAGTTGCAGTGCTGAATCTGAGGGAGTAGCAGCAACAGCAGCAACATTATCCACTGCCACAGACAGTGAAGGGGAATGTGGAGGACAAGATGAAAGAGGCCATTCTTCTCCACCTGTTCCCTCCCCCCTGAAGTCATGGGTGTGGGACTATTTTTCTCTTGGGGCAGGCGCAATGCAGTCTTAAGCAATGGCACTGTGAACAATTTGTGACAAGTCAGTGGGAAGAGGAAGGGAGGGAACACATCTTGGCACAAGTGCCCTGATAGAACACATGAAACACAGACACCATGACATTTATGTCAAACATGTTAAAGCCAAACACCCACCACAGAAATCAAGCACTGCTGTTGCTGTGCCCCCTGACTCTCCAGAAAGGAAACAAGAGGTGAGGCAGGGGTCAAAGAGGAGGAAGAATAGAGCAGCCCAGGCAAAGACTGTAAGCTCCATGACGAGTGAAACAACTAGCTCGTCATCACCTTCTAGGGTAGCTACATCTACTGCCAATCCATTTCGTTCAACGTTACCCCCCCACCACCACCAAATGATAGCCACTCTGTTGATGTTAGGATGTGGCAGTTTTCTCCACCCATTGCAAACTGTGTGGTTCACTGACCATACATGCCGGTGTGGTGGAGGAGAATCACAAGCAGTGCATCAAGCGACATCTGTGGAGATTCAATCTCACAGAATATGCTAAGATACTGGCAGGGAGGGTTCATCATTACCATTAAACTGTCAGCAAGTTGTCATGTGTCCTTAACGGGGTCTGGACAAGGGGTAAATTGTCATCAGTAGTACTTGGTTTCAGTTGTCATGGTGTTTGGATACAGTTGTGCCCCCAGATGTTATTTACCACACACACACTGTGCACATTTCAGTTGCTATTGAGAGCCACAGTTCCTGCTCTCAAGGTAAAAAATATATTCTAATAACAACACACCCATGATTTTGGAGGAGGGGCAGATGGAGAAGAATTATTGGCCAACTTCTTCTTTTCAACACATAGACTGGAGGCTAGTTATTGTGCTGCTACTGCCTCAGGTGCATCACTGGAGCTAGTCATGGCAAGTGGAATCTTCATCATTCATCACCCGTGTTACTGTTATTGTTGATCCCATTCCCTTTCAGCTGCCTAATCATCACACTGCTTAAACAACTCAGCTCGGCAGTAATAATAGCAGTTGCAAATTCCACAGTTATGGACTCAGGAGGACATTTGACAATGGCCACTGGCCACTGTCCAACATGACCTTCTGGCACTAGGCCAGTAGGGCATTTTTATTTTTTTTCTCAGGTCTTGTGCTTTGAAAATAAATAAATAAATAAATAAACATCAACATAGTCCTACAAAAAATAAACGATTTTTGGGGGTATGTTTCTAACAAGCATAAGTCCTACAAATTAGTGTTTTCTTCATGCTTGTGCCAAAAAAGCTTAAGTCCTACAAATCAATGTTTCTTCAGTACTTGGGCCTCTAATAAGTCTAAGTCCTACAAAGGCCTCTAACAACAAATCTAACAAATCATCCTCTACAAAATACTTGTCACGGTTTGTTTTGACTCTCAGACACAGAGTAAGATAAAAATCAAACTTTATTGAAAAGTTTAATAAGAACACTCACGGGTCCTGAACATACATACAGTGGGGCAAAAAGGTATTTAGTCAGCCACCAATTGTGCAAGTTCTCCCACTTAAAAAGATGAGAGAGGCCTGTAATTTTCATCATAGGTACACTTCAACTATGAGAGACAGAATGGGGGGAAGGAATACAGGAAATCACATTGTAGGATTTCTAATGAATTCATTGGTAAATTCCTCGGTAAAATAAGTATTTGGTCACCTACAAACAAGCAAGATTTCTGGCTCTCACAGACCTGTAACTTCTTCTTTAAGTCTCCTCTGTCCTTCACTCGTTACCTGTATTAATGGCAGCTGTTTGAACTTGTTATCAGTATAAAAGACACCTGTCTACTACCTCAAACAGTCACACTCCAAACTCCACTATGGCAAAGACCAAAGAGCTGTCGAAGGACACCAGAAACAAAATTGTAGACCTGCACCAGGCTGGGAAGACTGAATCTGCAATAGGCAAGCAGCTTGGTGTGAAGAAATCAACTGTGGGAGCATTTATTCGAAAATGGAAGACATACAAGACCACTGATAATCTCCCTCGATCTGGGGCTCCACGCAAGATCTCACCCCGTGGTGTCAAAATGATCACAAGAACAGTGAGCAAAAATCCCAGAACCACACGGGGGGACCTAGTGAATGACCTGCAGAGAGTAGGGACCAGAGTAACAAAGGCTACCATCAGTAACACACTACACCGCCAGGGACTCAAATCATGCAGTGCCAGACGTGTCCCCCTGCTTAAGCCAGTACATGTCCGGGCCCATCTGAAGTTTGCTAGAGAGCATTTGGATGATCCAGAAGAGGATTGGGCGAATGTCATATGGTCAGATGAAACCAAAGTAGAACTTTTTGGTAAAAACTCAACTCGTCGTGTTTGGAGGAGAAAGAATGCTGAGTTGCATCCAAAGAACACCATACCTACGGTGAAGCATGGGGGTGGAAACATCATGCTTTGGGGCTGTTTTTCTGCAAAGGGACCAGGACGAATGATCCGTGTAAAGGAAAGAATGAATGGGGCCATGTATCGTGAGATTTTGAGTGAAAACCTCCTTTCATCAGCAAGGGCATTGAAGATGAAACGTGGCTGGGTCTTTCAGCATGACAATGATCCCAAACACACCGCCCGGGCAATGAAGGAGTGGCTTCGTAAGAAGCATTTCAAGGTCCTGGAGTGGCCTAGCCAGTCTCCAGATCTCAACCCCATAGAAAACCTTTGGAGGGAGTTGAAAGTCCGTGTTGCCCAGCAACAGCCCCAAAACATCACTGCTCTAGAGGAGATCTGCATGGAGGAATGGTCCAAAATACCAGCAACAGTGTGTGAAAACCTTGTGAAGATTTACAGAAAACGTTTGACCTCTGTCATTGCCAACAAAGGGTAAATAACAAAGTATTGATATGAACTTTTGTTATTGACCAAATACTTATTTTCAACCATAATTGGCAAATAAATTCTTTAAAAATCAGACAATGTGATTTTATGGATTTTTTTGTCTCATTCTGTCTCTCATAGTTGAAGTGTACCTATGATGAAAATTACAGGCCTCTCTCATCTTTTTAAGTGGGAGAACTTGCACAATTGGTGGCTGACTAAATACTTTTTTGCCCCACTGTATATATACAACATACACAAAATAGGTTCAAACAGTAGCTTTTGCTAGATACAGTATGGTAGGCTCTACCGGCCTTGCAAATATACCAGGCAAGGCAGCCTATGGTATGGTACAACAATATGACTAAGGCTCTACCGGCCCTGCCAATATACCAGGCAAGGCAGCCTGATGGATGACACAATTGTAGGAATAAGGCTCTACCAGCCTTGCCAATATACTGGGCAAGGTAGCCTGATGGATGACACAATTGAAGGAATAAGGCTCTACCAGTCTTGCCAATATACCGGGCAAGGCAGCCTGGAGGATGGCACGACAATCTGCATGAGGCTGTACTGGCCTTGCCAATATACCGGGCAAGCCAGCCTAAATGACTGAAGGACAGCTCCACTAGTGCTGTAAGGTTAGAAGCATCAGCATAAGATGGTACAGTGGAGCAAACCAGTATCATGTATAGGACAACCAGGGAGGCCCAACCGGTGCTGTAAATGGAGGCAGCTAGCAACCGGTGATATGGAGTAAACCAGTGCCACGTACTGGACACCAGGAATGCCCTTACCGGAGCTGTAATGTAGATAGCTAGCAACCAGTGTTATGGAGTAAACCAGTACCACGTACTGGACAACAGTAACACCCAACCGGTGCGATAATGGAGGCAGCAGCAACCGGTGTAATGGAGTAAACCAGTACCGCGTACTGGACAACAGTAACGCCCAACCGGTGCGATAATGGATGCAGCAGCAACCGGTGAAATGGAGTAAACCAGTACCGCGTACTGGACAACAGTAACGCCCAACCGGTGCGATAATGGAGGCAGCAGCAACCGGTGAAATGGAGTAAACCAGTACTGCGTACTGGACAACAATAACGCCCAACCGGTGCGATAATGGAGGCAGCAGCAACCGGTGTAATGGAGTAAACCAGTACCGCGTACTGGACAACAGTAACGTCCAACCGGTGCAATAATGGAGGCAGTAGCAACCGGTGTAATGGAGTAAACCAGTAACCGCGTACTGGACAACAGGAATGCCCTACCGGTGCAGTAACGGAGGCAGCTAGCACCAGGTGAATATGGCGCAAACCAGTAATCAGAATGTCACCCAGGCGACCAAAGTCGAATGAAGGATGACAGTCAGGATCCAGGAGCAGGAACGACAGACAGGCCAGGACAGGACACTAGAACAGCAGGACAGTCAACCCAGTTCAGGAAAGGGAGCAGGAATAACGGCAACACCGGATCAGGAACGGAAGCAGGAACGTCAGCCCAACCGTATCAGGAACGGAGGCAGGAACCACGCAGGAGTGACACTGGCATCTGGACGAACCACTGACGCTGGTATACTGTAGCTAAACAGGCCCAGAGATACAGGTACAAAGGCAGGTGTCTACTGTCATAGAGACACCATGAAAGGGCAACCAAAGGGTGCCTCAGCCCAGTCTATATAGGCAATACTGGGCGGGCAATAGACAGGTGGCCAATAGAGAGTTCACACACCTGACTGACAGCAAAAGCCAGCAATCACGGGCACCGTGATAATACTATATCAAGTCAAGTATCAGTCCACCCCAGTGGCAGCTTATGTCAGGGGGTTATTGATTTATTTTTTTATTAACTGTCCCCCCAATACCAGTCAAGAACCCCCCCAAAACAAATTCCTTGTTCATCTGATTCATTCTCCACCCACAGGCACCATCCTCAGATCCCTTTTATACCATGTTTTATGTTTTTTTTATTTTATTTACAATTTATTTTTTATTAACTGCCCCCAATCCCAGTAAACAACCTGCCAAAAATCATCCCTTGTTCAACTGATTCTTTCCCCACACCCCACCAACACAGACGTCCTCATGCCCCTTTTATACTATGCCTTTGGGAAATAAAATAATATTTGCTATGTGTTGTATGTAACTTCAATGTTCCCATTGATTTCAATGGAATGAGATAGGCTACAAAAGCAGGAAAAAGCAGAAAATCTGCACTTTTTGCAGGAAATTATTCTCCAAGCGTAAAGTGCCATTTTTTGCTGATTTCACCCATCCCTACTAAACATACTCATATGGGGTCCATGGTTGGATTACTTGAAATTGCATTGATCATGACACCTAATATTATAATATATAGACTTGTCATACTGATACTTTTTAATTCTGTTGAAGCAAATATCTTAGGAAACCTATGAATATTTTTACCTTAACTCTTATGTCTGATAATTATAGCACCATTTACTTTGTTATGGGGGAGTACTGTTTTCCATCCCACAAATCTTTCTAGTCCTCCCCCCGAAACCCCCCCAAAAAAAAATCCTGAAGGGGAATGGAGAGATACCAAAGCCTCCGGAGCAGTGGATGAGAGACACACAGCTGATACTTCTGTTTTTAATTATAACATTTGTCTTAATGTCTCCATTATTCTTAGGATTGCCTCCTAGTCTGTTTTGTTTTATGCTGTAGTTCTTCAATTTCTTTTTCTCCTCAACTAGGGATACAAACTTTTTTTTTTTTAATAGTGATTTTTACTCTCCTGTTAAATGAAAAACAATTAGTTGGAAGTTCCTTATCATTATTTACTATAATCTCTTTTTATTCAACATATGGGTTCTCATATTAGCTGTACCAGCCACAGTAATTTTGGGGGCTTTATCATCATAATATTTTTTAAATCTCATTTTATCCAGTTTGCTATTGGTAGCACCTGACCTTTTGATATTATATTGGGTCATAATCCCATACCTATTGTAATTTCTACTTGGCTGTATTTTATTATTAGAATGTGATCTATTAGCACTCTGTTCAGCTTTTGCTGTTTTTTAACTGAAGTTCTTTTTCTATTTTGTTAACATTTCTATTTTGTTAATATTAGTTAACAGATAGAGTTGGTACCCCTGTTAACCATAGAAATACAGGAGGTAAATATAATCATGTTGATACCTTTATTAGCTAGCTAAGCAGATTTAGGCTGCAAGCTTTCAAGATCTCTTAGGTCTCTTCCTCAGGCATGCTATACAGATAAATATGAAAACATCTCACTTATATACAAGTACACATTGCATTTTTTAGAATGGAAATCAGATAAGAAAGCTCAGTCCAGATCCAGGTTCTTTGATCAGTCAAGGGTAAAGTACAATCTGAGGAATTAAAAGGTATTTATGGTACCAGTGGGACTGTTCTAAAGGTTAATACACAATGTGATAATGTGACAGAAATTCTCTGTCTCTATTCAGACTGTGACGGGGGGTACAGGGGTTACTAATTGGTAGGCCGAGGGTTAAGCGATTTATCCAGCCAGACAAAAAGATAATAAATTGCATTTATTAGGGAGGTCACAGCACAAAACATAGGACAACAATTACAGGCAAACAAACAGGGGTAAAACATAAAAACTAAGCACTTCTGCCGTTCTCTTCTTAGTTGCATAACTTGCCAGGGGTTACAAATAATACTCACAGTCCATTTTAGCTTAATGCTGGAGCTTATTCATAGTCCCACTAGAGGCAAGAGTAGGCATCCTGCCCACTACACATGCTGCTGGAGCACATGAAGGTTCCTTGTATCTTTTAGTCCTGGCAGAGGAGTTGGGGAAGACATCCTAAGATCCTTGTGGTAGGAACATCAGGGTACTCTATCTGTGTCTGAAGCTTCCTTGACTTACAGCCCACAACTGAAAATGGAACCTGGCCCTACAGTGCCCGCTCACTCTAACTCTTCCGGTGAGGGCACTCACCAGTCCCAGTTTCTCCAGTACGCCTGCAGAAAGCACCTGGACCAGTCCAACTCCAGACTGGCCCCAGGCTACCCCCCTCCATGCTGGGGAGAGGCTCTCTCCTGCTCCTACATTCTCCAACTCCCCCTCTCTCACCCCCTTCTCTCTCTAGGTTTTCTCTACCCACCCCCTACAGGATGTGTTGTCACAGGTACCATCTACCAGGTCTGTTCTGCTTGGCCTGATGTGAGTGGGGGAGATGCACACATTCCTCTACCCCCCCCTCTCTATCTGACAAACACTGGCTATCTCATAACACAATCTCTGGGTTTAGCTAGACTGAATGGCACCATTCCTCTGTCCATCCTACACACTAACTAACCCATTCACTGCTGGTAACTGGACAACCCTCTCTAATGCATGCACACACAGGGGACATTAAGGTTTCAAGAATGGGAACACGTTAAAACAATGGCAATCACTGAAAACAGACACATTTCATTCTCTGGGTGACACCCATTCCGTCACAGTCTGTCCCCCCTTTCAGATGGGGACCCCAGAGTTCAGTCCACACGGACAGATCACTGGGTCCCCACATATTAACTAATCCTATACTTCTATCAATACAGACATCAAGCCTACAAAGCATTTTTATATGCAATACACAATTTGTATATTAAGTGGCGATAGTTCCAAAACAAAGTCCAGTGATTCAGGATACTTCCCAGGGCAAGAAATATCCAATTAGGGTGCAGGAAAAAAGCAGGCCCAAAACATTTCAAATAGGCAGATCTTCTGGTGTGGCAATGCATTTTCCTCACACACACACAATAGCTTACTGCCATCAAAATTAAGAGACCGTCCCAGAACACCATCCCACCTAAATCAGTCCAACATAAAGAATCAGAACCAGTCCCATCACAATCAGTGCTCCCACAGGAGTGTCACTTACCCCTGCAAAGACTTCCAACATTGCTTTTGGGGTGGATTAACTTTTCCATTAAAATTCCCACTGTAACTGGTTTCTGAATAGCGCATCCTCCACTGGATTTTCCTTTAAGCTGAGAAGGTAGTGCAATGTTCTCTCTGGATTATCCTTCTGGTCTCTGTGTCACATTACTCCCATGCTTAGATTCTGTGGCACCCAACACTGGTTCAGCACATTCTGAATTTCCACTCTGGATCTGGTGGCTTGGAGCTCTGTCTTTTGATGTTTGACCACTTTGCTTTGAGGTACTGGATCAACCAGGCAAGTCTGTAAAGCTGTAGATCACTGCATTGCTAGGGCATAGTGGGTGCTGGATGCAGACTACACCCCTAGTCCCCTTTTGTCTGGCAGTGCTGATAGGGTACTTGCTCACATGTCCCTTAGGCTAACTCTAAGGCAAAACAAAAATAACAGGAGGGGTTCCCATACTGTTGTCCTTGGCCGTGTCTTTTTGTCTGGGTGCTAAAGTGACCACGCTACTGAGCTGGCACAACTAGCACACATAGTGGTCAGGGTTGCCCTCAGACACCCTGAACACGTAAGCTGGATATCCCACAAGCTGCCACCAGTGTGACGGGGGGTACAGGGGTTACTTATTGGTAGGCCGAGGGTTAAGCGATTTATCCAGCCAGACAAAAAGATAATAAATTGCATTTATTAGGGAGGTCACAGCACAAAACATAGGACAACAATTACAGGCAAACAAACAGGGGTAAAACATAAAAACTAAGCACTTCTGCCGTTCTCTTCTTAGTTCCATAACTTGCCAGGGGTTACAAATAATACTCACAGTCCATTTTAGCTTAATGCTGGAGCTTATTCATAGTCCCACTAGAGGCAAGAGTAGGCATCCTGCCCACTACACATGCTGCTGGAGCACATGAAGGTTCCTTGTATCTTTTAGTCCTGGCAGAGGAGTTGGGGAAGACATCCTAAGATCCTTGTGGTAGGAACATCAGGGTACTCTATCTGTGTCTGAAGCTTCCTTGACTTACAGCCCACAACTGAAAATGGAACCTGGCCCTACAGTGCACGCTCACTCTAACTCTTCCGGTGAGGGCACTCACCAGTCCCAGTTTCTCCAGTACGCCTGCAGAAAGCACCTGGACCAGTCCAACTCCAGACTGGCCCCAGGCTACCCCCCTCCATGCTGGGGAGAGGCTCTCTCCTGCTCCTACATTCTCCAACTCCCCCTCTCTCACCCCCTTCTCTCTCTAGGTTTTCTCTACCCACCCCCTACAGGATGTGTTGTCACAGGTACCATCTACCAGGTCTGTTCTGCTTGGCCTGATGTGAGTGGGGGAGATGCACACATTCCTCTACCCCCCCTCTCTATCTGACAAACACTGGCTATCTCATAACACAATCTCTGGGTTTAGCTAGACTGAATGGCACCATTCCTCTGTCCATCCTACACACTAACTAACCCATTCACTGCTGGTAACTGGACAACCCTCTCTAATGCATGCACACACAGGGGACATTAAGGTTTCAAGAATGGGAACACGTTAAAACAATGGCAATCACTGAAAACAGACACATTTCATTCTCTGGGTGACACCCATTCCGTCACACAGACCATTATGTAAAGCATTAAACTGGAGCATTAATTTAACCTCCCATATTTTTCTGTCCCTCTGAGTGTGAAACAGTCCCATCAGTACAGTCAATTTAATGTCCCTGACACTGTCCATTTTGGCCTAAATGTTCTCTCACTGATGTCTCTGTCTTTTTGTTGGTCTTTTTGTTGTTAAAGGGATAGTAATGTCAGAAAAAAAGTAATAACTATATGGTATATACAATTAAAAAAGAGTACTTGCACTTATTTGTATCTCTCAAACCATTATGGTTTGAGAGATATAAGAAAATAAAGTTCTCTGGTCCTTCTCCTTTCTGCTTGATGAGCTGTAAATCGGTCAGAAGCAGATTCAGGTCTCTTGACCAGATATGGCTCTTCAGCAGCGCCGATATAACGATATCTAAAGATAAATACTTAATTTGGAATGGTCTACAAAGTGTGCCTGGCTTGCAAGCACACTTTGTAGACCTTTCTAATGAAGTATTTATTTTAAATAGCATGATTTCAGCTCTGCTGAAGAGCCTCTGTCTGGTCAAATGACTGGAATCTGCAGCTGTCAGCTAGATGGCAGACTTGAGTAAAACAGCCAGGAAAAGGTAACTTTAGCAAGTTATATCTCTCAAACATAAAGGTTTGAGAGATAAGACTTAAATTGATAATCTTTTTTTAATGTCTACAATATTAAATCAACTTAAAATTAACCATTACTATCCCTTTAACACTGGATCTGTGGGAATTACACCTTTTATGTAATGGCTGTCCATTCACCCACATAAAGAGCTGTTGAGCATTTTGCACACATGATGAGGTATATTACATTGGATGATTTGCATTGGAAGGTACCATTGATCTTATGGTGTATCTGGGTGTTTTGAATGGGTACCTTGTATCTGGTGTAAATGTGTGCACAGGTTTCACACCTCCTTTGTAGGCAGGGAGATGTGCCGCTTTTGTATTTGATGCTAAGGAGTGCACTGAATAAAAATACAAAAAAGATCACATCTCCCTGCCTGCAAATGAAATGTGAAACCTATGCACACATTTATACCACAAAAAGGTACCCATTCCAAACAACCAGATACACCATAAGATCAACGGTATCTTCACCTGCAAATCATCCAAAGTAATATACCTCATCATGTGTGCATCAGACAAATACAAGCCAGCGGATGTTTGGAACAGGCTGAGGTCAGGACTAGAGACAGCAGCATGGTTGAAATCAAACAGAGGTCAAGACTGGAGACAGTGGATGGTCAAGATCAAGCTGAGGTCAGGACTTGAGACTGGATAATTGTTGAATATAAGCCGAGGTCAGGACAGGAACAATGCAGACAACAGGAACTCTGTAACAGACTTGATAATATGGCACCAAAGGATAGATGCCAAAGGTATAAATAGGAGCTTCAACGAATGGGATCAAACCCCAATGGAGGAAGGATGAAATCCAGAGAGGAGCAAACAGGAGCTGAGACAATGGTGCTCCATGAGGACCAAAAAGGAACCATGACAGTACCCTCCACTTAACAGGAGACCTCTGGGCGACCAGGTTTGTTAGGAACATGATGATGCAATGCCCAGATTAACCTGAGTGCATGAACAAAGGAAGCCGGGATCCAAGACCAATCTTCAGGACGAAAACCTTTCCAATCAACAAAATATTGTACATTTCCTCGAACAAGGTGAGAATCCAAAATCTTCTTCACTTCAAATTCCTGATGACCATCAAACAACACCAGGCAGGGCATCTGGTGAACAGACCATACATATGGAACACTCTAGGAATCTTTAAAGTAGATGGAAGATCTAACAAATATGATACTGGAGATAGAGGTTTCACAACTCGAAATGGACCAGTAAATCTGGGACCAAATTTAGCAGTTGGTTGTTGAAACCACAAATTCTTGGAGGACAGCCAGACTCGATCCTCAGGAGAAAAAGATGGAGGAGAATGTCTTTGAGCATTTACTGATCGCTTATAGAGAGAGACTGCTTTAGTAAGTCGTGCTTGAATGGTTCACAGTGAAACTGTAGATCATCCACAGAGCGGAGTGCGGCCAGCACATCTACTGAAGGGGATATAGGCAATGTTACGGTTTTCAGACACTCAGACAGTGGTAGATAAAATAAATGGAGTTTTATTAAGTAAATGAAGAACAAGGTCTCCACTGGGGCGGTACTGGTATAACAGATAACGACAGAGATACCTGGCACAGCAGGTAATACTAAACAAGTAAGGAAGCACAAAACAGGACTCAAGAGGTTAATAGTACTGGTTATCAGTCTCAAATGTGGTGTTAGGTACGCCCTTGGTGCTGCATATAGCTATGTGTGCTGTAAGGTAGCACCCAAGTCCATTCACTGTGTAGAGCTGTAGCATAAAGTTCTGGCTGAACGGGAACTGCAATTGATAAGGAGATAGCCCCCACTGGTGTAACCGGAGACTACAGTATAGTGATTGCGTGAGCCAATAGCCCCCACGGGCGTAACCGGAGACTTCTAATATCACAGTTGCTTAAGCCAATAGCCCCCACGGGCGTAACCGGTGACTACAGTATCGTGATTGCTCGAGTCAATAGACCCCACGGGCGTAACCGGAGACTACAGTATAGTGATTACTTGTGCTGATGGCCCTAGCGCGGGCGTAACCGGAGACTACTGGGTACTGCTTGCCAAAAGCCACGGGCGTAACGGAACCACTGCTCGGTCACGGAGAGCCGCCGACTACTAAGGCCCGTAAGCGGCCGGCTCACAGAGACAGCGGACAGCTTTAGGCGATAGGTGGAAAAGCAGCAGTAATCGGATGAACAACACCAGGGTCTCGAGAGCAGGAATCGACTCAGCACAGTAAGATCTGGACTCAGCACACGAAAGGCAGATAATGGAAGACTCAGCAATGGCTCAGCAACTGACAAGCGGAGGCTCAGTCACACTATGCAGTATCAGAATGTCGCCAAGGCGACAACGGAGAGGTCGGTCAGCAATGCAGGAGCAGGACCAGAGTGCTCGGTAGTCAGCCAGGCCGGATCAGGATACACAGGAGATTCACAGACAAGCCGGTTCGGTAACGTAGAAGGGTCGTCAGCCAGGCCGGGTCAGATGCAGTAGGAGATTCGCAGACAAGCCGGATCAGGAACAAGCAGGAAGTCAGCCAGGCCGGGTCAATCACGGAACAGGAACACAGGAACATCGTCGAGCAAGCCTAGTCGGTGCACGGTGGATCAGGATACAGAAACAGCAACGCTGGCAGGAAACACCACGAAAGGGCACCTGACAGGTGCCAATGACCGGATTATAATGGATAACCAGGGGCGGGCCAACACAGCTCAACCAATCCGGGAGCAGCACAGTTGAGAGTGACAGAAAGGATCACGGGGACCGTGATAGTACCCCCCTCTCAAAGACCCCCTCTCCCTGCCGGAGGTCTAGGTTTCTGAGGGTATTTAGAGTGGAAGTTGCGCAACAGTCTGGGCGCGTGTAGGTCCTTCTGATCTACCCAGGACCGTTCCTCAGGGCCATACCCTTTCCAATGTACCAAATATCGCAACTTCCCCCTAAATCTCCTAGAATCAATTATACTCTGAACCTCATATTCCTCCTGGCCCTGAACGTCCACCGGCCCAGGAATCACTGGAGTGGTAGTGTAACGGTTGCAAACCAATGGTTTTAAGAGGGATACATGGAACACATTATGTATGTGCATAGATGCTGGAAGTTCCAATGCATACGAGACTGGATTCACCTTGTGGATGACTTTAAATGGACCAATGAACCGAGGTGCCAGTTTATTGGAGGGCACCTGTAACTTAAGATTTCTGGAGGAAAGCCACACTCTATCCCCCACCTGGAAGGAGACCGCTGGCAGCCTTCTACAATTGGCATGCTTCTGGTAGCGCTGAAATGACTGGCTGAGGGTCCTCTGCACCTGTGCCCAAGTGGAACGGAGCTGCTCAATATGCTCATCCAGAGCTGGGATTTGTTGTGCCTGGAATGAGTCCAGGAGTAGACAGGGCTGGAACCCATAGTTAATGAGAAAAGGGGAACTCCCGGACGATGAATTAACTGCACAATTCCTGGCAAACTCCGCCCAAGGCAACAGGTCGGCCCAATTGTCATGATGATCGGTTACAAAACAGCGCAAGAACTGTTCCAGACCGTGATTGGCACGTTCAGCGGCTCCATTAGTCTGGGGGTGATATGTGGAAGAAAACGACAACTGGATGCCCATTTGCCCACAGAATGCCCTCCAAAATCTGGACACAAACTGGCTACCATGGTCAGATACTACCACTCTAGGCACCCCGTGCAAGCGAAACACTTCCTTAGCAAATACCACCGCCAACTCCTGAGCCGATGGAAGCCCAGGAAGGGGCACAAAATGAGCCATTTTTGAGAACCTATCAACCACCATAAGGATAAATGTGTACCCTCTGGATGCTGGCAACTCTCCCAGAAAGTCAATGGAAATATGGGACCATGGGCGGTCGCCATTAGGTACTGGTTGAAGCAGACCTACTGGAAGATGCCTGGGTGTCTTGGCACGGGCACAGGTGGCACAGTCTGCAGTAAAAGCAGAGCAATCAGCCCTAAAGGAAGGCCACCAAAACAACTGGGAAAGCGACCAACAAAGCTGATCCCTTCCAATGTGCCCAGCCGCCTTAGATGAGTGGTAGGTTTCCAATAGACGGGTACGTAATGGCTCATCGACAAAGCACTTGCCAACTGGAGTTTGTGGAGGAGCCCTAGACTGCAAGGCCAAAATGTCTTCCCCCAGTGGCGAAGTGATACTCGTGCGAATAGTGGCCAGAATACGGTCTGGCTGAATAATGGGTACTGGTTCCTCCTCCCTCTCAATGTCTGAGACAAACTGTCTGGACAAGGCATCTGCCCTGACATTCTTGGACCCCGGCAGGTAAGAGACCACGAAGTTGAACCGGGAAAAGAAGAGCGCCCATCTGGCCTGACGTGAGGAGAGTCTCTTAGCCTCCGAGAGATATGTTAGATTCTTGTGGTCCGTCAGAATTAGTACTGGTGTCTTAGTACCTTCCAATAGGTGATGCCACTCCTTGAGTGCCAGAATGATAGCCAAGAGTTCCCTGTCACCAATCTCATAATTGCTCTGGGCGCTGGACAGTTTTTTTGAAAAGAACCCACAAGGTCTTAATGTACCACCTCCCACCGGGCGTTGGGAGAGTACTGCCCCGACCCCAACCTCAGAGGCATCAACTTCAAGGGTAAACGGCAGGGCTGGGTTAGGGTGCGACAGCACTGGGGCAGCAGCAAAGGCAGATTTAAGTGTCTCAAACGCATTCTCAGCTGCCTCAGACCATTGAGGAGTAGCGCCCTTATGAGTTAAATCGGACAATGGTTTCACAATCGTGTAGAAGCTTTGAATGAATTTCCTATAATAGTTGGCAAAGCCCAGAAAACGCTGACTAGCTTTTAACCCTTTAGGACGAGGCCATTGTAGGACAGCTCCCAACTTCTCTTGGTCCATGGCAATGCCATCCTTAGAGATTACGAACCCCAGGAAGGGCACCTGGGATCTGTGAAATTCGCACTTCTCAAGCTTACAAAACAATTTATTTTTGTGTAGTCGAGTCAAAACCTCAGAAACATCCTTGATGTGTTGGGTAAGGTTGTTAGAGTGAATCAATATGTCATCAAGATATACCACAACACAGGACTGAAGCATGTCCCTAAGGATGTCATTAATAAGCTCCTGAAATACCGCAGGAGCATTACATAGGCAGAATGGCATTACCAGATATTCGTAATGCCCAGATCTGGTATTAAATGCCGTCTTCCACTCATCACCAGCCCTGATTCTAATCAGGTTGTAAGCAGCCCGGAGATCGAGTTTAGTAAAGATGGAAGAGCCCTTTAACCTGTCGAATAACTTGGTAATGAGTGGAATGGGGTAGGCACTTGTGGACATCAGTTTATTTAGACCCCTGTAGTCAATACAAGGCCTGAGCTCCCCATTTTTCTTTTTTACAAAAAAAAACCCGGCACCCGCCGGTGAGGTAGATTTACGGATAATCCCTCTCTTAAGGGCGTCCTCAATATATTCCTCCATAGCCCTATTCTCCTCTACTGACAACGGATAAGTGCGGCCCCTGGGAGGCACCGTGCCCGGGGCCAGATCAATGGCACAATCATAAGGTCTATGTTGAGGCAGGGTGCCAGCCTCTCCCTTACTGAATATGTCACTGAATTCCTGGTATTCAGCTGGCAGAGAGGGAGAGGTACACAGTAACCTGACAGGGTGTGAGAGACAGTTATCCGCACAATATTCTGACCAAGACAATATTTAGCATCTTTTCCAGTCAAATTGGGGGTTGTGTAACGATAACCATGGGAACCCCAAAATGACTGCGTGATGAGGCGAATTAATTAATTGAAATTGCACTTCCTCCTTGTGAAGAGCCCCAGTAGCCACTGTAATAGGGGTAGTCTCCAAAGTGATAAGTGCAGGTTCTAAAGGCCTGCCATCGATGGCTTCAATAGCGAGAGGGGACTCCCTTTTAACTACCGGAATCTTATGCAACTCAGCGAAGGAGCGATCCATGAAATAGCCGGCAGCACTGGAGTCTACCAGGGCTAAAACTGACACAGAGGACTCCGACCACGTAAATGCCACCTGGATGGTGGGTCTCTGTGTACTAGTGTCTAGGGACTGTTGTACACCACCTAGGGCCTGTTCCCCAAGGTACCCTAGGTGCGTTCCTTTCCTGGCCGAACCGGATAGGAGCGTAACTGGTGCCCAGCTTTACCACAGTATAGGCATAAACCCATTCTTTTACGGTGCGCCCTCTCCTCCTTCGTAAGTCTGGTGAACCCGAGCTGCATAGGCTCCCCTCCCTCCGTAGTACGTTCAGGAGGAACGGGTGGTGAGGGTGGGTTCACGAGACTGCCGTACCCAATATTCCTGGGTCTTGCCCTCTTAGCCAATCGCCTTTCTCGAATACGGGAGTCAATAAGCATAACGTAATCAATGTATTCATCAAGATCAGTAGGCACGTCTCTGGCAGCAATTTCATCCTTAATGGAATCTGACAGGCCCTGGGCAAAAGCCGCGACTAATGCCTCGTTATTCCAGCCCACCTCCGCTGCCAAGGTTCGAAATTCAATAGCGTAGTCGCCCAAAGTGCGTTCTCCCTGTTGTACCTCCAATAACCTCTTGGCAGCAGAGGCGGCTCTACCAGGTACCTCAAATACTCTGCGGAATTGTCTTACAAACTCCCTAAAATTCAGGGTGCAGGGTTTGGCATTCTCCCAGAGAGGATTTGCCCAGGATAACGCCTTGCCAGTTAATAGGGAAATCATAGACCCAACCTTGATTCGATCATTAGGGAATGCTTGAGGCATGAGCTCAAGGAATATCTCCAATTGATTAATAAAGCCTCTGCATTGGTTAGGTTCGCCATCATATCTTAACGGTAACGCCGCCGCTGCCGTGAACCCTCTGGACTGAGTGGTTGGGGTAACCGACAGATTTTCCGGTGTCGAGACTGGGGTGACCACCGGATTCTGATTAGGTTTGTCTAGGTGTACCGTTCTCTCGAGTAATGTCTGCATGGCCAGTGCCAACTGGTCGAGGTGCTGCTCGTGAACATCCATTCTCCAATGGATATTCTGGGTACCAGTATCTCCCTTGCTGTCTGAGGTCATGGCCCTTTCGTACTGTTACGGTTTTCAGACACTCAGACAGTGGTAGATTAAATAAATAGAGTTTTATTTAAAACAAAAAGAAAGACAAGGTTGCCACTGGGGCGGTACTGGTATAACAGAATACGACAGAGATACCTGGCGCAGCAGGTAATACTAAACAAGTAAGGAAGCACAAAACAGGACTCAAGAGGTTAATAGTACTGGTTATCAGTCTCAAATGTGGTGTTAGGCACGCCCTTGGTGCTGCATATAGCTATGTGTGCTGTAAGGTAGCACCCAAGTCCATTCACTGTGTAGAGCTGTAGCATAAAGTTCTGGCTGAACGGGAACTGCAAGTGATAAGGAGATAGCCCCCACGGGCGTAACCAGAGACTACAGTATAGTGATTGCGTGAGCCAATAGCCCCCACGGGCGTAACCGGAGACTTCTAATATCACAGTCGCTTAAGCCAATAGCCCCCACAGGCGTAACCGGTGACTACAGTATCGTGATTGCTCGAGTCAATAGCCCCCACGGGCGTAACCGGAGACTACAGTATAGTGATTACTTGTGCTGATGGCCCTAGTGCGGGCGTAACCGGAGACTACTGGGTACTGCTTGCCAAAAGCCACGGGCGTAACGGAACCGCGGCTCGGTCACGGAGAGCCGCTGACTACTAAGGCCCGCAAGAGGCCGGCTCGCAGAGACAGCGGACAGGCTTAGGCGATAGGTGGAAAAGCAGCAGTAATCGGATGAACAACACCAGTGTCTCGAGAGCAGGAATCGACTCAGCACAGTAAGATCTGGACTCAGCACACGAAAGGCAGATAATGGAAGACTCATCAATGGCTCAGCAACTGACAAGCAGAGGCTCAGTCACACTATGCAGTATCAGAATGTCGCCGAGGCGACAACGGAGAGGTCCATCAGCAATGCAGAAGCAGGACCAGAGTGCTCGGTAGTCAGCCAGGCCGGATCAGGATACACAGGAGATTCGCAGACAAGTCGGTTCGGTAACGTAGAAGGGTCTTCAGCCAGGCCGGGTCAGATGTCGTAGGAGATTCGCAGACAAGCCGGATCAGGAACAAGCAGGAAGTCAGCCAGGCCGGGTCAATCACGGAACAGGAACACAGGAACGTCGTCGGGCAAGCCTAGTCAGTACATGGTGGATCAGGATACAGAAACAGCAACGCTGGCAGGAAACACCACGAAAGGGCACCTGACAGGTGCCAGTGACCGGATTATAACGATAACCAGGGGCGGGCCAACACAGCTCAACCAATCCAGGAGCAGCACAGTTGAGAGTGACAGAAAGGATCACGGGGACCGTGATAGGCAATAACCGTGGATGATACCCCAAGGCTGCACAGAAAGGGAAGCAGTGTAGGGATTCATGGCAAGAGTTGATGCTAATTCCACCACTGGGAGAAGATCTAACCAGTTGAAATGGTGCTGATCAACATAATGATAAAGAAATTGTGTACTCTGTCTGACCGTTTGTTTGAGGGTGGTAAGCAGATTGAGGGTCACCAGAATTGACATCCTAACATGTCAAGTGTTCTGGATATACTCGGATGACCAAAAGAAGAGGCAGTATGGGCCAATAATGAGGAGGTGAACGAATAACAAATGGGCGGGCTTGGAGAGGGTCGCCGGCAAGGTAGCTTCAACTTGCTGGATATTAAAGGGATAGTAATGTTTAATAATAAAAGCAGCTCAAATTAATCTTCAAAGTATTTGGGCCATTGAGAGTGTTATTTCAATACTGTCAGAGTTGTAGATCAAGAGTAATTGAATAATAAAGTATCCCCCTCCCACCCCTTTTACTGGTTTAACACTGCTCAGCTCAGAGCAGCAGGGTGGTGTCCACATGGATTGTAGAGAGGGACAATCTTCAGTTAACATTAGGGAAAAACCTGTCAATGGTGGCAGGGTTTTCATTGTTCTCAAGTAAGAAAATTGTCCCTTGCTGCGACCTGTCCTGTCAAGAGACCAGATTCCACATCTGAGGGGAGGTGGCTTACACTAGGCAAAAGTGGCGGGAGGGGGATACTTTATCATTTATTTACTCTTGAACTACAACTCTGACACTATTGAAATAACACTCTCCATGGCCCAAATACTATGAAGATTAATTGGAGCTGCTGTTTTCTGAAACATTACTATCCCTTTAACCAAGTTGGAAGTAGAAATAGATGCAACAATACAATCTGAAGGAATGATGGGTTCAGATTGAAAGGGAGCAGCCACTGAAACTGTCTGGAAATGGCATCAGCCTTAACATTCTTAGAGCCTGGGATGTAGGAGATAACATATTGATTCTTGTGGTCAGTAGGAATGAAGACTAGAAAACTAGCACCCTCCAGTAAATGTCGACATTCTTCCAGGGCCCATTTGATAGTCAGCACTTTGCGATTCCCTACGTCGTAGTTTGATCCACCTGGGAAAAGCGTCTCAGAAAGTAGGAAAAGAGATGTCTCTGGCCAGTCTTAGGACGTCTTTGAGGCAGAATGGCATTGGCTCTTAGTTCAGGTTTGTACACGTCCACTGTAAACGGCTGAGAGGTGTCAGGATATTGGAGTACAGGTGCCTATGCAAACGTATTGTGCTGGTTTACTCCGTGTTGGAAACAGTGTTATGACATCACAATGTCAATGCCTGTTTGCTTCATGTAAAGGAAAATTATTGTGGTAGTTTACTCAGTGTTAGAAACACAGAGCTATGACATGATTATGTCAATGCCTAATGTCTTCAGCTAAATGAGAAGTATTGCTCTGGTTTCCTTCTTGCTTGAGACACAGTACTATGACATCATAATGTCAATGTCTAATGACTTCAGGTATAGAAGAACTATTGCTCTGGTTTCCTTCCTTCTCAAGGTACAGTATTATGACATCATAATGTCAATGCCTATTGGCTTCTTGTAAAGGAGAATTATACTCTGGGTTCCTTCTTGCTCGAAACACAGTACTATGACATCATAATGTCAATGCCTATTGGCTTCATGTAAAGAAAAATTATTGTGCTGGTTTCCATCTTACTCGAGACACATTATTATGACATCAGAATGTCAATGCCTATTGAATTTATGGAAGGGAAAAGTATAGTGCTGCTTAACTCCGTGTTGGCAACATAGTATTATGACATCACAATGTCAATGCCTACTGCTTTCAGAAAAAGGAGAATTATTCCTCTGGTTTCCATCATAATGTCAATGCCTATTGGCTTCTTGTTAAGGAGAATTTTTGCTCTGGTTTACTTCTTGTTCGAAACACACTACTATGACATTATAATGTCAATGCCTATTGGCATGGTGCTGGTTTACTCCGTGTTGGAAACACAGTATTATGACATCAAAATGCAAATGCCTGGATAGGCATAGACATTATGATGTCATAATACTGTGTCTCGAGTAAGAAGGAAACCAGAGCATTATTTCTTCTTTACCTGAAGCCAATAGGCATTGACCTTGTGATGTCATAATATTGTGTTTCAAACATGGACTAAACCACAGTACTATATTTCAAGCAAAAAGAAAACCATAGCAATAATTATCCATGAAGCCAATAGGCATTGACATTATAAAGTCATAATACTATGTCTCGAGTAAGAAGGAAACAAGAGCAATAATTCTACTTTACCTGCAGCCAATAGGCATTTTCCTTTTAATGTCATAATACTGTGTATCCAACACGGAGTAAACCAGAACAATAATTCTCCTTTACATTATGCTAATAGGCATTGACATTATGATGTCTTAGTACTGTGTTTCAAGCAAAAAGGAAAACAGAGCAATAATTTTCCTTTACCTCAAGCCAAAAGACATTGACTTTGTGATGTCATAATACTGTGTTTCAAACACAGAGCAAACCAGCACAATAATTCGACTTTACATTATGATGTCATAATACTGTGTCTTGAGTAAGAAAGAAACCATAGCAATATTTATCCTTTACCTGAAGCCAAAAGACATTGACATTGTGATGGCATAATACTGTGTTTCCAACATGGAGTAAACCAGCACAATAATTCTCCTTTACATGATGCCAATACGCATTGACATTATGATGTCATAGTACTATGTCGATGTAACGGTTTGTTTGACTCACAGACACTGGGTTAGGATAAAAACACAGTTTTATTGAATACAATAATACAATAAGAACCCTCACAGGTCCTGTAATATACAACAGTATAGTACAGACACACGACAGGTAATTTATTCAAAGCCCACACAGATCCAGCACAAATATAGAAGCACAAACAGTATGTACTGACACAGGTCAGGCAGAGAAGTAGGTTCCCAGGATTCCGGCACTGCAGGAGTTAAAGGTCATCACTGATGGTAAACAGTCCCATAGGAGAAGGTACTCAAATGATCCTTTAACAAGCCTAGGTCAGCACACATCCGTGAGCTACCAGTCCAACTGAAACAGAGGAGCACTACCGGAGCAATCACGGAGGCAACACTTGCAGCTGGTATGACAGTAGCGGAAGACAAGCCAATGGCACTTTACCGGAGAAATCACAGAGGCAACAATTGCAACCAGTATGACAGTAGTGGAGGACAAGCCAATGGCACTTTACCGGAGCAATCACGGAGGCAACACTTGCAACCGGTATGACAGTAGCAGAGGACTAGGCCAGAGGAGCTCCGTCGGAGCAGTAATAGAGACAACACTTAGCAATCTGCCGGAGCAGAGGCGTAGGACAAGTCTAAGGCACCGGATATAAGAATGTCGTCGAGGCGACAAGGACCAGGGAACCAGGAACGAAGATCCAGCCGGGTTGGTGCACAGGAACAGGAATGTCAGCCAGGCCGGGTCAGAACACAGGAGCAGGAACGTAAGCCGGTCTGGGTCGGTATACAGGAGCAGGAACGTCAGCCGATCCGGGTCGGTACACAGGAGCAGGAACGTCAGCCAGGCCGGGTCGATACACAGGAGCAGACAATGAAGAATAGTCAGGCAATCCAGGTCGGTACACAGGAGCAGGAACTGGAGAGTAGTCAGACAGCCCAAGTCGGTACACTGGGAACTTCTTGAGCAGAGTTAGCACTGGTACAGGAACACCACGAAAGGGCACTGTGTGGGTGCAGGAGCCCAGTATATAAAGGCCATACTGGGCGGGCTCAACACAGGGCAACCAATGAGAGCATACACAGGATAACTGACAGAAAAACATAAACAAGGGAGCACGGGCACCCTGATAGTACCCCCCTCTCAAAGTCCCCCTCTCCTGGAAGAGGGACCTGGCTTCTGAGGATATTTAGAGTGAAAATTGCGCAGTAATCTAGGAGCATGAAGGTCCTTCTGATCAATCCAGGAACGGTCCTCAGGACCATAGCCTTTCCAGTGGACCAAGTACTGCAATTTTCCTCTAAATCTGCGTGAATCAATAATGCTTTGAACCTCATACTCTTCCTGACCCTCCACTTCTACTGGGCCGGGAACCACAGGAGTGGTAGTGTACCGGTTGCATACCACAGATTTCAAGAGAGATACATGGAACACATCATGAATGCGCATAGACGTAGGGAGATCCAAGGCATATGAGACATGGTTCATTTTACGGATCACCCTGAATGGACCAATAAACCGGGGAGCCAGTTTGATAGACGAAACTTGCAACCTGAGGTTTCTGGAGGATAGCCATACCCTGTCCCCAACCTGGAAGGAGACTGCTGGCAGTCGTTTACAGATGGCGTGGCGCTGATGACGCTGGAATGACTGACTGAGGGCCCTCTGAACCTGTGCCCAAGTGGAGCGGAGTTGCTCTATGTGCTTGTCCAGAGCTGGAATCTGTTGTGACTGGAAGGAGTCCGGGAGCAAACAAGGCTGGAACCGTAGTTTATGAGAAACGGGGAGCTCCCGGACGATGAATTGACCGCACAGTTCCTGGTGAACTCTGCCCACGGCAACAGGTCTGCCCAGTTTTCATGATGATCTGTGACAAAACAGTGCAGGAACTGCTCCAGTCCCTGATTGGCACGCTCAGCGGCCCCATTGGTCTGGGGATGGTAGGCAGATGAGAAAGACAGTTGAATGCCCATCTGTTCACAAAATGCTCTCCAAAACCTGGACACGAACTGGCTCCTGCGGTCGGATACCAGAACTCTAGGTACCCCATGCAACCAAAACACCTCCTTAGCGAAAACAACAGCCAACTCCTGGGCAGAGGGAAGGCCAGGGAGGGGCACGAAATGAGCCATTTTAGAAAACCTGTCAACCACCATCAAGATGAACGAATACCCTCTAGACACTGGCAATTCTCCCAGGAAATCAATGGACAAGTGGGACCAGGGACGTTCACCATTAGGCACTGGCTGGAGTAGACCCACTGGGAGGTGTCTAGGGGTCTTGGCACGCGCACAGGTGGCACAGGCTGCAGTAAATGCAGAACAGTCAGCCCTCAGGGAGGGCCACCAGAAAACTTGTGAGAGAGACCATATTAATTGATCCCTCCCAATATGCCCAGCAGCCTTAGATGAGTGGTATGTTTCAAGTAAATGGGTACAAAATGGCTCATCAACAAAACACTTGCCCACTGTGGTTTCCGGGGGGGCCATAGTCTGGGTGGCCAGAATCTCTTCCCCCAGTGGCAAAGTGATACTAGTACATAGGGTAGCCAGGATGCGGTCAGGCTGTATAATGGCTACTGGGACCTCGTCCCTATCGGTCTCAGGCTCAAATTGTCTAGACAGGGCATCAACCCTAACATTCTTGGAACCCGGCAAATATGATACTATGAAGTTGAATCGGGATAGAAACAGAGCCCATCTGGTCTGACGAGAGGACAATCTCTTAGCCTCTGAAAGATAGGCCAAGTTTTTGTGGTAAGGATTAGGACAGGGCTTCTGGTACCCTCCAGTAGGTGACTCTATTCCTTCAGGGCAAGAATGATAGCCAGCAGTTCTCTGTCACCTATCTCATAATGACTTTGGGCACTCGACAACTTCTTAGAGAAAAACCCACATGGTCTGAGAGCGCCCCCTGCCACCAGGCGTTGAGATAGTACTGCCCCTACCCCAATCTCAAAGGCATCGACCTCCAGCGTAAATGGAAGAGACGGGTTGGGGTGGGATAGTACAGGAGCAGCTGCGAAAGCGGATTTCAGTGTCTCAAAGGCATGCTCGTCTGCCTCAGACCACTGGGAAGGATTAGCACCCTTGTGCGTGAGGTCAGACAGTGGCTTCACAATAGTGGAGAAATTCTTGATAAACTTTCTGTAATAATTGGTGAACCCCAAAAAGCGCTGGATCGCCTTTAACCCTTTGGGCCGTGGCCATTGTAATACGGCTGCGAGTTTCTCCTTATCCATAGAGATACCTTCCTTAGCGATCACGAAACCCAAGAAAGGCACTCTGGATCTGTGAAACTCGCACTTTTCCATTTTACAGAATAGTTTATTTTTGCGCAAGCGGAGCAACACCTCGGACACATCCTTGATGTGTTGGGACAAATTAGCCGAGTGTACAAGTATATCATCAAGGTAGACTACCACACAGGACTGTAGCATATCACGGAGGATATAATTAATACATTCTTGAAAGACCGCAAGTGCGTTACAGAGACCAAATGGCATAACTAGATATTCATAATGCCCGGATCTGGTATTAAATGCTGTTTTCCACTCATTCCCAGCTTTTATCCTGATCAGGTTATAGGCCGCATGTAGGTCTAATTTCGTAAAAATGGAGGAACCTTTTAACCTGTCAAATAGTTCGGTGATGAGTGGTATTGGATACGCATTCTTAGGCATCAATTTGTTTAGGCCACGGTAATCAGTGCATGGTCTTCTTCACAAAAAAGAACCCAGCCCCAGCTGTTTGATACTTTGTATTTATATTTGGGGCCGTACATTATGCCTTTATCGGTCTACGCTTTTCTGGTTGGGCGTTTTTCATAACTCAGGATGTGCTGTCTGGTGGGAGGTGTGTCTTTCTGTCATGGTGTCGACATTTGGTGGTTGGACTACGAGCGAGTGAATATTGATATGAGTCTATTATAGATTGTGCGTGCTTGACTCTTTCTATTCTGATGCAGACAAATTTATTATGAGTCTGACTTTTCAGGTGTGTGATTGAGATGTAGGACGGAATTTGTGGTGTATTTTACTGTGGGCTGCACTGTAAGGGATGGTTTTTGGTGTTCTCCTCACGGTCAGTTGGGGGTTAATGCTCTGCATTAGTTTAGCAACAGCAGAGGGGCAGGCACTGTGAGGCCACGTGATGTTTGTGAGAGTAATTTGGAGATGTCTGCTATACTCAGTGTTATATAACCAAGCACATACGCATGCGTAGTTTTAGACATCTTAGGGCGTAGCCTGTATTTAACCTGTAATCAAAACAACAGTGGTTAGAGCTATTGGAAACTTAGGGAGTGTGTACCTGGTATCAAGTCGGAGAGGTAGAGATTATTACCTCATCCAAAGTGGTGTGTTGCTGTTTAGCCATTTGGGACGTCAGGTCTGTCGGGCTATTCACCTGTGTAACGATCCTACGGAGTTAGCGTGGAAAGGCTCTCCCACACTGATGTTTTGCTCCAGGGGATAGATAAGTAACTTGTTTACTCATTGTATGTTTCTCTTATGTTTGTGTCTGTTTAGATCCCAGGGTCGGGTATGTCTCCCATATTCCTGTGAACTCTGGCAAAAAGCTCTTTCTTTTTAAATCCATTCCGGAGTTGGTATGCTGTCATACTTGTGTGAACTCTGGCCATAACCTGTTTAATGATTGCATGTTTAAATAAACTGTATTTCACTTCAGTGTTTGTCTTATTCTGAAATTCCAAACTTCTATTTGTAACACTGCACCTTGAAGAGAGCAGTTGTAGTCCTTCCGATATTTGAATGGCTTCGCGGTGACGTGTTTTTGCGCCTCGTGATACCACCGGATAAGCGCAGCTGTAGTTTGTTAATAGCCCGATGAAGGTAAGGTGTGGATTGGTGAAGGTAGATTTAAAAGCAATGGGTGAGGTTCACAACATTAAGATCTGTTTAATCATGAGTAAGCGCAGTTTAAGAGCGAAACGCGTTGATTATCATCTAGACATTTAATTGCTGTTTACCCACTCTGTAAGTCCTGCTGTGCTTTTCGGAGACATCTTTCCATATGCAGGAATGATTTTATATTTGAAATAAAGGTTATTGATTTTGAGATTATTACTGAGTATCCTGCTGATTGGTCCAGACATCATAGTGGTGCAGTCGTTTGTTTAAGCTGTGGAAGATACAAAGGTAAAGGAAAACCTTTTTTTCGTTTGCACACTTTTTTGATGTGTTTTGGACACTATTGGATGTTCTCTTATTCTGTGATGTAACACAATATGTTCCAGAGACCATTATATGTTGTGGTGAACGGAGCCGCTAAATCAAAGTGTGTTATGGTATTGGAGTGGTATCGGATAGGCATTTTTGGGCATTAGCTTATTTAGATCACGGTAATCAATACACGGCCTTAACTTGCCATTCTTCTTTTTAACAAAAAAGAACCCAGCGCCAGCAGGCGAGGTAGATTTCCTAATGATCCCTCTCTTGAGAGCATCCTCAATGTATTCTTCCATAGCATGATTCTCTTCTTATGACAGTGGGTACGTGCATCCCCTAGGGGGCACCACCCCCGGGGGCAAATCAATGGCACAATCGTATGACCTGTGCCAATGCCTATTGAAAAGTTTAAGACAATCCCATAGGATCTCATGCATATACATACACATACATAGAAATGACAGGAAAGTGGAAATAATAGCAAGTAAGGCTCTACCGGCCCTGCCAATATACCGGGCAAGGCAGCCTTAGCAAGCAATGGGAAAAGTTGGCTCTACTGACCCTGCCAATATACCGGGCAAGGTAGCCTATCAGAATACAAGGACAAACTGGCTCTACCAGCCCTGCCAATATACCGGGCAAGTCAGCCTAACTGACTACCAGGAGTATACAGGCTCTACCGGCCCTTTCGTACTGTCATGGTTTGTTAAGACTCTCAGATGCAAAGTTAGGTAAAAACACAACTTTATTTGTCTAAGTAGGCAAAGTGGGGCGGGCTGAAGACAGGCAGCCAATGGAGGCCCCCTACAGGTGATAGACACACAAAGGCAGCAATCACGGGCACCGTGATAACACGGTACTGGTTTGCTCCACATTCACCGGTTGCTGATCCCTCCATTATAGAACCGGTTGGGCATTACTGTTGTCCAGTACGCGGTACTGGTTTACTCCACATTCACTGGTTGCTGATCCCTCCATTATAGAACCGGTTGGGCGTTACTGTTGTCCAGTACACGGTACTGGTTTACTCCACATTCACCGGTTGCTGATGCCTCCATTATAGAACCGGTTGGGCGATACAGTTGTCCAGTATGCGGTACTGGTTTACTCCACATTCACCGGTTGCTGATGCCTCCATTATAGAACCGGATGGGCGATACAGTTGTCCAGTATGCGGTACTGGTTTACTCCACATTCACCGGTTGCTGATGCCTCCACTATAAAACCGGTTGGGCGATACAGTTGTCCAGTACGTGGTAATGGTTTACTCCACATTCACCGGTTGCTTATGCCTCCATTATAGAACCGGTTGGGCGATACCGTTGTCCAGTACGCGGTACTAGTTTACTCCTCATTTACCGGTTGCTGATGCCTCCATTATAGAACCGGTTGAGCTATACTGTTGTCCAGTACGCGGTACTGGTTTACTCCACATTCACCGGTTGCTGCCGCCTCCATTATTGCACCGGTTGGGCCTCCCTGGTTGTCCTATATGTGATACTGGTTTCCTCCACTGTTCCATCTTATGCTGCTGCTCCCATCTATACAGCATTAGTGGAGCTGTCCTTTTGTTCTCCTGGCTGCCTTGCCCGGTATATTGGCAAGGCCGGTAGAGCCACATTCAGTCGTGTCACCCTCCAGGCTGCCATGCCCGGTATATTGGCAAGGCCGGTAGAGCATGTTTCCCTTTTATAGTGTCATCTTTCAGGCTGCCTTGCCCGGTTTGTTGGCAAGGCCGGTAGAGCCTCACGCTATTGTGTCATCTTCCTGGCTGCCTTGCCTGGTACATTGGCAGGGACGGTAGAGCCTTAGTCATATTGTTAGTTCATACCATAGGCTGCCTTGCCCGGTACTTTGGCAAGGCCGGTAGAGCCTACCATGCTGTATCTTGTAAAAGCTACTGTTTGAACCCATTGTGTGCATGTGATATATATGCATGTTCAGGACCCATGAGGGATCCCATTAAACTTTTCAATAAAGTTTGATTTTTATCTTACTCTGTGTCTGAGAGTCAAAACAAACCGTGACAGTATGAAAGGGCCATGACCTCAGACAGTAAGAGTGAAGGTAACGCACAGCACATCCATTGGAGGATGGATGTACATGAGCAGCATTTGGATCAGTTGGCATTGGCCATCCAAACTATTCTTGAGTGTACTGTACTTACTGACAAGTCTGTTTCAAGTCCGGTGGTCTCCCCAGTTTCGACACCGGAGAATGATACTATTACCTCTGTGGCCTGCAGTCAAAAGGCTAACCGCTTCCGCACCATTGCCACTCAGATATGATGGCGAACCCAGTCTGTGCAGAGGGTTTATCAATCAACTTGAGATATTTCTGGAGTTGACCTCTCATTTCCCATTGATCACAGTAAAGTGGGGTTTATGATATCCTTATTGACCGGGCGTGCACTGGCATGGGCCAATCCCTTATGGGAAAATGCTAAACCTTGCACAAAAAATTTCAGGGAATTTGTGCAAACATTTTGGAGAGTATTCGAGATCCCTGGTAGAACCACCTCTGCTGCTAAACGTCTAATGGAGATTCAACAGGGCAAACGGACTGTGGGCGAGTATGCCATAGAATTCCGTACACTAGCAGCAGAGGTAGGTTGGAACAATGAGGCGTTGTTGGCTGTCTTTGCTCAAGGTCTGGGCGATTATATCAAAGATGAAACTGCAGCTAGAGAGCTGCCTAATGATCTGGACAAATATATTGATTACGCAATTCTAATTGACACTCGGATCCGTGACAGGCTTATGGCTAAGGACCATAGGGTACGGTCAAAAAGCACTGGGCCTAGCAGTTCATTTTGCCCACCCATCCCTCCCTCGTTGCCTAAATCCAATGACCATGCACGGGAACCTGGTGAACCTATGCAATTAGGTTTTACCAGGTTAACCAAAGAGGAACGAGCACTTAGCAGGAAGCAGGGGTTATGTTTATACTGTGGTAAATCTGGGCACTTGCTAAGAACCTGTCCCGTACGTCCGGGAAATGAACACACCTAGGGTACCTTGGGGGACAGGCCCTAGGTGGTGTTCATCCGTCCCCAGGTTTGAGAATACAAAAACCCACCATCCAGGTGGTACTCTCGTGGGCAGATTGCTCTGTGGAGGTTCTGGCCCTGATTGATTCTGGTGCTGTCGGATATTTAATGGATAATGCCTTTGCTGAACGGCACAAGATTCCGCTGGTTAAAAGAAAATGCCCTCTGGCTATTGATGGCAGACCACTGCAACCTGCCCAGGTTACGTTTGAAACAATGCCACTTCCTATGACTATTGGGGCACTTCATAAAGAGGAACAGCAGTTTCAGATAATCAGTTCTCCTCACCATGCAGTCATTCTGGGTTTCCCTTGGTTGCAATTGCATAATCCCCAGTTTGATTGGCAAAAGTGTGAGATTTCTTCCTGGTCCCAATATTGTATGGAGCATTGTGTGTCTCACCCGGTGAAGATTCTGTGTGCCTCCCCTTCATTGCCAGACGAGTACCAACAATTCAGTGATGTTTTCAGTAACGGGGAGGCTGGCACCCTGCCTCAGCACAGGTCCTATGATTGTGCAATTGAATTACCCCCGGGGGTGGTGCCCCCTAGGGGCTGTACTTATCCTTTGTCTTGTGAGGAGAACCAAGCTATGGAGGAATATATTTCAGATGCCCTCAAAAGAGGGATAATCAGGAAATCCACCTCGCCAGCTGGGGCTGGGTTCTTTTTTGTGAAGAAAAAGAATGGCGAATTAAGACCATGCATTGATTACCGTGGCCTAAACAAATTGATGCCTAAGAATGCGTATCCGATACCACTCATCACCAAACTATTTGACAGGTTAAAAGGTTCCTCAATTTTCACAAAATTGGACCTATGTGCAGCATATAACCTGATTCGGATCAGAGCTGGTGATGAGTGGAAGACGGCTTTTAACACTAGATCCGGGCACTATGAATATCTAGTGATGCCATTTGGTCTCTGTAATGCACCCGCAGTGTTCCAAGAACTAATCAATGATATCCTCAGGGATATGCTGCAGTCCTGTGTGGTGGTTTACCTGGACGATATACTTATTCACTCAGATGACTTATCACAACACATCAAGGATGTGTCAGAAGTGTTGCTCTGCCTACGTAAGAACAAATTGTATTGCAAATTGGAAAAATGCGAGTTTCATAGATCCAGTGTGCCCTTTTTGGGATTTGTTATTGCCAAGGAGGGTATTGCCATGGATCAGGAGAAACTTGCGGCAGTTTTGCAATGGCCACGGCCAAAAGGCTTAAAAGAGATTCAGTGATTTCTGGGCTTTGCTAATTATTACAGAAAGTTTATTAAGAACTTTTCCACGATTGTTAAACCATTGTCTGACCTTACTCATAAGGGCGCAAATCCTTCCCAATGGTCTGAGGCAGCTGAATGTGCTTTTGAGACATTGAAAAATACCTTTGCTGCTCCAGTGTTATCCCACCCCAACCCAGCTCTCCCGTTTACGTTGGAGGTCGATGCCTCAGAGATTGGGGTTGGGGCAGTACTCACGCAAAGACCAGAAAAAGGGAGTATCCTCAGACCTTGTGGGTTTTTCTCAAAGAAGTTGTCTGTTGCCCAGAGCCACTATGAGATAGGTGACAGAGAACTACTGGCTATCATTCTCGCTCTTAAGGAGTGGCGTCATTTATTGGAAGGCACCAGAAATCCTGTATTGATTCTCACAGACCATAAAAATCTGACTAATCTTTCAGAAGCTAAAAGATTGTCTTCTCGCCAGGCCAGATGGGCGTTGTTCCATTCCCGATTTAATTTTATTGTATCTTACTTGCCGGGTTCCAAGAACATTAGGGCTGATGCCCTGTCTAGACAATTTGAACCTGAGACCGACAGGGGCGAGGTCCAGGCACCTATTATACAGCCTGATCATATATTAGCCACGTTACGCACTAGTATCACTTCGCCACTGGGGGAAGAGATTCTGGCCACCCAGGCTACTGCTCCCCCAGAAATCCCAGTGGGCAAGTGTTTTGTCGATGAGTCATTCCGCACTAGACTACTTGAAACCTACCACTCCTCTAAAGCTGCTGGGCATATTGGTAGGGATCAATTAATATGGTCACTCTCACAAGTTTTCTGGTGGCCCTCTTTGAGGGCGGATTGTGCTGCATTTACCAATACCTGTGCCACCTGTGCTCATGCCAAGACACCTAGACACCTCCCTGTGGGCCTACTTCAACCAGTGCAGAATGGCGAACATCCCTGGTCTCACGTTTCTATTGATTTTATGAGAGAATTGCCAGTGTCTAGGGGATATTCCTTCATACTTATGGTGGTGGACATTAGTACCTCTCCGTGGCCTTCCCTCTACCAAAGAATTAGCGGTGGTTTTTGCTAAGGAAGTATTCCGGTTGTACGGGGTACCTAGAGTTCTGGTGTCCGACCGGGGGAGCCAGTTTATGTCTAGATTTTGGAGAGCCTTTTGTGAACTGATGGGCATCCAATTGTCCTTTTCTTCCGCATACCACCCCCAGACAATGGGGCTGCTGAGCGTGCCAATCAGGGACTGGAGCAGCGTTCCTGTGCTGTTTTGTTACTGACCATCATGATAACTGGGCCGACCTGTTGCCGTGGGCAGTTCCAGCTGTGCTTGCTCCCGGATTAATTTCAGTCTCAACAGATTCCAGCTCTGGATGAGCATATTGAGCAGCTCCGCTCCACATGGGCACAGGTTCAAAGAGCAGTCAGTCTTTTCAGCGTCATCAGTGCCATGCTAATCGTAGACGGCTGCCAGCAGTCTCTTTCCAGGTTGGGGACAGGGTATGGCTATCCTCCAGAAACCTCAAGTTACAAGTCCCGTCTAATAAATTGACTCCCCGGTTTATTGGTCCGTACAGGGTGATCCGTAAAATTAACCCTGTTTCGTATGCCTTGGATATCTCTGCGTCCATGCGCATTCACAATGTGTTCCACGTATCTCTTCACTCCCCTTGTATGCAACCGTTATACTACTAACCCTGTGGTGCCAGGGCCTATAGAGGTAGAGGGCCAGGAGGAGTACGAAGTTCAGAGTATTATTGATTCTCGCAGATTTAGAGTAAAATTGCAGTATTTGGTACATTCGAAGGGTTATGGTCCTGAAGATTGAACCTGGGTGGATAGTAAGGACTTTCATGCTTCCAAATTACTGCTAATTTTTCATTCCAAGTACCCCCAGAAACCAGGTCCCTCTTCCTAAAGGGGGGTCTTTGAGAGGGGGGTACTATCACGGTGCCCGTGATTGCTGACTTTTGCTGTCAGTCAGGTGTGTGTACTCTCCATTGGCTGCCTGTCTATTGCCCGCCCAGTATTGCCTATTTAGACTGGGCTGAGGCACCCTTTGGTTGCCCTTTCATGATGTCTCTATGTCAGTAGTCACCTGCCTTGTACCTGTATCACTGGGCCTGTTTTGCTCCTTTACCAGTGTCAGTGTTTCTTCAGAAGTCAGTGTCTCTCCTGCTTGGTTCCTGTCTCCGTTCCAGATCCGGTTGGGCTGTCGTTCCTGCTTCCGTTCCTGATCCAGTGCTGCCGTTGTTCCTGCTCCGTTCCTGACTTGGTTGGCCGTCCTGCTGTTCCAGTGGTTGTCCTGGCCTGTCTGTCGTTCCTGTTGCTGGATCCCGATTGTCATCCGTCTGTCTGCTGGGTCATCTGGGCGACATTCTGATCACTGGTTTACTCCACATTCACCGGTTGCTGATCCCTCCATTATAGAACCCGTTGGGCGATACGGTTGTCCAGTACGCGGTACTGGTTTACTCCACATTCACCAGTTGCAGATCCCTCCATTATAGAACCGGTTGGGTGTTACTGTTGTCCAGTACGCGGTACTGGTTAACTCCACATTCACCGGTTGCTGATCCTTCCATTATAGAAGCGGGCGGGCGATACGGTTGTCCAGTACGCGGTACTGGTTTACTCCACATTCACCGGTTGCTGATGCCTCCAATATAGAACCGGTTGGGCGATATGGTTGTCCAGTACATGGTACTGGTTTGCTCCACATTCACCGGTTGCTGATCCCTCCATTATAGAACCGGTTGGGCGTCACTGTTGTCCAGTACATGGTACTGGTTTACTTCACATTCACCGGTTGCTGATCCCTCCATTATAGAACCGGTTGGGTGATACCATTGTCCAGTACGCGGTACTGGTTTACTCCTCATTTACCGGTTGCTGATGCCTCCATTATAGAAACATATATACTTAAAGAAAAAAAGAGTCCAACAAGGACAATTTCTCAAAAACAGAAAAATCCCTTACCATGAGGCACTCACAACAGAGAAAACAAAATTACACAGATAAATATTTGTATTTAATGAAATACAAAAAATACATACATATACAGATGACTTTTAAAAACAATTAAAAACACATCAGAGGAGGTCAAAATAAACAGATAGTGAACCTGCATTAGATCAAAAAAGAAAAAAATTTACAAAGTAAATAATAAAAAAATATATCCTAACCTAGGAATAAAGTGAATATAACAAAATAAACAGCCACCAAAATTATAAGTACAAAAAAAATAAAATATATAAATATATCAATACTTATCCCAGAGGCAAAATAACGCAGACACCAGCTGTGGACCTCCTCTAATCATCCATCCCAACGCGTATCGCCCATTCAAGGCTTCGTCAGGGGATAAACCACCACAAAAAGTTCACAGTATTTCATATTTGAAAGGACCAATAGCATACCACTTATGAATCACATGATACGTGCATAGATCAATGACATATCACCAGCGAATCATGTGATATCCAAATATTGCTGTTAAATATAAGCCCTAAAGTCACAAAAAGCACGGTTCAAAACACTATTATTGATATACCAGATCCTATAAATATCTGCTTATCTTAATTCAAGCCAAAAGATTCCTGAAATATCAGTTCGTAGCTCATGGATCAAATGGGTCACGTGGCTATATTAGCCACATGACCGCTATGTTATATGTGATGCATAGAACAAGTATGTACGCACACATGCCCTAAAGTCACAAAAAGCACGGTTCAAAACACTATTATTAATATACCAGATCCTATAAATATCTGCTTATCTTAATTCAAGCCAAAAGATTCCTGAAGTATAAGTTCGTAGCTCAAGGATCAAATGGGTCACGTGGCTATATTAGCCACATGACCTCTATATCATATGTGACACATAGAACAAGTATGTACACATGCGCAAATAGCGACAATAAATAAATAGCAAAATATACCCAAAAAAAGACAACAAATAGCGAATACAATAAAAAAAGGGAGGTTACAAAGAACGTGCAAAAGTCACGGGAAAAGGATGGCCACGTGACCAACTAGGTCACCAGATCACCCCATTCCCGGAAATTGTGATCGTCTGTGCACTATTACACATACCACCATGAACCTTAATAGTTGTCGCATACACAAAGGAGATGTAAGTAAGATCGGTAAAATACAAAACCGAACACATATATGATGTTAGATAGATCGTGACATAAAAAATAATAAAACCACATGAATGCACATTTCAAAAAGAACCCCCATATAGGATGACACTTCCCATAAAGTTGTCTAAGGTCTAAAGGAATGGAATAATTATAAAATATTTATAAATCTCAAAATAATTCCCTATATAAATTTTACTAAGATTAAATAGAGGTCATATAAATATGTACTTGAAATTGGACCCTTCAAATATGAAAACACACACAGTGAACAAGATAAAAAAACTAAGGATTGCAGAATAACAGAAATGTACCCTAGCCATCAATATAAACATCATTCTGGACTTAATTATTGAACGAAGAAAGAGCATATTGACCATCCTAAACAATACAATTTGTAAACAATGGTGTCGGACAACAGGCAGGGGACATATATGTAAATAAGTCTTTGACATAAACCCCAATAAGTTTTATTCGGTTCCTCCTTTGTCTATCCCCCTAAAATGGGGAATAAACCAAGTACTTTATGAGCCATAGATTCATATTATCATCTCAAATCCTGGAGAATCTATCTAAGATTCCCCTTCCTTCTCCTCATATCAAATACAGATAAGTATAATCAAAGTCCTTGTCTTTTTCTTCTTCTTACACCATCCCTATCAGGACACCATCCAATTGTCTATTCATTGATCGTCATATTTCTTCTTATTGCTTGATAATCCATTCTTAGATACCCGTCTCTCCAACTGTAAACATCATATAGTCTTCTATATAAAAAAAAAAGAAAAAAATTAATCATATATAACAAAAAATCATAACTTACAAATATAAAAACAAAAAAACAAACAAACATCAATGCACATAACTCTGAAAAGACATATCTTCATTCATCCCCAAGGGCTGACACGTTTGTAAGGCATAAATCCACCAAGTCTCACGTTGTAACAATCTTTTAACAATATTACCTTTTCGTATATTAAATTGAACTTTCTCCAGACCAAACACCTTAATGTCCGCTGTAGATGCTGCATGTTTCTGTAAAAAATGAGATGCTACCGTGGTAAGTGTTATGCCTTTATCAAGATCTCCTTGTGCATTTCGGATCAATGACATATGTTTTTGGATCCTTGATTTCAGCATTTGCATGGTTTGCCCCACATAAAAAAGCTGACAGGGACATTGGATGGCATAGACACAGTCCCTAGTATGGCAATTAACAAAGTACCTGAGATTTAATCTCCTTTTCATTGCCAGACTATAAACTGATTTGGACCCACAAATAAATTTACAAATAGAACACCCCTCACATGGAAAAGTGCGTACACATTTTTGACCTGATGCATGTTTCTTATTTGGTGAAAAATGACTATGTATAAGTCTATCCGCAAGATTTCTACTCCGTCGAGCAATAATAGATGGTTGAGGTGTAAGAAATTGATTCAGAATTGGATCACTTTCCAATACATGACAATGCTTGGTAAATAATCGAACAATACTACTCCATTGAGAATTATAAGAAGTAATAGGTTGAATCTTTGTTATCTGTCCGGTTACCTTTTTCCTAGGAATGAGTAAAGCTTCTCTCTTGGTCGATTTTGCACGTTGATATTCCTTCTTAATACATGCATTTGGATATCCTCTATCATTAAACCGTTGTTTTAAATATTTTGCAAAAGACTGAAAAGATGCTTCTGTGGAACAATTCCGACGTATTCTTAAATATTGGCCAATTGGTATAGCCTTTTTTTACATGATCTGGATGTGCACTAGAGTAATGCAAAAAATAATTAACTGATGTAGACTTCCTGAACACGTGTCTGAATACAATAGTTATCGTCAATTAAAATTGCAATATCCAAAAAATCAATTTTCTTTGGAGACATGTGAGATGTTAGTCGAACATTTAAATTATTTTCATTCAGTATCTTGATAAATTACAGACATTTTTTCTGTGGTCCATGCCAAATAAAAATATATATCTTCTATAAAATGATACCACAACAAAATATGCTGTGTAAAATTCATTGTTGTGTCAATAAAAACATATTCTGACTCCCACCAGCCCAGAAACAAGTTGGCAAAAGAGGGGGCACATTTAGCCCCCATTTCTGCTCCGATGAGCTGGAGGAAGTACTCAGAGTCAAATACAAAATAGTTATGACTCAACACAAATTTGAGAAGACAGACAAGAAAATCACAAAAAGTCTGGTCAGTCCCCAAAGCGGAACATTTCAAAAATATTCAACCGCCATGACACCCTGCTCGTGGCCTATGCTCGAATACAAAGCTTCTACGTCACAAGTTACGAGCAGGGTATCGGGGTCCACTGTCAACTCCTGCAACTTAGTCAATAAATCTGCTGAATCACGAAGGTAAGAAGGGAGATCGAGTACAATGGGCTGCAGAAAAAAAAATCAATTAAAGTACAAACTGTTTAGCATAAAGAACCAATCCCTGTTACTATAGGTCTCCCCGGGGGTCTTGTAACATTCTTATACACTTTAGGAAGTACATAGAAAGTAGGAGTTACTGGATAGTCCACTATAAGGTAGTCAAGTTCTTTCTTAGTAATAACATTATTATGAGCAGCTTGATCTAAACATGATTTATACACATCTGTAGGGTCACAAGGTAATCTTTTATATGATTTTTTATTATAGATTTGTTGATGTACTTCTTGTAAATACATATCTCTGGGCCATAACACCAAATTCCCACCCTTGTCTGCCTCCTTTATTTCTATGTCAGTCCAACTCATTATTTCCTCAATGCCTTATTCTCCATTGATGTCAAGTTTTTAATAGATGAGTATAAAGGTAAATTAATTATATCTCTATACATCAATTGATAAAAGACCTTAATTTCTGGGCTGGACTGCATGGATGGTGTGAAGCTAGAAGCAGATCTAAACCTCGTTTTACATGGGTTTATTGGTGTCTCACCCATCTGACTCTCTTCCAACAAATCCAATAAATCCTGATGAAGTTCCTCTTCTGATATTAATCCCAAATTCTCTGCAGGAGGTTTATCAAAAAATATTTTTTAGGAGCAAACGCCTACAGAACAAATATAAATCTTTAGTCAGTTCAAATTTATTAAGCTGCTGTTGTGGACAAAAAGACGAACCTTTTTCAAGTACTGACCTATGTACACTAGATAACTGATGTGAAGACAGGTTAATAACACTCATTTTCCTGTATGTTGGTTCTTGCACTTGTTCTTTCTGTTGGTCTGTTTGTTCTGTGTTTGATAACCCCATTCTCTTACACCTACTTCGACGGACTCTTCTGTTGGGGCATTCCCTCATCTTCACTAAGCAGATCCGAGTCTGAACCCAAATATGACACAGATGCAACAGAGAATATATTATTAAAGGGGAACTTTCACCTAAACACGTTTTCTTCAATTCACGTAGATTACCGATGCAAACTGTGCTGTGTTTTGGTTTTTAAAAAAAACGCAATAGAAAATAAGTTTGAGGGTTTACATTTTCCCTCTTCACATATTCTCGTTCTGATCGGCACACTTTGTGCCGATGAGAATACATAACAGATCCTCCACCCCGCTGGTCCGTCAGTAAGCTGGAGAACTCTCATTGGTAGAGATCGATATCTAGCCAATGAGAGTTCTCCAACTTACTGACGGACCAGCTGGGAGGAGGATCTCCTGCATTCTCATTGGCAAAATGGTGCTGATCAGAATGAGGAGAAGAGGGATAAAGTTAACCCTCAAACTTAATTTCTATTGAGTTTTTTTTAAAAACCAAAACCCAGCAAAGCTTGAATCGGCAATGTAAATGAATTAAAGAACACATGTGTTTCGGTGAAAGTTCCGCTTTAACATAATGACCATTATCAGTCTTCTTTTGATTCTTATTTTTGACTGAACGCTTATTGCCTCTGTGTCGCCATTTATATATATTTTGGTTCTTATAACCTTGGCTGTCACTATTAAATGTAGTCTTTTTCTTATTGACTATAATTTGTTCAACTTTATCACTTCCACTTTTAACTGAGTCTGAAATGGAGCAACTCGTGTAATTATATCAAACTGTTGTAGCTTAGTCTGTAAAACTGTTATCTCTTGTTTAACTTTCATCAATAGCATAGTATCATGTTAAATCAATAACTTCATCAGATCAAATGAACATTGGTTCAAGACTTCTTCCCACTTAGTCTTGAACTCTGCCTCAGCTTCCCAAGCCGGAAGAACCTGAATTTGAAGACCATATGGTATCAATTTGCACTTTAGATATTGTTCCAAACTATTAATGTTCCACCATAAAGTAACAACTTGATAATGCACTCTAATCAAAGAATTACATGTATCTGTGAACGAATCAGTAACTTCTATCTGAGGAGCAACAACTGAGTCCCTTTCCTGATAAGAAAAGACACTCGATAATTTATCTGTCCATGCTGTTTCCAATGAATCTATATGGATATACAAAGGGGGATAGACAAAGGAGGAACCGAATAAAACTTATTGGGGTTTATGTCAAAGACTTATTTACATATATGTCCCCTGCCTGTTGTCCGTCACCATTGTTTACAAATTGTATTGTTTAGGATGGTCAATATGCTCTTTCTTCGTTCAATAATTAAGTCAAGAATGATGTTTACATTGATGGCTAGGGTACATTTCTGTTATTCTGCAATCCTTTGTTTTTTTTATGTCTTGTTCACTGTGTGTGTTTTCATAGTTGAAGGGTCCAATTTCAAGTACATATTTTTATGACCTCTATTTAATCTTAGTAAAATTTATATAGGGAATTATTTTGAGATTTATAAATATTTTATAATTATTCCATTCCTTTAGACCTTAGACAGCTTTATGGGAAGTGTCATCCTATATGGGGGTTCTTTTTGAAATGTGCATTCATGTGGTTTTATTATTTTTTATGTCACGCTCTAACTAACATCATACATGTGATCGGTTTTGTATTTTACAGATCTTACTTACATCTCCTTTGTGTATGCGACAACTATTAAGGTTCGTGGTGGTATGTGTAATAGTCAGTGCACGGACGATCACAATTTCCAGGAATGGGGTGATCTGGTGACCTAGTTGGTCACGTGGCCATCCTTTTTCCGTGACTTTTGCACGTTCTTTGTAACCTCCCTTTTGTATTGTATTCGCCATTTGTTGTCTTTTACTGGGTATATTTTGCTATTTATTCTGAGATCATATGCGTTTTTTGTCGCTATTTGCGCATGCGTACATATTTGTTCTATGCGTCACATATGATATAGCGGTCATGTGGCTAATATAGCCACATGACCCATTCGATCCTTGAGCTACGAACTGATACTTCAGGAATCTTTTGGCTTGAATAAAGATAAGCAGATATTTATAGGATCTGGTATATCTATAATAGTGTTTCGAACCGTGCATTTTGTGACTTTAGGGCTTATATTTAACAGCAATATTTGGATATCACATGTTTCGCTGGTGATATGTCATTGATCTATTCACGTATCATGTGATTCATAAGTGGTACGCTATTGGTCCTTTCAAATATGAAATACAGTGAACTTTTTGTGGTGGTTTATCCCCTGACGAAGCCTTGAATGGGCGATATGCCCATTAGAGGAGATTAGAGGAGGTCCACAGCTGGTGCCTGCCTTTATTTGCCTCTGGGATAAGTATTGATATATTTATATATATTTTTTTTTGGTACTTATAATTTTGATGGCTGTTTATTTTGTTATATTCACTTTATTCCTAGGTTAGGATATATTTTCTTATTATTTATTTTGTATATTTTTTTCTTTTTTGATCTAATGCAGGTTCACTATCTGTTTACTTTGACCTCCTCTGATGTGTTTTTAATTGTTTTTAAAAGTCATCTGTATATGTATGTATGTATTTTTGTATTTCATTAAATAAAAATATTTATCTGTGTAATTTTGTTTTCTCTGTTGTGAGTGCCTCATGGTAAGGGATTTTTCTGTTTTTGAGAAATTGTCCTTGTTGGACTCTTTTCTCTTTAAGTATATATGTTACTGTTTAAAATCCCAAGAGCACCCCACTATTTCAGTGGTTTTCAATAGAAAAATTATCAATTAGTGCCTACCTTTATCTTTAGAATTTATCCATTATAGAACCGGTTGGGCTATACTGTTGTCCAGTACGCGGTACTGGTTTACTCCACATTCACCGGTTGGGCCTCCCTGGTTGTCCTATATGTGATACTGGTTTGCTCCACGTTTCCATCTTATGCTGCTGCTCCCATCTATACAGCATTAGTGGAGCTGTCCTGCTGTCCTCCTGGCTGCCTTGCCCGGTATATTGGCAAGGCCGGTAGAGCCACATTCAGATTGTCGTGTCACCCTCCAGGCTGCCTTGCCCAGTATATTGGCAAGGCCGGTAGAGCCTGTTTCCCTTTTATAGTGTCATCTTTCAGGCTGCCTTGCCCGGTATATTGGCAAGGCCGGTAGAGCCTTATTCCTGCTATTGTGTCATCTTCCTGGCTGCCTTGCCCGGTACATTGGCAGGGCCAGTAGAGCCTTAGACATATTGTTAGTTCATACCATAGGCTGCCTTTCCAGGTACTTTGGCAAGGCCGGTAGAGCCTACCATGCTGTATCTTGTAAAAGCTACTGTTTGAACCCATTGTGTGCATGTGATATATATGTATGTTAGGACCCATGAGGGTTCCTATTAAACTTTTCAATAAAGTTTGATATTTATCTTACTCTGTGTCTAAGAGTCAAAACAAACCGTAACATACGCCTACAAAAGGGAAATCTCCTGTCAGGTGTTTTCCACTAGTACCTGGACCAAGGAATGGTGAGGAAGTCTTCTAAATGTCAGGGTAGAGGAACCAGAGCCAGAGCACTCTGAGAAATTAAACATCTCCAGGTCTGCATAATTCTCTAAGCCAACATGCTAAAGCTAACCTCAAAGTAATCTCCCAATGACAAACAAGACCAAATCATCTCCATCAGTCTCCCCTTCCTCAGCTGAGGAATCCCCAGTAAAATCCCCATGGTCATGGCCACTGTCTTTCTTTGTTCGAAGGTTCATCTGTATTTTTAACTAAGCTCTCTCTGGTATCCTTTATGCTGATTGTTGTGGACACTGAAGAAAATGTAATTCATATATGAGGTTTGGTCCTGTATATACAAGTGTATGTTTGTTTGTTTTTATTTTGTAGGACAGTGGAATATTATTTATTACACTTTGTGATGTAATTTCACTTGTCTTTCTGAGCCGGTTTATGGTTTTTTTTTTAAATTCAGTAACAGATGATGTGTTCATACATATAGAAATGATGACACTGTAAAATAAATCCACATGGTGTCTGAAAAGACTTGAGAGCTCTTGAAAGTTTCCTTTGATAATAAATTATGCAGATAAAGAGAAGTCCATGAGGTTCAACCTCTGCCACAGTATAATCCAGAAAATGACAAATACATAATCCTTCGCGATTCCAAGATGGTTAGTCTATTTACCAAAGTGTCCCCTTTTTACCCACTAATACACAGTATATCCTTGTGTGTTTCCTTTTGCTAGAAATGTCTTTAATCTTTTCTTAAGTGTTTCCACTGTATGTGTGATTACCACATCCCTGAGCAATGAATTCCACAATTTAACAGGCCTTACTCTAAAGAACCCCTCCCCTTCCTCTTCTGAAGTTGAAACCTCCTTCCCTCTAATCATAAGAGGAGGTCCCTAGATATTTGATTAGGCTGTGTAAGGAAAAGCTCAGCAGAAAGATCTTTGTAATGAGCTTGCATATACTTATACAATGTAACAAGCTCCCTTCTTATGGGTCTTTTCGCTAAAGTAAATAAACCACTTTTGGCTTGATGTTCTTCAACCTTCAATTTTTTTCCACCCCCTTAATTCATTTTGTAACTCTTCTCCCTACTCTATCCAGTTCTAAAATATCCTTTCTCAGAACTGTGCCCCAATCTGCACATGATATTCAAGGTAAGGTCTTCCAAATGATTTGTACAGTGCCAAAGTGTTATCCACTCTTGCTTCAGTACCACTTTTTATGTTAAGTTCATAAGCAGCATGCCTGTTTGTCCAAAAGTACATCCCTTTACTCTTTACCAAATTAAATTTCAGTCTGCCATTTTATGCAATTCCATGTGTAGACAAACGCTCTAAATGTATTACCCTGCAGAATTTGGTGTATCTGCAAATATTGAATTTACCTGTATACCAAATTCCAGGTCATGTATAAACATGTTAAAAAGCAGTGGACCAAGTACTAAACCTGAAAGTACTTCACTCTCAACTTTAACTGTATTGGTGTAATGATTTTGGGAAATTCTGTGCAATTATGAGTTGCTAGAGAGCACTGGCTGGGATGCATAGCTATGGAATGTGGACAGTCACTGGTGCTCCCTTGTTGCAACATAAGATAAATTAAAGTTACTCCCTTTTTTTACTATTTATGTATTTGAAAAGATTTTTGGGATTGCTCTCCTTTGCATTCTGAGTTTTATTTTTGTTAACATTAAGTGCCTTTTTTACAATCGCTGTTGCACTAACTACTTAAAGAAATAAATATCTGCTCCTCCAGGATTAAATAATCTAAATGCCTTTTTTCTTGCCCTATATTAATACTTTAGAAGGAGATGTTGCATAGTTACAGGGATAGTAATACTTCAATTTTACAATCCCCCATCTTCTAGGTCTTAAAAAACTGAATTAAACAAGCCCGGCAGCATCTCTCAAACCTTTAAGATATCTGCTTTCAAAGTTCCCTCTCCCCCGGCGTTAGCACTCTACCTCACAGCAGTGGAATCTGGTCCCGGGTCTGGGGGAGGGTCTTCAGCAGAGCCGGGATCTCGTTATGGAAGAAGAAATCCTTCACTGAAATGGTCTTCTATGTGTGCTTGCAAACTAAGCACATGTAGAAGAGCATTTCATTAAAGTGTTAGTAATGTCTAAAATAAACTTTTTTTGCATTTAGAAGAGCTTAAAAAGCTGATATAAATGCAAAAAAACGTATCTCTCAAACCGCTATGGTTTAAGAGATACGGGCGTTAAAAGTTTGATGTTTCCTACTGACAGCTGTAAAGCTGTCAGCAGGAGATCCGTGTCGGTCGACACTATGGCGCTTGAGAAGTGCCGAGATCTTGTTACTTATACTGAATCCCTTCATTGGAATGGTCTAAAATGTGTGCCTAGTGTTCAGGCACACGTTTTAGATCATTCCAATGAAGGGATTCCATGTAAGTAACAAGATCCCGGCACTTCTCAAGCGCCACAGTGTCGACCAACACAAATCTCCTGCTGACAGCTTTACAGCTGTCAGTAGGAAACATCAAACTTTTAACGCCCGTATCTCTTAAACCATAGCGGTTTGAGAGATATGTTTTTTTGCATTTATATCAGCTTTTTAAGCTCTTCTAAATGCAAAAAAGTTTTTTTTCAGACATTACTAACACTTTAAAGGATGTCTTCTTCTATAACGCGATTTCGGCTTTGATGAACAGCCTCTGCTTGCTCATGGACTGGAGTCCCCTGCTGTCAGCTAGAGCGCTGATGTCGGGGGGGAGGGACTTTGAAAGCGGATATCTCTCAAACCATAAAGGTTTGAGAGATGCCGCTGGGTTCGTTTAAATCAGTTTTTTAAGGGCTACAAGATGGGAGATAGTAACATTGAAGTATTACTATCCCTTTAATGACAAATTTATTTAGTGCATGTGGAACACAAAAACATGGGGTAAAGTATGATCTGGCCAGGAGGGCAGGACATATCTTAAAATGCTCATTGGAGGGTAAGACTCCCTCCCTACATATTATTCCCATCAATTCAGCTTGGTTTAACAACAGAGCTGTCCAAGTTCAGTCCTTAAGGGCCACCAACATGCCAGGATGTAAGAATTTCCCTGATTGAGCCACTGACTAACTCTCTTGTGCTTATTCATTTTGTCTGACTCACCTGTGCTTCATCAGAGAAATCCTTACATCCTGGCCTGTTTGGGGGCCCTAGAGTACTGAACTTGGACAGCGCAGCTCCTTCTGCAGCCATGCCCCACCTCCAGTTATGATGCAAGTCGACCACACCAATGAGAGATAGCGAGAGAAGAATATAGTTCCTGTGAGAAGACCCTAGAAGGATTCCCACAAGCAGACAGGAGCAACCACGAGAGGTCCCCTTCTCTGGGTGGGAAACCTATGTGCCATATGGAATAAGAGAAAAGGATTTAACAGATAAGAGTAAAATCCTATTTTCCACATCAACAGACACAAAGGAATGGTTGCAAGGGACTCAAATGGAGGTTGTTTTAAAACACCCATAACCAAATTAAGTTCCCATGGACATGTGGTAGCCTTGGAGGCAGGTAAAGCATGAGCAACCCCCTGAATGAACACCCTGACATCTCGAAGAGTGGAAATACACCTCTGGAAAAACGCAGAGAGCAGAAATCAGAACCTTCAAGGAACTTTGTTGACACCATCCTGGAGAAAATAGAGAACTACAGGAAGGTCAAAGTCCTGAGAACACAGATCCCTGTCCATACACCAGGAATGAAACAGACCAAACCATATGGTAGGCCTTTGAGGAAACAGGCTTCCTAGCCTAAATCATAGTAGAAATGACCTCATTGGAGAAACCCTTTCTCCTCAAGATGAGGACTTCAACAGCAATGCCAGCTTTTCCACATCTTCTTTCCAAAGGTAGCCCTGAAGGAGGAGATCTGGTCTGGGTGGCAGTGGAAATAGATCACGAATGGAAAGGTCACCAGTTACGCAAACCACACCCTCTTGGTCCAATAAGGAGCAATCAAAATCACTGTTGCACCTTCCGTCCTGATCTTCCGGAGCACTCTGGGAATGAGAGGACTCGGAGGAAAGACATAAGCAAGGTGGAAGTGCCACAGAATCAACATGGCATCCATGGCATAGGCCAGAGGACCCCCCACCCCAATGGAAGCAAAATATCCAAACCTTTCTGCGGTTCCTTGTGGAAGACCTCACCATTGCACAATCAGGTTGAACACTTCCGGATGGAGTTCCCACTCTCCCAGATCTACATCTTGGCGACTTAGTCTGCCAGACCATATTCTACCCCTGGAATATGAATAATCGAGATGGCCGGCACGTGGACTTCTGCCCAGCCCAGAATGTACCTCACCTTGTACCAGGCAGTGGCACTTTGAGTGCCCCCCCTGACTGTTGATGTAAGCTAAGGCCGTGGCGTTGCCTGAGTGATCTCACACAGGATGGCACTTCAACTGAGAGATCGGTACACCAGAGTGAGACTGATCACCCTGAGATACAGAAGACTGATGGAATGAAGAGATTCCCCCACAATACTCCTGCCCTGGATCCCCAGCATCCCACCCCAGCCACTCAGACTGGCATCCGTCGTGACCAGTGTCCATTTCGGGATCACAAATCACGTCCGTAGATCCAGGTGGTGTTGTTGCAACCACCATTGTAGATCCCGTCCAGATTCTGGAGAGAGAGCTGCTGATCCAGGAGAGCCGGATTCCTGTGCCACGTCTTTATGACAAGTCTGTGGAGTTCCATGGTGTGTACCAGAGAGTAAGGCACCGCTTCTAGGATAGACACTAGTCAGTCCAGAGCCCTTATGTACTCCTGACAGTGGCAGAGGTCCATCTCAGAGCCCGAGAGACATCCTTCATGATCTGCAGGATCTTGTCCTGTTCCCCAGGCAGGTGTCAAACCTCATGCTTAAGAACACCAGCTTCTGGGATGGTACCGGAGAAGACATCAACATGTTTAGAATCCATCCATGGAGGACCAGGAGTTGAGCACATTATGACATACTGGGCCACGAGTTCCTTCGAAGGAGCCTTGATCAAAAGATTGTCCAGATAAAGAGTCAAATGAATGCCCTAGGTGTGAATGAAAGCTGACAAGGCCCCCATGACCTTGGTAAACACCTGAGATGCTGAGGCCAGGTCAAAAGGCAGAGAGATGAACTGATAGGGCTCCGAGCCTGAGGCAAAACACAGATATCGTTGACTGTCTGGGTAGAACGTGATGTGTAGGTACACATCCTGAAGGTCCAGAGATGCCAGAAACTCCCCAGGGCACATTGTTGCGATGACAGAGTGAAAGGACTCCATCTTGAAGTGAGCAGTCCTCACATACATGTTGAGGCACGTGAGGTCCAGGATGGGACAGCAGCTGCCATCCTTCTTTGGAACCACAAACAGGTTGGAATAAAAACCTGAACACTGCTCCTGGGGAGGTACTGGAACCAGAACCTTCTTGCCCAGCACTTACCGCACTGCATTCTGGAACAATTGCAACTTGGCAGGAACAGTAGGAACTCTGGACTGGAAGAAATGAAAGGGAGGAAGAGATATGAAACCTACCTATTCTGTACCCTTCTGAAAAAAATCTGCAAAACCCACTGGTCTGCATAGCGTTTTCCCAGGCATCCTGCAAAAATGTGAAGACTTACAACTAAGGAAACCTGTGGACAAGGATTCCAAGAATCACGTGGAAACTGGCTTGACAGACATAGCCCCTGAAGCGGATTTCTGTTTTAGCTCAGGTCCAAACAGAAACTTGCCCTGAAAAGGGAAGGAAACATTCTTGAAACACCTGGACTTCTTGGAAGTCCACAAAATTAGCCCTGAGGATAGAATCAAGCTTCTTATCTGCCACATCGGTCCCACTGAATCCGCCAAAGGCAGAGAAATGGACATGGCTAGCCTGGAGATTGGGGGATCCACAGAAAGGGGAGTAGCCCACTGCACCAAAGTTGCCTCTGAAAAGGGGTACAGCTTAGAAACCTCTTATCTGGGGTCCTTGACTCATCTAGAAGAATCTGATCAAGAGTGGCATTGGGGAAATACAGAGGAAGATTCCCTATGCCTCTGGAAGACATCTGTCGAGGATGATCCCTCATCAGGGGTGTCAGGGAACTGAAGCATCTCCAGAACAGCCCTGATAAGCCCTTCAGCCAAGGGAAGAGGGCCTGTCTCATAAAAGTCCCCATAGGAGTAGGAAGACTCAATATTTTCATATTCCCCTTCCTCACATTCTCCCACAGAAAAATCTTCATCAGAGGAACCCCTATGAGCGCAGGCATACTCTGAGATCTAGGGGCCACATACATAAAGGGTTAGGGGGTTTCCAAGACTGGAGAGACAAAATTGGGCCATTGTGGACAACTATTATTTGACCCAAGCTGGCTCTAGTTCAGCGCTGGAGGGACACAGTGTACTCTCTAGGGAGCCCTCTTTGACATGAGGAACAGTAAGCAAGGGGTCAGAGACACCCTTAAGTCCTTAACCTTAGGTCTAGCCCCATGTCCCTTAGGACCCAAACTCCAGACAGGAATAGTGTCTACTAATAGAAAAAAAATCACTGGCAACAGTTCCACAGACTAATAGGTCATTCAAGAAAAGCCCAGAGAGTACTTTATCTGGCAAGTGAAGGGTTAATCTGGAGAAGGAAAGAAAGGAGTGTCCGCCTCTGCATAGGATAAGCAAGAGAGAAGTAAAATGGTGACCGCAAAACAGGCAGGAAGGAGAAATTCTGAGTAATGTAGTCTTCTCCATTGTCATTGCCTTGCAATGCCTTCAACTCCGTCTGAGGACCCCCAAGACACTCAGGACGTGAACCAGATGAAAGGGCATGAGGAGACAAGAAGAAAGAGCCCACTATGACTTCTGTATATCTAAAACAGTTGAAGAGATATGTCCCAAAGACATTTGGCCATAAAATTCAACAAAGCAAAGATTATAGTGGAGCGGGAAGCATTCTTAAAGGAGCCGCACACCCAAACAACAGACGAAATTTGAGGTACCCCAAAAAACCCAATAACCCCAGGGAACATGTGGGAGGCATCTAAAAGAAAAGTCCCTGACCCGGATACAACAGTAGGGAAATGGTTAACTAGTCCCAATGCAGCCATTCATGCTCCATAACAGTAAAAATATACCCAACATGAGTGCAAGAGCTTCAAGGCTCAGAGGAAACCCTTATGGGAAGAGGGACAAGTAGGGAAAAAGTGGACCATGGCACTCAAAGGGTTACTCACCAACCATATCTTCTGGTTACCATTTTGAAGGAAGGAGAGCCCCAGAGAGGCACTGATGGGAGTGAAAACTTGGGTTGCAAGATTCTCTCCACAAGGCTGAAAGGGTCCACACAGCACCTGCACACTGGTCAATCCACTCCAGGGGAAGCCCAGTAATGGTAACCCTCCTAATGGGGGAATAGTAATAGCAGCATATCTAATGTAAAAAATTATAAAAGAAACTAAAAGTAAGAGAAGTGTTCTAAGCTGTCCTCACACCTTGAAGAGCATATCATAAATGGAGGCTGGGTGGGGCAGGGTTGCCTGCAGAAGGAGCTGGGAGTCTCCACCCACAAGACCTTCTCTTTTTTTTAATGTGTTCTGCCCTCCAAAGGAGAAGCACAACCCCCAATGGTACTTTTTTCCATATATTGGACAATAAAAAAAAGAAAAATAGAAGCGAGACAGGAAGGGGGGGGGGTCACTTCAGAATCCAAAGGACCCCCTGCCCTGAAAGGAAAATAAATTTTTTCTCTGGGAGGGAAGTCTAGTGTTCCACATGGACTAAAAGAAAATGATTTATTGGCAAGTACACAAAATTACCCTTTTCTTTTTTGTTCAATGTGGAACACAAGATACATGGTGCTATACCAAAGGAACTGGGAAAACCAAGATTTTACTGGTAAAAGAAACCAAGGAGGACACCTACACAGGCGCAGTGGCATGTAAGACCTTCCAACCAAAACAGTCTTCAACTGAAGTCCGCAAATTGACATGGTACTGTTTGACAACTGTGTAAAGAGATGACCATGTTCCCACCGATCTGGTGAAATGAGTAATGGCCCAAAAAGGCACTGGCATCTTCCTGATAACATATGCTTGGTGAATGGTAGCTTTAATCCAAGAAGCCACTGTCACCTTAGATGCAGTCTGTTCTGCATGAGGGCCTTTGGGAATTACAAAAAGTGAATCAGTTACTTTAAGGCTGCATGCAATGAACTTTGTACTTTAATCACATAACCACATCCAAGAGATGAAAGCTCCTGTTCCTATCTACTAGATGAATCTGGACAGAGTGAAGGATGAATATTTCCTGGTTGATGTGAAACTATGAGACAACCTTAAGGAGAAACACTATAGGACTTCTCAAAAATCATCCTACCAGAGTAAAATAGCAGAAGGGGGGTCTTACAGGACAAGGCCTGAAGTTCGGCAACCCACAGAAAAGATACAATAGCCAACAGGAACGCTGTCTTAAGAGTCAAGAACTGCAGGAAAGCTGAAGACAGAGGCTTGAAAGGACCCTTCCAAAGCCCTGCCAGAAGCAAGTTCAAGTACCATAGAGTAGTGAGTTCCCAAAAGACTGGATAGGCATGAGCCACACTTTGTACAAATGTTTGCATATCTGACAATAGATCTAGAGTATTTGAAAAAGCATAGAGGGCCAAAATCTGAACATTTATGGAACTAAAACCAAGCCCTTTCTGAAGACAACCTGAAAATGTAAAGGGCAGAGCCACGACCCCTGATTTTCACACGACTTATAAAACAAATACCATACCCTGTGACATGTTTTGGATTAAACCAGTTTACAAGCCTTTACCATAGTGGCACTGAGAGTCAGAAATAGCCTTTTTTCCTTACGATGCAGACTTCAAAAGAAGAGATGTCAAAGCCAGATTCTCCACCAATGGCAAGTGAAAATTTTGCCCTGGTGAGTAGAAATTCAGCCCTGGTGGGTATGTTATGGCTTGCAGTGGCGAGTAACTTTTCAGGTCTGGCTAGTTACAAAGGGCTTCAAATTATAAGCCCTAGGACCTGAGTATCAAGAAATCCGGTAGCAGGGGAAGCTGAAAGGGCCATGCCACAGATCTAAAATCCAAACCCGGTGGTGCCAAACTGGGGCAATTAGAATGACATGAGCTCACTTCTGACTTTTCTCAACACTCTGGGAATCAGATGGAATAGTACAATATATCTAGAGTATTTGAAAAAGCATAGAAAAAGCACCAGAGGAAAATGAAACGGGATGACCATCTCGTCCATTGCAAGAACCAGATGGTACCGGGATCTGGTACAGAACAGACATACCTTGCATCTCAACTAAAAGGCCTTTAGGTCCACCGTTGGAAGACTCCAGAGTTGAACTATAGAGCAGAATACTGTCCGACTGACCTCCATATTCCCAGGACCCAGATGCTGGCGACAGAGTCTGCCATGACGTTGTGTACCCCAAGGATGTGAACAGCAATAAGCCGGTGTGTGAGCCTCTGCGAGGATCAGTGGAACCTCAGACCATGAGGCCACACTCTTGGTCCCTCCCTGGCAGCTGATGTAGGCCACCACTGTTGCATTGACAGACTGGATCCACGTTACTGATCCCTGGAGGGATGGAGACCAATGCCACAGCTCTAGATGAATCAATTGAAGTTCCAGTACAATGATGAAAAAGACCACGCAAGTCCAAAGACTCTGAGCTGTCTGAGAGCCTAAGGTAGCTCCCCATCCTGTCATGCCCATCACTGATTTCAGAATGACCAGCAGCTGTCCCAATGACAGATAGGATCTCTGAAGTCAAACAAAGTAATACACACTGCAAATGCAGGTTTCCCGGTAAATCTGGCATCATCAATAGATGCTTCTGCAAAATACACATTGGCTTCAAGGATTTTCTAGAAAGCCAAAACAAGATCCTCTGCAGTCATGTCTGCAAAGACAGACTCCAATAGTTGCTCGAGTGACTAGGGCTGGGCGAATCAACAGTGATGGTGGGATATAAAGCAGCACCAGAAGCCCCAAAATTTGGCTTCAGAAGGAGAATCCAAGAGCTTATCTGCCTGATTCTTATGTGCAGCTGCATGCACAAGAGGAAAAGCTGTACAATTGGAAAGACAAGAGATTGAAGAATCTGCTGGTGGGGATTGGTAGCTCACTGAGCTAAGGCATTAGGTGGTTCATAGTAACATAGTTGATGAGGCTAAAAAAATGCATGCATCCATCAAGTGCAGCCCATGCCTAAACACCCCTGTTGATCCAGAGAAAAGCAAAAAAACAAAACAAAACAAAAAAAAATTGAAAATTTCCAATTAAGTCCCAAGTGGGTAAATAATTCCTTCCTGACTCCAAATGATGGTAGGCAGTTCCCTGGATCAACAATGTATCTGCATTGAAGCCATCTGTCATAATTCTCAATATTGTTCTGTGCAAGATTGGTATCCATTGGCTTTTTGAAAGTAGTTACAGCACCTACAAGCATAACATCCCGAGGCAAAGTATCATAAAAGGGAAATGTACCTGGGAAAGTACAGCCACACTTGTCTGGTTCCTTCCACTCCTCCAAAAGCAACTGGTCTAAGGAATGGTGGAGTAAAAATGGCAGCCTCCCTTTTGCTCCACCTCTTTCCAGAACTGCACTATTAAGACCCTCAGCAGGAGAAACAGGATCTTCCTAAAAAGAATCCCCAATACTGCAGAATGAATCTAAACTGTCCTGATCAGAGCCCCTCAGCTGAGGAATCCCTTACCATGGGAAAATTTCTCTCTGCAAAAATGTGATGCATTTTTTTTTGGTGGGGGGCAAGCCGGTCCTAAGAGCAAGGATGAAGCATCTCCCGAGTAGGAGAAGGAACAGAATTCCTAGAATAAATTAAAGTCTTAACCCATGCAGGTTAAGCAGAAGAGGGCACCAGAATCTGTGTGGGGGCTGTAGAACAAGAACCAGTGGAATCCCAAGAAAGACAAATTTGACATCAAGAGCCAAGGGTTAAAGGCAGAACCCCTGAAGCCCTGGTGGTCTTAGCCTTTCCCATGTCTTATTTGTGCTCAGATGTAAGATATCAAGGATGCAGGACGGAAAATAGGATAAAAGTATTTATTTGCCTCAAAGGATTAAAGCAGGTTGCAAGGAGGGAGAGACCCACCTCATGTGTCATATGTTGAAGGCAAAAGAGGAAGAGGACTAGGGTAGAACCTCCCCTTCCTATTCCTCAAAGCCAGGGAAAACCACTCTAAATAATTGACGTGGTGAATCTTGCAGCAATGACACCCCCAATATAAGGGGTTCACTATAGAAATGTTAGCATCTATTTGAAGACCAGCAAAAGGGTGCTTTAAAACTGGCGCCTGAAGCAAAATGACAAAATCAGAATAACGTCCAATTCAAAAGAGCGAGATTCTGATCTTGCACGGTTAAAGGTCACCATAGAGGGCGATGTTTCAATAATAAACATGTCTTCCTGTATGCCTTAAGCCTCTGAATGTCAGAGAGGTCCACTACGCATTGAAAAGCATTTCTACATATTCTACCCCATTTCTAATATTGCCATTTTGCTTCATTTCTCTTTGCTTTTTCATCATGGCAACTGTTTCTTTTGGTATTCTGATTAGTTTTTCTTGTTACATATTAGATGCAAGGGCATAGGCAATGTCTATGATAGACATTTCAACCCACTTAGAAAAGACTATCTGAATGGTCTTGGAGCAAAGGGAAGTGATTGGACAGTGCTTATTCAAAATTATTATGACTTTTTTTTTTTTTTTTTTAGCTGCTAATGCTGATCTTCATGATTGTTGACATGATCATTTTCTTTCATTCTTTTTTGCAGTTAATTTTGAGTTTAGCTTTCACTAAACAATGGTCGCTTCCAAAGTTAAAACTGCTTAGGACTGAAAAGTCAATGGATATAGTTTCATAATCTACAAATATGAAGTTGATTCCACTTGTATTGTCAGCAAGGTTTTTCCATGCCTTTTTCTTGTAGAATTCATGACATACAAATTTTTTGTTCTTCTGCAAATTTGATCAGTTGTTTGCCTCTATTGTCTTTTTTCAGTTCTATATGGTTCAATCGATTTTTCACCATTTTGGATCTTACCATTGAAATCTTCCATTATACATTTTTTAGTGGTAATTTTCCTGTTTGTAGAGGTGTAATAAATAATTATACATTAGGGGCTCGATTCTATTATTATGCACGCTACAACCGGCGTTACATTAAAAACATGCAACGTGTATTTTGCAAACGTATTATGCCGACATTCTATTGCAGCACCATGGTAAAACAGAACTGGTGTAGACAGCACATTTCTACGAACTAACAAAATTGGTGCTGTCTGCTTCTAGTCAACTACCGCCTAAAAAAAACCCCAACAACAACAAAAAAAAAAAAACACGCAAAATGTCAAAGACCAAGGAAATAGGCATATGTTTGATGACAGAAAGATCAAGTTTAGTGTTAGATGTGTTCCCCACATTATCAAAATCCGACAGAGCGCCCCCATTTGATATATTACCCCCCCCTTTGAAATCCCTATTATAGTGCTGTCTTTCACCATTTTAATAAAACAAATATTGTTCACATTCGACATTTTAACCCTTCCCCCTTAAAATTAGATTTGCAGTGCTCCCATGACTTACTTTCTCCATTTAAATTCAAAATTGTTCTCCTCCAATTTTTTTCGACATGCCCTCAGTGTATTTGTATTGCATGATTAACCCTATGAGTACCACCAGAGAGGTAGCAAAGCATTGCAATGTGTTTGCTGCCCCTCTGGTACTCAAAGGGTTAATAGGCAAGGTATGCGGCTTTCAGACCTCGAGGATCCATGGGGCGACCCCAAAGGCATTTTCTGCCTTTTTTAGTACTTGAACGGCTGTATAAGTGAACCCTGTCACCAGGTCATTCTCAGAAAGCGCAATGTTGTGCTTTCATCAGTGAATCAGTCGCCAGGGTCAGACCGGGTGATTGATTCATTGATGAAAGCACAGCGCTGTGCTACGAATGACCAGGTGACAGGGTTCATTCACTCAAGAGCTTGTACTGCAGCTTGTACAGCCACTCCAGTACTAAAGAAGGCAGAAAATGCATTTGGGTTCGTCCCATGGATCATATATCCTTTTTGATAGATGATCCATGATAGGGGGGATATAAGGAGGGGTCCTGGTGCCCCACCCCCCGAGGTCTGAAAGTAATATTTATCTTAAAAATAGGTTATATGTGCTTTATTTAAAAAACAAAAGCAATGGTCTCCTGCATGGATAGGTTATCCATGCTAGGGGGATGTCAGGAGGGGTCCCGATGTCCCCCCTTCAGGTCTGAATTCGATTTTTTAAATAAATATAATAGACATTATAAGAAAGCCCATATAACATATGTTATATGTGCTTTAGTGAATGAAGTATTCCAACCTTTAGCTCAAACATTTTAAAAAACGTGTTAACATGAGGTCAGAATGCTACAAGTCATAAGATAGTTTGTCCATACTTAATTCCTGGCAAGCCAGATAATGCCCTGGCAATACATTATTATTTTTCCACCATTCTAGTACTTAAGGGTTTAATATACTATTGTGCAGTTACTGAGAAGTACTGTAAGGGTTAATGAAAGGCAAGTTGGATATTATTTTATTCACACAGTGTCCTGTTTAATTAACAAATTGCATTACAAAATTGCACCCTTAGAGGGCGCAATAAAACTACTTAAGTGGCAAGCCGGATAATGCCTGGCAGTACACCATTTTGTTCACTGCCTTTTGAACATCGATGTTAGGGTGTCTCTATGTCGGATGCACTGCTTTTGTTCAAACAATGATTTTGAAACCATCGTTGTGGCTTCTACGCCTCAATTGTGAGGTGCAGGATTACCGACAGAAAATGTAAACACAAAACACGCGATAATACTGAATGTCAGTAATGAATGCTACTTGAACTTTGTTTCCTATGGGCTTTTTTGACTCGCGGTGTGTATAATTACCGCTGATTTTGTTTTCACAAGTCAGGTAATAGGAAACTAAAACCTGACTTAAAAAAACACAATGCCTGTTTTTTGTTTTATAGTGTTGGTAATAGAATCGAATCCCAGATCTGAAGAGCCAAGCAACTGTTTAGTTTGATAGAATATGAAGCAATTATTTAAGATAAACTTTCTTTTACGACTGAATTTGTCAGTCTTTTGTTAATCAAAATCTAACTTCTCCATATCATCCACTATTGTTTCTTTTATGGTATAGCCAGGGTCCATCTCCTAATTTGACAAAGTCTTCATTTTTTTTTTTTACGAATTTCACATAAGCCGATTAATGTTCCAACTGAAGTTATTCAGTTTATTGTCAGGGCTTACAGTCGGGAAAGTGGAGTGAGTGATGAGTTGTGCCTAAAACCTAGGTGATAGACACTTAGGCTTGGATGTGGCAGTGAGCCTGATCAGAGGGCTCACCTAAAAGGAATGAATAATGAACAGGAGTGTTGGAGGCTGGGGTTCACTGAGATGACGTGAACCAAAGGAGGCTGGACTGGAGGGTATATAAAGTTCTTGACCTCATGGAAGGTAGGGAGCTATAATGAGTCCTTCGGCCTCTATGAGATGTAAGGAATCTGAGCTTATCCTTTGGCCTTAAGTAGAGGTAAACCTGAAAAAGGAATATGGGCTGGTAAGTGACAGCATGCTTGGTTAAAAAGGGGGCTGAGAAATAAGGGGAACAGAGTTCTTCAATTCGGGCACCCCAAATCTGCAGGGGAGATGAATCCTCCTGGATACCAGGGGAAAGCTTAATGCCAAGTCTGGGTGGGTCTCAAGAGGATAAACCCTGATACCTTATGACAAGGAAGATGTATGGAATATTGTTGTATCTATGCTGTTGTATTGCTAGAAGAATTGTTCTCAGGGAAAAAGGAAAAGATGTGGTGGTGGTGGGGGGAGTGGGAAGCTGTGAAAGCGACATTGAGTCTAGTGTGAGAGAATATGCTGAGAAGTTCTACCAAGGGACTGATTCTCTATATTATCCTTCAGCCTGTGAGAAAGAGGTAAGGATTAGCGAGGTAAGGAGTAGTCCCTCAGCCTCTTCTAAAGAGGTAAGGAGTAGTCCTTCATCCCCTCCAAAAGAGCCAAGGAAAAGAAAGGTAAGGATTAGACCTTCGGCCTCTTTGAAATAGGTAAGGAGTAGAAAGGTAATGAGTAGTCCCTTGGCCTCTTCGAAAGAGGCAAGGAGTAGTCCTTAAGGCCTTTGTGAAAGACGGGAAAAGCAGGGAGCTAGTACTTCGGCCTCTGCTAAAGAGGTAAGGAGCAGGGGGCTATAGGCCTCTTTAGCACTGCTTGGAACTGGTGAGCAGGCTTGGAGCCATCAGTCCTGTGGGGCTGATGGGACAAGGAGCGTAAGCTAGACATTCTGTCTCAGAAGAGAGGCAAGGAGCATAAGCTAGACCTTTGGCCTCTACTGGCGAGGTAAGGGGCATAAGCTGAACCAAGCCTTAGGCACAGGAGGTTATAGACTAGACCTTTGGCCTCTGCCAGAGAGGTAAGGAGTGTAAGCTAGCCCCTTTGCCCTCTGAAAAGTAGGGGGGGGGGGCATCACCTTGGTCTCCATAGATTTTAATGGTGAATAATGTCATCTTCTGTCTATTGGGGGGGAAAAGACAGAAGGAGAAAGACTTGAGTGACAATGGAAAATAAACCGTGGAGAAGACTAGCCTTCGGTCAAGGAATGTAAGGGGTGGGACCTAGACCTTTAGCTTCTTGAAAGAGGTAAGGACTAGGCTAACATGAAACCTCGGATGAGAGGATACTAGTGGATAGAAAGAAAAGGGAAAGAAATTGACAGACAGTGAAGAATAAAAGGAAAAGGCAAGATGGAGAGATAGAGAAATAGTAAGACTGACAGAAAAGACATTTGACAAGGGGAACTGAACCTAGCCAGTCCTGCAGAAAAAGAAAAGCCAGGATCCACTAAAGGATCTGAACATGTATAGCTTGGAGGAGAAAAGAGAAAGAGTGGTGATACGATCGAAACATTGAAATACATGAAGGGTTTCAACAAAGTGCAGGAGGAAAGTACATATCAAAGGAGTAAAAATGTTGGGACAAGAGGCCATAGTCTAAAATGAAAGGGAAAGAGGTTTAGATGTAAAGTTTTACTTCACTGAGAGGGTAGTAGATATGTGGAACCGCCTACAAGCAGAAGCTGTAGACGTTAATACAGTGATGGAATTTTATCAGGCATGGGATAAGCATAAGACTGTCCTGAACCTAAGACAAGACCAAGGACCAAATAAGGGTAGAGATTTTTTTTTTTTTTTTGCAGACTAGATGGTCTGATGGTTCTTATCTATCGTCGAATTCTGTTTTTAAGTTGCTATGCATGAGAGAAACAGGAGTGGGTAGGGGGCCTAGAAACAATTAGGTGGGAATAAAATGAAAGACAGGTGTAAAGATTATTGGGGGGGGGGGGGGTAGAAACTCCCCAGAAAGCTAGCACTGGGTCCTGGTTAGTCTTGCATTTAGGGAGGCAGAGCTAGATAAAATTTGGACATACATACTACCTGGATCCACAAGAGGGTGCCACAGCAGATAGAGATCCAGGCACTAGAACTCTGTTGTCAGTCATATTTAGTTGCTAGTTGACAGGAGGTGGAACCTAGAGCCATGAGGAAGGCCCAAGACGCTCTGTAGCTTGTGTTGGCTGCTAAGAAAAAACAACTTCAGCACCAGAAGGCGAAAATGAAAGGAAGTTGCTGAACAAAATAGAAGTAAAAAGAAACAAAACTGGTAAGAATGGAGCTGGGAGAGAGGAAAGTGTGGGGGGGGAGCTTTTATATGCAAGTTGAAGAGATACTTAGAATTGGAGGTGGATTGACCCATTTAGTGCCAAAATGCTTACAACACTGCTTTGCAATGCACTGCACACTCCCCCAGCATGTGAAGGCCAAATGAAAGACATAGTGGGGAGACTGTGAAGGGTTAACTGAAATGAAGAAAAGGGAAGTGGGGAAGGAGAGCACAGGAGCCCTGGCCGGACAGGAGGAAAAGCTGGGGGGAAGGGAGTTAGGAAAGGTAAAATGGAGATCAGGGGTGATGAAAAGAAGGATGCATGTTTAATTATCTTCCAAGAGGCAAGATAATGGGGGAAGGGAGGAGAAAGGGGGGGGAGTGAAACTATGTGTAGGGGTGAGCAAGCAGGAAATACTGGGGAGCAGGGCGAGAAAGACTGAGATTCTGCTCTTAGGATAAAACTGGGGTATAGCTATAATATAAGCCAGTCAATGGCTAGATTAGGGTGAGCAATGTAAGATACACAAAGTGGGTTAAATAAAGGTGCCTGTATTTTGTAGCAGCAAACTGGGAAGGAGAAAAAGAGATAAAGTTAGTTAATGAGGAAAATCAGGAGAGGCAGCTGGGAATTAAACTAGAGAGGGGGCATGAATAGAAGGAAAGAAAAGCAAGGGAAAATTAGGAGAAAATTAAAAAAATGGGGGTGAGTGTGTGGAGAGGAAGTCTGGATGAAAAGGACAAGAGGGACAACATTACCACTCGAAGACAGGAAGAAAACACTGCAGCGTGCAATGTGAAGTTGTGCTTCGTTTGGTGTACCCGCTGACACTGGTGGGAAGTGAGAGAGCACTGAGGTAGCATGGGTTCACTGAGATGACGTGAATCAAAGGGGGCTGGACTGGAGGGTATATAATGGCCTCCAGCCCCTACCACAAATGCATGCATAGCCGTACACTTGTCTACTTGTTCCTCTAAGTACGAAACAGTAGTCCGATCCAATATTAAGGATTCCAGTGTCTAAATTCCAAAGGTAGCCTTATAGAACCCGCTGAATCTTAGCAGTCTTTGCCATTGAGCTGGTCTTCCCACTGCCATAGTTAGTAGCTTGTAAACATCAGGGGAGTGAATCATGAGAAGCCAAGAGTTAAAATGGGGGATGCCTGAAGCCCTGGTGGTCTTGGACTTGCCCATGTCGCCTTTGTGTTCAGACACAGCTAGAATACTCCTTGAAAAAGTATACATTAAATAGAATAAAAGTATTTATCTGCTTGAAGGGGTTAAAGCAGGATGCAAGGATTGAAAACCAACCTTGTGTGTCACACGATGCAGGCAAACAGGAAGAGGGCAAGTGTAGAACCTTCCATTGTTATTCCCTCCCTAACGGAAAAAAAACACTGCAAGCAAATAGTGTGGTGGCTCTCTAGCCACCGAGCAGCAACATCACCCCGATATGGGTGGACCCCAATGGCACCACTATGTATTGCAAGAATAGAGGAGCAGAAAAAGTCCACTTTTGCCCACCAGTATCCAACCAATGGACAAGACAGTCCCAAAATACAGTCTGTATACCAATCCAATATGAACCCCGTACACGGTTCTTAAAGGCACCTCGGAACTAAAGGTCAAAAGTTTGCAGACTATTAAAAAGAAGAACAAATAAAATATAATCCCCACTGAAGATGAGAGGGGTAGTAGAGAGACAGAAATGAACAGCAGAGTGCCAATCTAGCGATTTCACCACAGTGTGGATGTGAGACAAACGGACAGGACATACAGACAGGACCAGTGGACTCTGAATACTGGAGAACTAATCCTCTTCATTCTTTGAGCTCCTATATACCAAAGCAAGTCCTGCTTAAAGAAGCTAAGCAAAATTGAGAGGAGAAAGGCTGATAATGCATGTCATCCTCTAACAGACTCAGGTCCTATTCAGTTTGCACTCTAGTTAAAACAGACAATGAAGTTCAGAGATAGGAGCCCACCCAATGGGAATTACAAAGCCCTATCCCACTAGCAAAAAGGGTTAAGTGAATCTTTGCCATGCACCTCTTTTGAGGTTGCTTTTAAAACTTAGCTGGATTGGTGTGGATAAAGTGCAGCAGGGAGGGAGTCTCCATCTCCAGAAAGCCTTTTAAAGACAGATCCCTGCTCTCCTGGTCAGATGATACTTATCCATTGTTACGGTTCAGTACACTCAGACACGGTAGATGTTGGTAAAACACCATTTTTTTTAAGCACACAAGGAATATTGTAACCCTCACGGGTCCAGCTATAGTAGCAATAACTGACACAGGACAGGTTACAAGCAAGTTAACCCACACGGGTCCAGTATGTACTTACAGACTACAATACTGACACAGGTCAGGTAACTATGATAGATACAGTGTATTAGAGTCCAGCAATGCCAGTGAAGCCACTGACTCAATAGCCCAGATAAACAGAGGCCCAATGTCGCCTATAGACAGGGGAGGCAACAGTGACAGGACGACAGCAGAGAACAGTCAAGCTTCACCTGAACGGAGGGTTGCAATGGTGGATGCCCACCGGAGACTACAACTGAGTGAGTCAGAGCTCGTGCCAGGAAAGGACGCCCTACTGAGACTATCCACCACCGTGTGCCTGTGACACCCCCGAAGGGGTTAATGTGCGTATAGGTCTTAAGATGGAAGGCAACCGGAAGCGCCCAACTGAACCTAGAGTGGAAGACCAAGTGTACAAGATACCGGAGAGGAGAACAACACTGGTGAAACAAGTAGCGGCACAAGGCACCACCCCCACAGGGGTTAATGAACGCTATGGTCAGGATATGGCAGACTACCAGATGCGCCCAACTGAACCCAAAGCGGAAGACCAAGTGAACGGTGTGGAGGAGCACTGACTCACTGGGACTCAAACCCACGGACTGGACTACAAACGGTCACGGAGTACCGTAGTACTGGGATGCACAATAACGTGAGAGATGTGCACAGATGGTAGCAGCAGGCACTGACAGGTCTATCGCCCATCCAGGCACAGAGGAAGCAGGAACTACAGCCAAGCCGATTCGGTACACAGCACAGGAATGTCAGCCAAGCCGGGTCGGTACACAGAGCAGAGTAGTCGGTCTCGCCGGGTCGGTACACAGAGCAGGGTCGTCGGTCTCGCCGGGTCGATACACGGAGCAGGGTCGTCGGTCTCGCCGAGTCGATACACGGAGCAGGGTCGTCGGTCTCGCCGGGTCGATACACGGAGCAGGGTCGTCGGTCTCGCCGGGTCGATACACGGAGCAGGGTCGTCGGTCTCGCCGGGTCGTCGGTCTCGCCGGGTCGATACACGGAGCAGGGTCGTCGGTCTCGCCGGGTCGATACACGGAGCAGGGTCGTCGGTCCCGCCGGGTCGGTACACAGAGCAGGAACGTCAGCCAGGCCGGGTTAGAACAGGAAGCAGGAACGTCATCCAATCCGATTCGGTTCACAGAAGCAGGAACAGTAGCAAAAGTGTAGTCAGGCAGTCCGGGGTCATACACTGGTATCAAACAAAAAGAACTAGCGCTAGGCATCAGGTAGACCACGAAAGGGCAAACTCTAAGTGAAAGCCCAGGGTATAAAAAGGCTGTCACTGGGAGGAGCTGTACAGCGCAGCCAATGAGAAGGCACCAGTAAAATGAGCTTGTCAGAATGTCGCATAATCACGGGCGCCGTGATAACCTTATGGCTCCTGTGTTAATCGCTGGATGAAAAAGAAATATATGTGCGTATGTATAGCCATCCCGAGATAGAAAGAAAGGTGGTAGAGTAAAAAAAAATCCTTTGAATATGGTTTCTATCTAGGGATTTACTATGAACCAGCATAGACAGTGGTGTATTTAGGTCTAAGCTAAGAAAACCTTGGCTTAAGGAAGCAGTATTACAAGGGTGGTGGAAATTGCAATTGCATAATTTTTTCACAACTCACTTATGCCATCAGCTTATTGCTGCTCCAAGCTCCATTGACACACTGACTTCACCATAAAATACAGATAGAAAGTCCAGCTTTACACGGAAGTAGGCACAACATGATCATGGAAGACGTGAGAATGCAGGCAGCCATAGCAGAGAGTACATTTTGGTAGGAAAGCCAAGTCACTTGGCTTGCACAAGAACTATTAGAGCTATTAGAGTTACAGAAGGTACAACTCTGACAGGGTGGTCTAGTATTTCCACTGGTCAGCTCAAAGTGTATGCATAGTGATTTGGATATTGCACAGGCAGCGAACTGCCAAACATGGTTGAAGATCTATATGAATTGGGTGGTTCCTGAACGGGACCCCTGTACTCACCCAGTATATTATATGTCAAACTTTTTTAAGTGCTGGAATTTTAACTGCTGTAATAAGCAACAGTTAATATGCCTGGAAAGACAGAAAAGTGAAGAGGACTGGGAGTGGAGGAGAGATGGTTATGGGTTATATGCTAGTCCTATGCATAATCTGTACAAAGTATATGAAAATCAATATTGTGCTGTGCGAATGAAGGATAGTGTGCAGAGCTAGTGCTTTATATGGGTTAACGTGCATTGTAGATAGTGTGTGTCTGTCATTCTCAACACACAGGTCTGTACACACACAAGATTTATGCACAATAATAATGCTTCATAATGAAGAAGGAATATCTTTATGCATATACATTGATAATGTAATGATACAAGGCAGCATGGTGATTTATCAGTGTTCTGTTACTGTAATATGTACAAGGTTTTCAAGATGTGCAACTGGGTTTGAGTGACTAGGGAGAAAAAGAATGTGTTTGTATGTGGGGGAAGGTAATTATATATTTTATTCTGTGGCCCAAAAAGGTCCATTAGTAGAGATGTCCAAAAACTTTTGGATATACTGATATAAGTAATTTGACTTGACCTTAATTTGTAAAGTAAAATAATAATTACTAAGCAGGAGAGGTTAAACAGAGAACAGCATACTCATTTCTTACTACTATTCTCACTTACATACAGTGCCTTGCAAAAGTAATCACCCCCACTTGGCATTTTTTGGATATTGGATTTTAATTTGGATTTCATGTAATGAACATACACAAAATCCAAATTGGTGAAGTGAAAAGAAGAAAATAACTTTGCTATGAAGACTCTAAATAAGATTTGGTGCAACCAATTACCTTCAGAAGTCATATAATCAGTTAAATAAAGACCACTTGTGTGAAATCTAAGTGTCACATACTCTCAGTGTGTGTGTGTGTGTGTGTGTGTGTGTGTGTGTGTGTGTGTGTGTGTGTGTGTGTAATTATATATAATGTGTACACACACACACACACACACACACACACACACACACACACACACACACACACACACACACACACACACACACACACACACACACACCTGTTCTGAAAGGCCCAGAGTCTGCAACACCACCAAGCAAGCGGCAACATGAAGACCAAGGAGCTCTCCATACAGGTCAGGGACAAAAGTTGTGGAGAAGTACAGATCAGGTTTGGGTTATAAAAAAATATCGCAAACTTTGAACATTCCACGAAGCACCATTAAAGCCATTACTAAAAAATGGAAAGAACATGGCACCACAACAAACCTGCCATGAGAGGGTTGCCCACCAAAACCAGGCAAGGAGGTCATTAATCAGAGAGACAACAAAGAGACCAAAGATAACCCTGAAGGAACTGCTCTGCTCCACAGCGGAGATTGGAGTATCTGTCCATAGGACCACTTTAAGCCGTACACTCCACAGAGCTGGGCTTCACGGAAGACTGGCCAGAAGAAAGCCATTGCTAAAAGAAAAAAAATAAGAAAATAAGAAAACACGTTTGCTGTTCACCAAAAGGCTTGTGGGAGAATCCCCAAACATATGGAAGAAGGTACTCTGGTCAGATGAGACTAAAACTGAGCTTTTTGGCCATCAAGGAAAAAGCTATGTCAGGAGCGTACTCAACACCTCTCATCACCCCAAGAACACCATCCCCACAGTGAAGCATGGTGGTGGCAGCGTCATGCTGTGGGGATGTTTCTTATCGGCAGGGAAACTGGTCAGAATTGAAGGAATAATGGATGGAGCTAAATACAGGGAAATTCTTGAGGGAAACCTGTTTCAGTCTTCCAGAGATTTGAGACTGGGATGGAGGTTCACCTTCCAGCAGGACAAATGTATATTGCTAAATCAATACTTGAGTGGTTTAAGGGGAAACATTTAAATGTCTTGAAATGGCCTAGTCAAAGTCCAGACCTCAATCCAATTGAGAATTTGTAGTATGACTTAAAGATTGCTGTACACCAGCAGACCCCATCCAACTTGAAGGAGCTGGAGCAGTTTTGTCTTGAAGAATGGGCAAAAATCCCAGTGACTAGACGTGCCAAGCTTATAGAGACATACCCAGAGACTTGCAGCTGTAATTGCTGCAAAAGGTGGCTCTACAAAGTATTGACTTGGGGGGGGGGGGGGGGGGGTGAATAGTTATGCACACTCAAGCCTTCTGTTTTTTGTTCTTATTTCTTGATTGTTTCACAATAAAAACAATTTTGCATATTCAAAGTAGTAGACATGTTGTGTAAATCAAATGATACAAACCCCCCAAAAATCCATTTTAATTCCACGTTGTAATGAAATAAAATAGGAAAAATGCCAAGGGGGCGAATACTTTTGCAAGGCACTGTACACACATTATAAGGATTCCCCTGCTTAGTAAAACAATGGTAGTCCCACTGCTGGTAAATTTTCCATTCAAAATGTATTACAGCTTATTTTTTATCAATGAAACTGAATTGCAGTCATTAGATAGGCTCATCATAGTAAGTGATAGGAACAGTACTAAGTCTATTTCTCAAGCACTTCCATAGTTTTTGTTTTAGGGAAAAACATTTCAGCTTCAATCTATTTTTGTGTGAAAACAATCTCCAAGCAGTTGGAGAACCCTTGATTGCTTTCCAGAAAAAATCCCTCGAATATATTTACTTCATTAAAGAAGTTTAATTCATTGAAGATGCTTAGCACAACTAGAGAAAAACCTCATAATACAAATACAAACCCACTGACAGATGGTATACTGTTCAATTCCAGTAAAAAATTCCATCAGTTATGCTTGAAATGTAGCCAGTGCAGGCAGACAAATGTTGCTCTGTCTTTGACAGATACTTTCACCAGACATACTCTTGGATTTGCCAAGTGGTTTCTAGCGTTTATCAGTTTCTACTTTATTATTCAGAAAGCAGACTCATCTGCCCGGAAAGGGCCAAGACTTTCCAATATCAAGATGCTGCACAAACAAAGCAAACAAATGAAAATCTAAATATAATAAAAATTAAAAGTGCACCTGTTTTGGGAGAGTTCTGGGACACAGAAGTCAGTTCCACTTTAAAAGGAGAAATCAAACACTTTATAATGATTTGGATGAATTTGAAAGGGCTTTTGAAATTATCAAAATTTATATTAATTTAAAACTACAGTTTGAGATGTTTAGCTTTTTTCTTTTTATTTGTCATTTGATGCCAATTAGCAAGTAATTCCTGGTAAGAAGTGGCAATTGGGAGGGAGAGTGGAATGTTAGTATCTGACACACCAAGCTGTGCTGGCTAGTATTGCCCAGTTTGCATAGATGGACAAATAAATAAATCTAACTCTCTCATAACCTATAGTTTTTAATTAAGAATGGTTTGCATAAATATAGATTATTTTGAAAGCCATTTCAGAATCACTCAAGTCATAAAGTGTTAGTTCCACTTCAAAGAAATGTTTCACTATAGAATACAATAATTAAGCCCCCATCTTAACTAAAACCCGAAGCCAAAATCAGCAGGGTATTGACCCTACTCTCCTCTAACACAGCTTTCTGAGTCTACGATAATAATCTACATTAATAACGCTTGGGAAGACTACCACATTACTTTGATTAGTGAATTTCCTAGAAAGAATTCATTTTAAAAGAACAGTAAACTTTTTTAATGAAATACTATGTGTTAGAGCTTTTCCTGATGAGTAAAACAAGGGTAATCTCACTGCTGCCAGTTGTTTTCCTCAAAAGTTATAACAGTTCAAATAATCAGGAAGTGAATTTACTTCTTAAAAGAAAGATCTTATAGCATCACTCAGTAGTTTCTATCACATTCTATGGAGAGCTGTTTGTCATTGACTTCCCCCTCAAACAGAATGTAACAGAATAAGCAATTGGAATTTGTCCAGTAGAGGGCACGGTTAATGTAAAACACATGGGTTTAAACGGTTATAACTGGAAATATGCACCTCTCAGCAGTGGGAGTACCTTTATTTTACTCAAAAGGAAAAGTTAGACAATGTAATTTTTTTTCTAGCAAAAGCACTTGACCTACATTTGAAGATAAAGGCTAGTCATATGTTACAAATGGGAAACACTTTGCTGAAGATTATGTGACTTTGCTACCAAGTATTCAGGCCCCTCTATTTTATAAGAGCAACAACAAACAGTACATCCCATTTCTGGAAAAGTAAGCTTTGTAATCACAGAATCATAGTTGGTGTTTGGTTTATATAATTTAGAGGAAAAAAAACTCATAATTGTGGGTTGGGAGAGCAGTCAAACTTCTCCATATTGCACAGAATCCATGTTCCAGTAGGGACCCAATTTTAAAAGTGTATCTTTCATCCTAGACTTACAAATCTACTGGTAAAGACTTCACAGTGATAAAATGGCAGTTTGGGTTGGTCTTCATTACAAAATGGAAACCTCACCCATGGGGGCACACTAAGAAGACACAACTTGAAGTTACAGGTCTATGATGAGATCTCTTATTAAAAAGAAAAGTTTTCTTAGCATTCTGTGTAGTCAAGAGGGAGAGATAACCTCTATTCTTTCTATTGTCCTTTTGGATTATTGATTGCCACGTGAGCCAGCTGGGTCCATCTGGCTTAGCTCAGATTGGTCCAGAAGCTCAAAATCATCAGCTTCTGCATCAGTGTCCATCTCAGAACTGGAGTTTCTTTGATATGGTTTGGCTCTTGGGTTTTCTACATAAGCTGGGCCTTGCTGACTGGCTCCTGCTAAAGCCAGCTGTATCATGCCCCTAGTAACAAAGCCAGCAATGTTGTCTTTGATCTGCTGAGCACCAGGAAACCCACCCAAAGACAACTCTGCATCTGATGACTCTTGCTCCTCATACATCTGGCTGGTGGACAGGCGTGGGTGGTGTGCTGCACTTGGTAGCCCAATGCTGGTGTCATCTTCATCATCTAGTCCGATCACATCTGGGTTAATTGAAGGGAAGTCAGGGAGATCACGAGCAAAGGACTCTTCAGGGTCACTATGACGATCCAAATCTAAGAGGATTTCAAGGAGTATGGTAAAAGAAATCTTGCCATTCTGTTAAAAATACAACCTAATTTTCTTACTTTAAAAGGAGCAGTAAACTTTTTTTAATGAAAAATACATAATGTAGGGCTTTTTCTGTTGACCATAACAAGGGTACTCTCACTGCTGAGAGATGCATAGTTTCAGATTTATTACAGTTTAAACCAGTACTTTTTTTTTTTTTTTTTTTTTTTTTTTAACATTAGCAGTGCCCTCTAGTGGTCAAATTCTGATTCATTATTCTGTTGCAGTCTAATGGAGAAGAAATCAGTGAAATACAGTTCTCCATAGAATGTGATAGAAAGTGCAGTCACCTCCTATTAGTAAGGAACTTTCAGGAAGTAAATACGCATGTTTTCTTAGGAGGAAAAAAATATAAAGTTTACGGCTCCTTTAACCCTTAACGTCAGAGGACGTACATGTACGTCCTGTGCGGATGTCCCTTAAGGACAGGGGACGTACATGTACGTCCTGGGATTATGGGTTCCCACGAGGCTGCACGCCATTCGGGGAGTCCGGAATCATTTGAATGGAAAAAAAAAAAAAAAAAATGTATGACATGCGTCACTTAGGGGTTAAAGGGTCAGTAATGTTCCCCCCCAAAAAAATACTTAAGAGTTTTGTAGAGCTTCAAAAAATAAACTCTACTGCACAAATCCCATCTCTCAAACTGCTATGGTTTGAGCGATATATGCATTCAAAATTTCCCCCCTCCCTCCCCTTCTCCTGATGTCAGCTGTAAAGCTGACAGGAGATTCAAGTTGTGCAACTCAAGGAGGCTCTTCAGCAGTGCCGAAGTTGCGTTATTTAAAAAGAATTACCTCACGAGGCACACTTTGTAGACCTTGCCAATGAAGTAATTATTTTCCAATAACACTATTTCAGCTCTGCTGCAGAGCAGCCGGCTGGTTCCCGGTCTGGGATCTCCTGTTGTCAGCACAGCGCTGACGTCAGGAGAAGGGGAGAGAGGGGGGAGCTTTGAATGCCTATATCTCTCAAACCATAGCGGTTTGTATGATTTTTGCCATACAGTTTATTTTTTGAAGCTCTACAAATTTTTTTGGGACACTACTGACTCTTTAACGGTTACTTATATGTAAAAACACACAAATAAAAATTACTTCTCCCCCCAACCCCTGTTATTTTCTGGCAATTATTTTGTACTGTAGAGTTTCCACAATTTAGGTATTATGAATACAGGGAATTTTGGAGTTAACTCCTAAAGTTTTATCCATTTAGACCTGGATAACATGACAAGTTTATCATTGAATTTATCTACAGATTTTCCCATACAACTCAATAAAACCAGTAATACATTTATCAACTACAATGAAATCCTGACCTTTAACCCTTTGAATGCCAGAATGTGTTAATGTCTTACAGCAAATTGGCAGCCTTTTTGGTTTAGTTCTCAAGTAGGCCAGCTGTTAAAAATGTATTTTGCTGATTTCATATTAATTGTACTATACACAAATGTTCAAAACGAAAGAAAGGGTGCAAAAACAAAAAAGACTCACCTCACATAGCAAGTTTGTTAAATGAAGATCAAATTCTGTATTTGGAATAAAAGATTTTAATGAACTTACCATTAAATCCTTTTCCCTTAGTCCATGTGGAAGACCGGAACCATGAGGTAAAGTTTCCTTCTCCTGGAGTCCAGGGCACTTCAAAAAAGGTAAGGTCTCTGAGGAGAAGACTCCCTTCTTCCCTACACTTTACCCCTTCTACTCTCCGTTTCAAAGTATAATAAAGAGAAAACAAAGAAGAAGTCAGAGGAAAGAAGGAAATCATCTGCCCGGTGGCTTAAAACACCTCTCCCCGGGTGGGAGTCCTATGTTCCACATGCACTAAGAGAAAAGGATTTAACAGTAAGTTCACTAAGATCCTCTTTTCTCTGTCATCCAGGCACCACAACCTGAAAGACCTCCCAGCCAAAGCTAGCCTTGGTCTCTACCAGGACATTTATCTGGTAGGGTTTGATGGTAGTTTGCAAAAATTACCATGTCCCCACCTTACACAGTTGCTCACTAGTGGCCCGATTTGTGTAGGGCTAAGAATCGACACCTGATGTGGTGTAGTGCACTGTGACTCAAAAAGGAACAGATTTCTTCCTGAGGGCATAAGCCTGATGCATGGTCGTCTTGATTCAGGAAGCAATAGTAACCTTAGACGCAGTCTGACCCACACAAATGCACTCAGGGAAGACAAAGAGATAACCTGCGAAAAGACTGTGTGCGATGAATGTAGTACCTCAAGCAACATACATGTCAAATAGATGAAGATACTGTTCATGTCATTTGGAAAGAGGTGGACAGAAGGAAACAATCATTTCCTGGTTGAGAGTAAACTCTGAAACAGACTTGGGCAAAAAGCCCCTTTGAGTGTGCAAAACAACCCTTTTCTGGTGAGAAACCAGAAAAGGAGACTTTATTGACAAGGCCTGAAGTTCGGCTACCCACCAAATAGACACAATGGCCCAAATAAAATTCATCTTGAGCGTCAGAAGACGCAGAAATGCAACTGAAAAAGGTTTGAAAGGGCGCCGGTTGAAGGACAGGGAAGAGTTTTGCTGTAAATGTACAATTCTCCAATACAGTTAAAGTTGAGAGTGGAGTACCTCAGGGTTCAGTACTTGGTCCACTGATTTTAACATGTTTATAAATTACCTGGAAATATATACAGAAAGCAAAATACCAATGTCTGCAGATGATACTAAATTATGCAGGGTAATAAATTCAGAACAGGATATTTGTTCTCTACACAGGGATTTACCTAAAATGGCAGACTGGGTAAAACAATATGAAGTTAAATGTAGGAAAGTGTAACATCATGCATTTGGGAAGACACAATCCCAATGCTACTTATGAACTTAAGGGAATCATTTTAGGGGACTCTTTGCTAGAGAAAGACCGGGGAATCCTTGTAAACTACTAAATTGGAAGCAGAGACCAGTATCAAATAGCAGTAAGCAAAAGCAAATAGTCCTGTCATGCATAAATCAAGGATAGAGAACATCATTTTGCCACTGTATAAATCATTAAGACCTCACCTCAAATATGCAGTGCAGTTTTGGGCACCAGTTCTAAAAGAGGATATACTAGAACTGGAGAGAGTACAGCAGAGAGCCACAAAATTAATTAAGGGATTGGAAGACTTGAAGCATGAGGAACATCAAGACAAACTTGGTTTATTTACTCTAGAGAAAACAAGACTAAGAGGAGATCTTGTCAAAATGTACATGTATATGAGAGGTCAATACAAGGATCTCTCTGGTGAGCTATTCATTCCAAGGCCTGATTAAATAACCAGGGGACATAACTTGCTATTAGAAGAAAGGAGGTATCAACGTCAGCAGAGGTTTTTTTTTTTTTTTTTTTTTTTTACAGTAAGGTCTGTTAAATTGTGGCATTCCTTACTAAAGGATGTGGTAATGGCAGATACAATGGATACATTTAAGAGATTACATTTCTTTCAAGAGGGAACATACAGGTTTATACGGTGTAATATTAGGCAAAACAGGAAGTTCAAATAAAAACTAATTTATTTGGCAGTAGGAAAGCCTTTATAGTTCTAATTTCTCTGGGTTATGAGGTAAAAGTTGAACTTGATGGACTTGTGTCTTTTTCAGTCTAATTTACTAGGTTACTATGAGGCCATGAGACCCACTGATGGTAACCCCAAGGAGAGATCAGGTTGAAAAAGCTGTTTATATTTCTGGGATCTAGAAGTTGGCAACTTAGAAAGTCTGTGACTAAGTTTCCTATCCCTGGATTGTGAACAGCAGAGACAGGTGGAACATGAGTCTTGGTCCACTAGAGGATCTTTTGAACCTCGGTCCAGGCTGAAGCTCTTCTGGTGCTTCACTGATGGTTGGTGTAAGTAAACCCTGTTGCGTTATATGACTGGACCCTCAAAGGTGAGACAAGTGATGTAGTGCTAGGCGAATCACCTTCTATACCATAACATACACTGGAAGACTATTCTGTCATGTCCAATTATCCTGGGCCATCAAGGGACCCAGGGTAGCCCCCCACAACCCAACAGGCTGGCATCTGTAGTGATCACCAGACACTCTCGGATGACAAATGGGCATCCTAGTGGTAGATGGGAGGTCTTCCTTCATCCATGAAGATAGGGATATGAGATGACAGGTGAGACTACGGTCGAGACAATTTCCAACTGTAATTCTCTTGTGTGAAACTGAGAGAAAGAAAAAGCTTCTAAGGTTGACACTAGATGGCCTAGAATACTCATGTACTTTAACAGATGGACAGGCAATTGCTCGAGACACTTGAAGGGTATTGAATCACATGCTTAAGAAATGCAAAAACCTGGTAAGTCACCAGGGAGAACTTGAGATTGAGTATCCAACCCTGTAGCTCCAAGTAAGCGGACATGCCCACTGAATACGTGGAATATGTGTAAAAGGTTACCTAGATAAGGAGTCAAGGAATTGCCTTAAGCATGAATGTTGGCTGCCAAAGCGGACATGACCTTTGTGAAGATCCTAGAAAACAGGCATGAGATCAAAGGGAAGGGCAGTGAACGGAAAGTGACTGCCTTGAAAAGCAAAGAGCACAAAACAGTGATGATCAGGATGAATCAGAACTTGTAAGTAAAATACTTTGAGGTCTAGGGAGGCAAGGAATTCCCCTGAACATATAGCCGCAATGACAGAGTGCCGAGACCCCATTCTGAACCGCAATACTGACACAAAGTATTGAAACACTAAGGCCGGAGTGCGAAGGCAGCCGCTGTCTTTTTTTCGGAATGATGAAAAGATCACTGTTCCCTATGCTGGAACGGTGATCACACTAAGCAATTTTTGGAAGATTCACCATCCAAGCAAATGGAGGCACAATATGTGGTGCACAGCTACCGAAAAAGCCGACACTTTCCCAGAAAATCTGAAGGTGTAAGGTATGTGTTTGCCTCCAGAATTCTGGAAAGCAATATCAACAGTTCCTCCTTGGGAACATCCCTTGGATGGCATCTGACAGATGTTCGCCCCAGAGAGCCATAGTGCTAGACAAACAGGACTGTCACAGGAGCCTCTCTTCCCAGCTGGCTGGGATCACATGGACACCAATACTGAATGGTATAAAGAGAATAGGGATTGTCATGGATGCCTGCTCCACCCTTCCCCCGCTCAGAGCTGCAGATTACAGCCAGCTTGAGTATTTTATGGTTAACAGCTATGCACTGGGAATGTATATAGGGGGGCTGCTAGGTGGAAAGCGCCTACTTCCCCTCCCCCTTTAGTAACCTTTGTTTGATGTCAATGTGGTGACTGCCCCTTTTTCTCTCAACTGTAGTAAAATGTTGTGTTGGTTGAAAATAAAGCAGTTCATGATTTACCAAGAAGGAGAGTGTTTGTCTCTCTGAAGCATCCAGGTATATTGCGGTTTGTCATCCACTATAGTGCCAGGGGACTAGATAGATAGAATTTCCTATAAGAACCGGAGCTATCAGTGAAGTTTATCCTGCACTGCCGGTGGATACGACTCAAAGTACCCGGTCTCAGTGCTTAGTATAGCAGTTAGCTATGCAGTTTGGCGAAAGAAACCCACGGACTGTCACGTGCCTGAACTGCTATATAACTTCAGTGGCAGAGATGCCAGGGCCGTATCGTCACAGCTAGTGACCCAACTAGTAACAAATATGTGTTGCAGCCTGGCACCAGTGGCTGAAAAATTAGCCTTTAGCAAGGAATCCAAACTCTTAACTGACTTATCCTTAAAAGCTGCAGAGCTTGCCAAAGGCAAAGAAGTGTTCTTAGAAATGTGAGAAATTTGGGGGATCAGCTGCAGGTGGAGTAGCCCACTGTGTTAAAGCCTCAGCCGAAAAAGAACACCTGCATTCTTTCAGGATACTCTACCCCAAAGAGTGATGGGAAGAAAAAAAATGGATGCCTCTTTTTTTACATCTCTGGAAGACGTCTGAAGATGACAAACTGGAGTCAGAGACCTGAAGCATCACCAGGATAGCACTAATAAGATCCTCAGCAAAGGGAAAGAATTTTCCTCATAGACATCTCGAAAGAATATGTTATTTGATTCAATATGAGCCCACTCTAACCCCTGGGAAGCAAAGGTGGGCAGATATACGTGTGAAGAATTGTACAAAACATGACGGATGCCACATGGGCACCTCATTCTTAAAGGGGGCACAAAATTTTAAGTATTACAATGAGAATAGAAAAATAATGCTGAAAACAATAAGATTTAAGCAAAACAGTAGAAAAAATGGTGAAGACATCTACTAAACCATGGCACTCAAAAGGTTAACTTGCCAAGTTTCAGTCTTCATACACCCATTGTATAACATGCAGAACTTCATATAAGCTGAACAGTCAACATCCACAGGCAAAAGTCCTAAAATATACCTGTGAACCGGACAATCCATGACCAAGGCAGCCAGTGAATGGAAGCCTGCCAACTGGGGGATTATACAGCCTCCTATTACTAAGAATAAAAGTGAAGTCTAACTAAGAGAACAGAGCCCAAACGTCCTGTGTTAGGAAGAGGGGAGTTTCAGTCTGTCAGCCATGAGAAGGGAACTTTGCCCCATGGTTCCTGTGTTCCACACTGGATGACAGAGAAATCCTTTTCTGTTAGACCATGTGAAACATAGAATCAATCAGACACAGGATCCATGGAAGATAGAGTTGGACATGCTCAGTTTTAACATATAGCAAAAAAAAGAAAAAAAAAAGAAACTGAAGTGGAACAAGAAAGGGCACCCCCTGAACCAGAGAACCCCTGCCTGGGACAGTGAGAAAAAGATTTATCGGTAAGTACACAGAAATCCACTTTTTTCTTAGGTCCTGTGTGGATATGCCAAAAGCATCCAACACTATTTCAGGGAGGGAAAAAATGACCTCTCCAAACACAGACCAGTTGTAACAGAAATTAGATGGTACAACACGAACCTCAGGTGTCAAGAGACACCAACACTACAAACCAAAGAACAGGAACCAACAGGTTACTGTGCAAAATAAAATCAGGAAGCACACCTACACACAAACAGCAGCCTGAAGGACTTTGTGGCCAAAACTGGCTTCAGCTGAAGCCAGCACATTAATACAGTAGTGTTTGACTAGTATGTGGAGAGACTAACCCATGTTGCTATCTTAGCAAAGGACTGATCTTTTTAGGCCCAAATTGTGCCCACTGGTCTGGTGGAATGCTCTGTAACCCAAAAGGGCACAGGTTTGTTCTTCAAGACATGCCTGGTGAATGACTGCCTTAATCCACAAAACTACAGTCAACTTAGCTGTAGTCTGGCCCACATGAGGCCCTCAGGGATGATAAAAAAAAAAGTGAATCAGATCTCAAAAAAAATCTGCATGCAATGAACACAGTACTTCAAGTACTTAGCCACATCCAAAGAGATGAAGATCCTGCTCCTGTCTTGAGCATCAAGAAACGCAGTGAAACTTTAGACAAAGCCTTAAGAAGCACTCCCAGAACTAGGAAGAAATCCCACAGAGAAGTGGAATTTCGAAAGAAGGGGCAGAGATGAGCCACCTCCTGGACAAAAGTTTGCACATCAGATAGTAAAGCAAAATGACTCTGGAAGAGGAAAACAACTGAACTTTAATAGAACTAAGAACAAGCACTTTTTGAAGACCATCCTGAAAAAAACCAAAACCAAAAAAAAAACCAAACAAAAAAACCCCCACAAAGATAACCAAGGTTGTGTCTGCGACCCTAATCATCCCACCCCTTATAGAACATATACAATACCCTATATTGTAACTTAGAAGACACTGACATTCAATCCCATAGCATAGTAGCAATGGCAGAGTCATAAAAACGCTTCTTTCCGAGATAATTGCCTCAATTTAAGACCAGGCCGACCCGGACTTAAAAGATCTGGACACAGAGGGAGTTGAAACAGCTCCATCACGGATTGAGATCTGAAAATCAGGCAGAATGGGGCAATCATTCTCATTTTCCTCAGCACCATGGGAATCAGGAACCAGAGGAAATGTATGCCAGAGGAAAATGCCATGGAATGATCATCGCATCTACCACAAGAACTAGAGGATCCTGGGACCTGGCGCAGAACTGTGGAATCTTGTAGTTCTTCTGACAGCACATTAGTTCCACCGTTGGGCGACATTCCAGTCATACTATTGAGTCAAATACACACTGACTGAGCTCCCAAATTACAGATACAGGTGCTGGTGACTGAGAAACTCTTCCACAGTGTTGTCTACATATAGAATATGAATGACGGAGAGAGCTTTCCTCCCCGCCCCCAGTTTTATGGTGTGTTCCGGACTGTAAGGACTGGCTTGGAACACTGCTGCTCAGTTTTTAGTTTATCTATTATTTTTCTTAGATATGAGGCTATTACAATTCCCCCATTAGAAGGGTTACCATTATTGGTCTTCTCCTGGAGTGGATTGACGAGAATGAGGGTGCTGTGTGGAACCTTGCAGCCCTGTGGAGAGAATCACTCCCAGCAGGGCCTCTCTGGGGCTCTGCTTACTTCATAATAGTAACCTGAAGACAGAAGCTGAAGATTGGCGAGTAACCCTTTGAGTGCCTTGGTCTACTTTGTCCCCAATTGTGCCTCTTCATATCTTTGAGTATGTTATTACTGTTCATTCCCTGGGTTATGGAGCATGGATGGCTGCATTGGGACTAGTTAACCCCTTCTCTGCTGGCTTCTCCAGGTTGGGAGCTTTCCTTAGGCTTTTCCCTTTAAGGGCCCATCTCTTTACCCCCCCCCCCCATGTTCCCTGGGGTCAGTGGGTAATTAGGGGTACCTTAGAATTTGTGTTTTTTCCAGTGCATGGCTCCTTTAAAGGCACCTCCCGTGCAGTCGCCATCTTTGCTACACTGACTTTTATGGGTGACCTTCTCTGGGACATATCTCTGCAACTGTTTATCATACAGAGGTCAGAGTGGGTTTCCTTCTTCTGGTCTCCTCATGCCCCTTCATCCAGTTCACATCTTGAGTGTCTTGGAGTCTGCAGACTGCCTTGTAGGCATTGCTAGGCAACATCAACAGAGAAGACTACATTACCCAGAATGCACTTGTCAAGAGCTCTCTACCAATTACCTGCCAGTTTTATTGTCGCCATTTTATGTTGCTCTTGCTTATCCTAAGCAGAGGCAGACTCTCCTTCTCTAGATTAACCCTTCGCCTGCCAGATAAGTACTTTCTGGGCTTTTCTTGAGTGAACTATTAGTATGGGGAACTTTTGGTAGTAGTGCTTTCTACTAGTTTTAGACACTACTCCTGTCAGGATATCAGATCCTAAGGGACATGGGGCTAGACCTAAGCTAAGCACTCAGTGGTGTCTTTGACCCCTCTTGCTTACTTTTCCTCATGTCAAATGAGGCTCCCTAGAGAATATTCTGGATCTCACTGCTCCTCCTGTGTTGTGGCCCCTATTACTATGCTGGGTCCATCCAACAATGGACAAGAGCCAGCTCGGGTTAAGACATTGTTGTCCACTATAGCAAAATTTCCTCTCTCTACCCAAGAGGTTCTTCAGTCATGGAAACCCACTACCACTTTAATGTATGTGGCCCTTAGGGTTCAGAGTATGCCTGCGCTCATAGGGACCTGAGGAGGACTGTTCGGAGGATGAAGGTGAGGGAATTTCAAGATATGGATTCTTCTTACTCCTATGGTGACTCTTGTGAGGTCGAACTTCTCCCCTCTGCTGAAGGGCTTATCAGAGCTATTTTGAGGACCCTTCAGGTCCCTGACTCCCCTGATGAGGGTACATCCACTACAGATGTTTTCCAGAGGCGTAAGAAATCCTCTACTGTATTTCCCCCTAACGCCACTCTTGATCAGATTCTTCTGGATGGGTGGAAGAAAACATATAAGAGGTTGTCCATCTCTAAGATGTTTTCTAAGCTGTACCCCTTTTTCTGAGCCAGCTTTGGTGCAGTGGGCCTCTCCTCCTGTGGATCCCCCAATTTCCAGGCTACCCAAGTCCACTGCTCTGCCGTTGGTGTATGCTGTGTTACTTAAAAACGTGGCAGATAAGAAGCTTGATTGTATCCTCAGGTCAAATTTTGCAGCCATTGGGGCTGCACTGAGGCTTATTTTTGCCTCTGCCTGGGTCAACAGAGCTGTTGTGGTCTGGGGTGAACAGATGATGGAAGCCATCCGTGCAGATGCTTTTTTGTCCAAAATGATGGGAGCATAACGCGTACATTTCAGAAGTTCTATTTGAGGCAGTCCGGCTGTCTGCCAAAGTCTCTGCTTTCTCCTTTATTGCGCAACGCACTTTGTTGCTGATCAGGTCCACAGAACAATCTTCTAAGAAATCACTCTGTTGCCTCAGATGTCCACCACACGCCCTACTATGGCAAGGAAACTGCATCTTTTTCATCCCTGTCAAGCGGAGGCACAAAGTCCACAAGCTTCACAGACCTCCAACCAGCATCCTCCACCCAAGCTAGATTCTGCATGACTAGCTGAATCCTGGTCCACAGGTTCCTGTAGGTGGCAGTCTTCACCTTTTTCAGGATGCCTAGGAAAGCACTATCGTTGCCCAGTGGGTTTCGCGGGTGATCTCGGAAGGGTACAGAACTAGTCCGTTCCTCATTTTTGTTTTTTCCAGTCCAGAGGCCCTGCAGCTCCAGCAAGCAGTGCAACCTATGCTGGACAAGAAGGTTCTGGTTCCAGTACCTCCCCAGGAGCAAGGTTCAGGTTTCTATTCCAACCTATTTGTGGTCGATAGCTGCTGTCCCATCCTGGACCTCAAGTTTCAAGTGTCTCAAACTGCATGTGGAGACTGCTCGCTTCAAGATGGAGTCCTTGCCTCTGTCATCAGAGCAATGTGTGGGGGAGTATATGGCATCCCTTGACCTTCAGGATGCGTACCTACACATCCCAATCCACGAGGACAGTCAACTCTATCTGCGTTTAGTCTTTGGAGCATTACCAGTCCACTGATCTGCCTCTTGGCCAGGCTCCAGCTCCTCTTGTGTTTACCAGGGTCGTGAGGGCCTTGTCGCCTAAATTCACACACAAGGCATTCATATTACTATATTCTGCTCAAGGCTCCTTAGGAGGAACTCTTGGCTCAGCAGGTCCAAGAATGTGCTCAACTCCTGGTCCAACATGGGTGGATTCTGAACATGTTGAAGTCATCTCCAGTGCCATCCCAGGATCTAGTGTTACTAGGCATGAGGTTCAACACCTGCCTGGGGAAGGTCTTCTTGCTGCAGGACAAGATTCTGAAGATCATGCAGGATGTGTCCCAAGCTCTGAAGTGGCCCTCGGCCTTGGTCAGGGAGTACATAAGTGTTCTGGGCCACCTAGTGTCAACCCTAGAAGAGGTACCTTATTCTCAGGTGCACACCAGGGAACTCCAGACTTACCATCCAGAAGTGGCATGGGAATCTGGACTGGCACCTCTCCTTCTCTAAAGAATCCAGACGGGAGCTGCAGTGGTGGTTGCAAAGGAGCAACCTGGACCTGGGGAAGCCATTTGTGATCCCGGAATGAATCATGATAACAACGGTTGCCAGCCTGAATGGCTGGGGTGCAGTACTGGGTCACCTGGGGATCCAGGGTAAGTGGACTGTGGAGGAATCTCTTTAGTCCATCAATGTTCTGGAGCTCAGGGAGATCTCACTCACTCTGGTGTACTGGGCCTCTCAGTTAAAGGGACATCCAATTGGACAATGCACAGTCGTGGCCTACATCAACTGTCAGGGGGGCACTAGAAGGGCCACCATTTGGTATAAGGTGAAGTACATTCTGGGCTGGGCATCAGCCTACGTTCCAGCCATCTCCGCTGTTCACATTCCAGGGGTGGAAAACATTCTGGTAGACTTTGTAAATCACCAGGATGTAGATCCGGGAGAGTGGGAGCTCCATCCAGAAGTGTTCAACCTAATTGTTCAATAATGGAGATGGCCATAGATAGACCTAGTGGCCAAGAGGGACAACAGGAAGGTTCTGGTGTTTTGCTCCTGTTGCGATGGCTATTCCATGGTGCTTCCACCTCACTTATGTCTTTCCACTGATTCCACTCATTCTCAGGGTACTCAGAAAGATAAGGATGGAAAGAGCAAATGTGATTCTGGTCGCTTCTTATTGGACCAAGAGGACGTGGTTTGCGAAACGTTTAAGTCTTTCATTCAGGATCCATTTCCACTACCACCCAGACTGGACTTCCTTCTTCAAGGATACCTTTGGAAAGAGGAATTAGAGAAGCTGGCTTTGAAGCCCATTTCTTGTGGAGGAAGGGATTCTCTCCTGATGTAATTTCTACTATCCAGGCTAGAAAGCCTGTTTCCTCTAAGGCCTACCATAGGGTTTGGTCCATTTTTCATTCCTGGTGTGTGGACAGGGATATGTCTTCACAAGACTTTGACCTTCCGGTGGTTGAATCTTTTCTTCAGGATGGTATGAACAAAGGCCTCAGCTTGAGTTTCTTGAGGGTTCAGATTTCTGCACTGTGTTTTGCAGAGGCGTATTGCTACTCTTCCTGATGCCAAGGTGTTCATTCAGGGGGTTGCTCATGCTTTCCCTGTCTACAAGACTCCCACGCTTCCGTGGGACCTTAACCCTTTGAGTGCCAGAGGGATATGCAACACATTGCAAAGCAATGCATTGCACACCCCTCTGGCATTCAAAGGGTTAATTTGGTTCTGTGAGTTTTGCAGCGGCCTCCCTTTGAGTCCCTTGCTATCATTCCATTGCATCTATTGATGTGGAAGATGGCTTTTCTCCTGGCTGTGGCCTCAGTCCGTAGGGTTGCCGAGTTTCAGGCACTGTCTTCCAAGCCACCTTTCCTGTTTTTTTCACAAAGACAAGGCTGTTCTTCTAAACTCTCAGGAATTTCTTCCTAAGGTGGTCTCTGAGTTCCACATCAATCAGGAGACTGTTGTGCCTTCGTTTTGCCCAGACCCAAAGTCTGACAAAGAGAGGGATCGCCACTTGTTGAATGTGGTGCACTGCCTTAAGTTCTATGTACACCGAACAGTGTCTTTTTTGCATGACTGATTCCTTGTCATTCCTGAAGGTCCCAGGGCTGGTCAGGCCGCTTTCAAGGTCACCACTGGATCAAGTCTACCATTCATAGGGTGTGTAACCCTTCAGTTACAGTATATTCCACCAGGTCTGTTGAGGCCTCCTGGGCCTACAAGAATCAGGCCTCGATTCTTGGCTGGCTGTTCTGGATTCGGCTGAAACCAGCCTTGGCAGGAAGGTCCTTCAGGCTGTTTAAGGATCTTTTTTTTTTCCTATGCCTTACTGTTGTTCAACTGTTTGAGCCTGGTTGGATCTAGTTTTTGTGTGCTCTGCAACTTTTTTCAGTGTCCATTGACGCTTAGTTTGGTTTGGGCTGTTCTAATTCTGGAAAGTCCCAGGGAACGCTGGTATCATGGGACAGGCGTGAGGCCCTTTCTCCTTCTTCCCACCTCTGGAAGCCTATTATTGGTATATCCCCATGGTACCTTTGTTCCATACTGTATGACAGATAAAAAAGGATTAGTCTCACCTGTTAAATCCTTTTCTCAGTTCATATGGAACAAAGGGACCTCTCTTGGTCTCGCTTGTCTGGGCGTGGGAATCTTTCTTGGATCTTTTCTCACGGGATATTTCTTCTTCTTCTCTAGAAGAAATCTGGCGGCATTGAAGGCCACTTCAGAGAGATATGCATTACCTTCCAAAATATTGTAAAGCATAAACAAACGTTCCTCGTAAGGTTACATCCGCATGGATAGCTTCTGAGAGCTGCTCACCTCACATGAATACTGCTGTATTATCAGAGGCAGAAGCAAAAATTAATCACAGTGCTGCCCCCGTGGGCCGCAAAATTAGCCTTTAACAAAGTATCAAGATGTTTGTCGGTCTGGTCCTTGAGGCCTACATCATCTGCCAAAGAGCTGTGTTTTTGGCCAAACACAAAATAGGGGGATCAATCGTAGGAGGTGAAGCCCACTATGCTAGAGCCTCAGAAGTAAAACTGTATATTTTAGAGATGCGTTTGTTAAGTAAGACTCTCTTATCTGGTATTTTCCAATCATCCAGTAAAACATGATCTAAGAAGCTGTTAGGAGGCAAGACTGGAGAGTCTTTCTTGTGTCTCTGAAAGATATCCGGACAGACAGATACCCCATCACAGGCCTCAGAGACCTCAAAGGTCTCCAACACTGCTCTGATGAACCACCGAGGGGGCAAGGGTGAGCCTCCTAGGAATCTCCAAAGAAGAAGAAAGAGTCCATTATCTTCTTCCTCAGAATCTAATCTCTTCCAGAAAATCCCCGAGTTAGTTGAAAACAGGATCAGTTTTTCTAATGGGGAGCATGGGCACCATGAGTGGAGGACCCGCTGTATGGGGGGGGGATGGATGCCACAGAAGGCATCAAAGTTTAAACCCAAGCTGGATGCTTTGACAAAGTGCCGGTAAGGCACAAAGCAGCTGTCGGCTTGCTATTAGGACCACCACCTACCCCTTGTGAATGCTGTACTCTGTAAACATAAAACCTAATAAAAGGTGAATTTTCACCCAGTGAGTTCCAATTCTTGCTCTTTCTTTTCTATTGTACTTTAATATGTAATCCTTCTAACAGTCTTGTATGTCCTTACATTCTGTTAGCTCCTACCACTTCAGCTTGGAGGCTTATTACCTGTATTTATCAATTTCTGTAAAGTATTTTTTCCTTATGTACTTGTCTAGTAGATAACCCAAAATTTTAGCTGTTTCTCTTGCAATAATACTGCTCGCAGACACATTTCAACTATATTTAAAACCCCAGGATTATGAAAAAAATCAAAAATATTTTTCTCTTACCTTCAGAACCCTCTGTCAGAGGAGTTTGGCCCCTGGACAAGTTAAATGTTCCATTTTCTGTGTAGGAAACTTCTGCGTCTGAATGTTCAGAGTCAGAAATAGCCAGTTCTTTGGCGACTAATGAATCATCCAGCTAGCAAGAAAGTAAAAAGATAATACAATATTTTGTAGATTAAACCTTTATTGACCAGGGTGTACAGTGTGCAACACTTTAACCTTTTGAGTGCCAAAGGAGTATGTAACGCATTTATTTGCAATGCGTTGTGTACCTCTCTGTTTAAGAGCAGTGGAACTGTATATATTGGTGCAAACCAGATTTGTTTATTCAGCAAGTAGTTATAAAACTATAAAAATAAGAAATTAAGAAAGTGTTTAATTTGGAGACAAGGATATTTTTGTGTGCTTACCAATAAATCCTTTTCTTTTAAAGGGTTTCTAATGCCCGAATTTAAGTTGATGCAATATGGTAGATTTATAAAAAAATAAAGATCTGGAGAAAGTCCTATCTCTCAAACCTTTATGGTTTGAGAGATATTTGCCGCTAAATTTCCCACCTCCCTCATGTCAGCTGTAAAGCTGAAGGAGATCTGTGTCGGCCAACTGAAAGGGCTCTTCAGCAGAGCCAAAACGGCGATCTTTTAAAAGAACTACTTCATTGGAATGGTCTACAAAGTGTGCTTGCAAACTAGGCACACTTTATAAACCGTTCCAATTAAGTAATTCTTTTTAAAGATTGCTATTTCGGCAAAGAGCCGTCGGCTGGTCCCAGGACCAGGATCTCCTGCTGTCAGTAGAGCGCAGAAGTCAGGAGAGGTTTGAGAGATGGGACTTTCTCCAGATACTTTATTGTTTTTTAAATCTACCATATTTCATCAACTTAAATTCGGGCATTACTAAACCTTTAATCCATGTGGAACACAGGAACCATGGAGTAAACTCACTACAGCAGGGGAGGACACAAACAATAAAAGGTCTAGGAGGCAGAAAAGCTTTCCCCTATCCACTTTACTTCCACTTGGACATGCTCAGTTTAACGTATAGCAAAAATGAAAAAAAGAAATATAAGTGGAACAAGAAAATGTATCCCCTGAATTAGAGAATACAAAAGGCATCCCTTGCCTGGGGACTCGAGTAGTTGTTTATTTTTCTGTCTTCCACATGGACTAAGAGAAAAAGATTTATCAGTAAGTACACATAAATCTCTCTCTCTTGTCCTGTGTTCAACACAGGAACCATGGATATATTCCAAAAGCATCCACTAAGATTCCAGGGAGGAAAATAGAAAAACCCCTCCACACACACAGACCAGTTCTAGCTGAAACAAACTGGCACATAAGCCTCAGTTGTCAGACACCAGCACTGCAATTCAAATAACAAGAACCAAGAGGTTACTGGCCAAAATAAACTCAGTAAGGAAACACACTGGCACAACAGCCTGCAGGAACTTTCATGCCAAAACTGTGTTCAGACAAAGCCAGCACCTTAACGTTAGGGTTTGACAAACGTGTGGCGTGAAGAGACCACGTTGCTCTTACACAACTTCTTAGTAGGGAACGGATTCTTATAGGCCAAACATGCACCCACCAACCTGGTGTAATGTGCAATAACTCGAAAGGGAATACTCGTTTCTGAGAACATATGCCTGGCAAATGGTCGACAATTCAAGAAGCCACCATCACTGTAGATGCAGCCTCAGGGATGGCAAAAAAAGAATTTGATTTCCAAAAAAGAGGATTTTAGTCTTACCTGTTAAATCCTTTTCTCTTAGCCCATATACAGGTTACTGGTAACTCTGGGAAGGTGATCCGTCCCTTTAATAGGCAGGAACAATTCTAGAAGTGTATGCAGGGGGTGGGGCCTACCTTCCCTCCTTGGCTGCAGCTAGCCAACCAGCTCTAGAAAGATTTGAGACACTAACTGTGACTAGCTAGTAGAAGGGAAAGAAGACTCCTGTGAGCATGACCCCAAAGGATCCCCACGGTCTGCCACAGGACAGTCAAGCATGGTCCCTTGACAGGGTGGGAGTAACCTGTATGGACTAAGAGAAAAGGATATAACAGGTAAGACTAAAATCCTCTTTTCTCTGTCATCCAATACAGGTTACTGGTAACTCTGGGATGTCCAACCATTAAGTTTCCCAGAGGCGGGAAGAAGGCAAGGACCAGGCACAAGGCCCCCAAAGTCACCAGTGCAGATCTGAACCATCAGATCAGAGATAGCCCAACAAAACAACTGAAGTGTCAACGGACACTGAACAGGGGTAACAACACCCCGGGAACTGTTACACATCACGCTGAATTAGAGCCAAAAGTGAAGGAAGCACCAAGAACCGAAGGGAATCCTAGACAGGCAACACGGCCTCCAGGATTTTCCTCCCAAAGCTGGCTTCAGCCGATGCCAGCACATCAACACGGTAGTGCTTTGAAAAGGTGTGCACAGGCGACCAAGTGGCCGCCTTGCACAACTGATTCTTGTAAGCCCAAGAGGCCCCAATAGATCGAGTAGAATGAGTTGTGACCCTGAAAGAAGCATGCTTCTTCCTCAATTTGTAAGCCTTACGAATGGTGGACTTGATCCAAGAAGCAATAGTCACTTTGGATGCAGGTCTTCCTGCACTAGGACCCTCAGGAATGACGAACAGCGCGTCAGATTTCCTAATAGACTCAGTGTGATGTACGTAAAACTTGAGATCACGCACCACATCTAACAAGTGGAGGTACCTCTCCTTGTCAGAGTTGGGGCCCGGGCAGAAAGAGGGCACCACAATCTCCTGATTGATGTGGAACTCAGAGACCACCTTCGGAAGAAACTCCTGAGAAGTACAAAGCACCGCCTTGTCCTTGTGAAATACCAACAAAGGTGGTTTACAGGACAGAGTATGTAACTCCGCGACACTGCGAACGGACACGATTGCCAGGAGAAAGGCCATTTTCCACATCAACAGGCATAGAGGAATAGTAGCCAAGGACTCAAATGGAGGGCGCTGAAGAACGCACAAAACCAAGTTGAGATTCCACGGAGGAGCGAGATTCTTGAAGGCAAGACGAGTATGAGCAACGCCCTGGAAGAAAACCTTGACATCAGGATGGATGGCAATGCGCCTCTGAAAGAAAACAGAGAGAGCAGAAAGTCTGAACCTTAAGGGAACTCAAACTGAGGCCCTTATCCACACCGTCATGCAAAAAGGCCAGAACTGTAGGCAGATCAAATTCCTGAGACAGGTCCTTGTCAGCACACCAAGATAGAAAGGTCGACCAGACACGATGGTAGATTTTGGAAGAAAACAGGCGTGTGCACTGAGCACAGTAGCCACCACACCAGAAGAGAAGCCCTTCTTCTTCAATATTGAGGATTCAATTTTCAAGCCGTCAAAGCTAGCCGGTGAACATCCTCCTTCCACAGGTAACCCCATAGAAGAAGATCCGGACGGCAAGGAAGCCGGAATGGCTCCGCCACTGACAGATCCAGAAGCTCCGGAAACCAAGCCTGTCGAGGCCAGTATCAGAATGACTGGACAATGCTCCAGTCGTAATTTCCCTATCACCTCATGCAACACTGGGAGGAAAGGAAAAAAGTAGGCCAGAGGGAATAACCAAGGAATGGACACTGCATCCACCGACAGAGTAGAGGGTCCCTCCAACGAGAGAAGAACCTTGGAACCTTCCTGTTGTGTCTTGTCGCCATCAGGTCGATGTAAGAAAGACCCCATTTCTGAATAATGAGGGTGAACACCTCTGGGTGCAATTCACACTCTCCACTGTGTGTTGACTGAGGAAGTTCGCCATGATGTTGTCTACAGCAGGAATGTGCACTGCGGATATGGCAGGAACGTGCTCTTCTGCCCAAAACAAAATAGCCTTGACCTCTAACCAAGCGGCAAGACTTCTTCTTCCTCCCTACTTGTTGATGTAAGCCACGGCCGTGACGTTGTCGGACTCCACTCGGACCGGACAGTTTTCAAGCTATGTCCAATGACGAAGGGCATGAAATACCACCCAAAGCTCCAATATTTTGATACAGAGATTCCTCTGGAGACCACCGACCCCGAGCGCTCAGGCGACCTAGGACCGCTCCCCAGCCGGAGAGGCTGGCATCTGTCGTCACCATGGTTCAGAAGGGTACCAGGAAGGACTTGCCTTTCAGCAGATTGGAGAGGTCGAGCCACCATGACAAACACAGTTCCACATGAAGAGGGAGGGATACTGACATCTTCAGAAGGTCCAGCTGACCCCTGCACACCTGGATGACAAACCTCTGGAGATCCCTGGTGTGCGCCATGGCAAACGGGACGGCTTCTATGGTAAAGATTAATTTCTCCCACTAGAGAGGACAGCTTCTTGGCTGGAACTGGATCTTGAACCAGAACTGCAGAAACCCTGTGGGCGATCTGGAGAGCTACCTTGTCCATGAGAAACACCATGCTCCTCTGAGTGTCGAAGAGAAGGCCCAGGAAGACCAGACGCTGGGATGGGACAAGATCTGACTTGTCCAAGATTATCCACCAGTGATGGGCGAGAGCATGAATGCGTTGCTGAACCTGCTGATGAAGAAGTTCCGCAGAAGGGGCTTTCAGAAGCAGGTCGTCCATGTATGGAGTAACTCTGATAACGTTCCAGTAGAGGATGGACACTAAGGCTCCCAGGACACTGTTGAAGACTTGATGAGCTGAAAATGTCCCCGGTCGCAAGCAAATCGGAAGTACTGCCGGCTCTCTGAATGAATGGCAATGTGTAAGTATGCGTCCTGAAGATCCAGAGATGCAAGGAATTCCCCTGGGGACACGGAAGCAACCACCGTGCGTAGAGACTTCTGGTGATAATGAGTCCGGATCACATAGGAATTGAGATCCTTTAAATCCAAAATGGGACGACAGCCGCCATCCTTCTTGGAGACCACAAAGAGGTTTGAGTAAAAACCCATACCTCTGTCCTGAACTGGAACCGGCTCTAGAACGTCCTTGTCCAGAAGAGCCTGAACAGCGCCGAACAGACGGCATTTCTCTTCGCCCTGAGGCGTATGAGAAGGAAAGAAGTGAAAGGGAGGAAGAGATACGGAAGGTATCATGTACCCTTCCTTCACCAGCTGTAAAACCCATGGGTCCATTCACAGAATCCTCCCAAATGCTGTGATAGTGTTGCAGACAACCACCCACAGCAGAGTGTGGACCCGGATTCGGTGAGTCATGCCAAAGAAGGCTTGGAAGAGACCTTGGGCTTCCTTTGCTGTGTGGGCTTGGAGGAGGTACGCAGAGCTGAGAAAACTGTCTGGTTCGCAGGACGTGTCTCATTTTGATAGGAATGAAAATACCGGTTACGCTTAAAGCAGTGTTTTCTTCCTAGGAACCAAGGGTAGAAGTGTACTCTTTCCCCCTGTGGCCTCACTTGATCAGATCCTTAAGACCTGGCCCAAACAAAGAAGTGCCTTGAAAAGGCAAGGAGAGCAATGCTTTCTTAGAAGCAGTGTCAGCAGACCAGATCTTGAGCCAAAGAGCCCGCCTGGCAACCACAGGCATGGTGGAAACCCTAGCCACCGCACGGATGGCATCAAATAAGGCAGCAGAAACATAGTGCTGACCCTCAGAAATGTTGGCAAGAAGGCACAACATATCTGAAATAGCAGCACCCTGATGGACAGCCAGGGTGAGTTGTTCAGTCCAGACCACAATGGTCCAGTTTACCCATGCTGCAGTGAATGCTGGACGCATTGCAGAGCCAGCAGTGGCAAAGGAGGACTTGAGGGAGACCTCAAGTTTCTTGTCAGTCCAGTCCTTTAAAGCAGACGCATCAGATACTGGCAGGGCAGTAGACTTAGATAGCCTGGAGACAGGAGTAACCACCTTGGGAGGATGAACCCACTGAACAAGCACGGACTAAAAAAAGGGATAAAGCCTGGCAAATTTCCTGGAGACTTCTACTCTTCGGACACAAGGCGTTCAAGAGTGGGGTTAGGTGGAAAGCAAGTAAAGGGCTTTTTAGGCTCCTGAAATACATCAGAAGGGTCAGAAGCAACCTCCTGCACCAAGGGAATGTTTAAGGTATTTAAAACAGCCCTGATCAGGCCCTCAGCCGAGGGCTCAGGAGCAGCCTCAAAAAACTGAGAGGAGCCCACCGCAGAACATTCCTCAACATCTGAATCCACCAGCACTTCCTCCTCAGAAGAATCTGAAATGTCAGATACTCCCTGAGGTTTTGGCAGGGAAGACTTGACGGAGGAGGGGGTATGCCAAGAATGAAAGACCCCATGTAACTGGGATGGAAAGAGTTGCAATGTGGACCTAAGGTCCCTAGTAGCAGCCGAACTGGCTCTAATGCATGGCTGGAGATCCCTGGAATACTCTCATGGACATCAGAACATGCTGGGCATAAATTACCTGAGAATTCTCTAGGTAACCCTGAATGACAGGAAGAGCAATGCGCAATGGGGGATACAGAGACCCCAGCATCATTAGTCTTAGGTCTGGCCCCACGCTCCAGCGGTATAGGCATTCTCACAGTGTCAAATAACCTTACCGTATAAGAAATCACCCAATTAAAGTGTGTAGGATTAAAGTTTCACCCCAGAAATCACTAAAATAAACTTATCTGGCAGGTGAGAAGGCAGAGGAGAGAAGGAGAGTCCAAGCCCTGCCTAGGATACTTGTTCTGGAAATAGCACAAAATGGCTGCCGCGGTGGGAGTCAATCAGAAACGAGCGCGTGAAGCAAGCGCTCATGGGAAATTTATTTTTCCCAGAAAAGTACCCCAAACAGTGCCCGAAGCCCCCCGAACCCCCCAACACACTAGAAACATGAACTGGATGATAGAGCAAGGGCAGGCAAGTAAAATGAGCCATCTCTGAAGTCACTAGGTTAAACGATTGCAGAGATATGTCCCAAACTGTACAATCCCATAGAAGTGAATGGAGCAATGGTGCCTATGCGGTAAAGAGCGCTTTAAAGGCATGGAATTCAAATTTTACAAAATTCAAAGTGTAAAACTAAAAGACATGAAACATCACTAGAACATGCTAGGGTACCCAAAAACACTGGACCAGTAGGAAAAGTGTTAGAACCCCCCCCCCCCCAAAAAAAGCCAAACCAGCAGCTAAAGGGTTAATTACCACATAAACCTGCTCCAAACACCCAACAGAAATACAGATAGACCCAATGAGTGTAGGAGTGTGCAACAGGAACTCCAAATGAAAAACCCCTGTGCAGAGGGGCACTGTGGGACAAGTGGACCTGCAGCACTCAAAGGGATGCTCACCTTTCCTGCAGATCTTCTGTCTTCAGATTACCATATTTAAAGAAGAAGCCTCGGTGGGCCACTCCTGAGGAAAGAACTTGTAGCCAAGGTTTTCCCCCAGGGCTTAAGGTCCACAAAAAGCACCTGGTCAATGAACTAACCGCATTTAACGGCATTGTCAGTTATGGCAATCCGCCTAATGGTAGCATTCCATTTCTAACAGAAAAATAAAAAAAGATACTAAAGCTATAGCAGAACTGTTCTCTTGCCTGTGTTATCACCAAGGAACAAATCTTTCTGGAGCTGGATGGCTAACTGCAGCCAAGGAGGGAAGGTAGGCTCCAACCCCTGCAATCAATTCTAGAATTGTTCCTGCCTACTTAAAGGGGAGGATCGCCTACCTAGAGTTACCAGTAACCTGTATTGGACGACAGACATCTAAGGGGTGACATGATTACAGTTTACAAATATATTAGAGGTCAACTCTCCAATGAATTATTTACTCAAAGAGCTCATCTAAGAACGAGAGGTAATCTATTAAGACTAGAGGAAACTGGTTTTCAACAAAAAAGGCAGGGATTTTTTTTTTTTGTTTTACAGTAAGGGCAATAAAGTTATGGAATTCTTTACTTTGGGATGCTGTGCTTGCAGATCCTGTAACTGCTTTCAAAAAAAGTAATGGATTCCTATCTAGCAAAGAACAATATTGAGAATTATGACAGTTGGCTTCAATGCAGATAGGCTGTTGATCCAAGGAACTATCTGACTGCCATCTGGAGTCAGGAAGGACTTTTTTTTGCTTCCTCTGCGTAAAGAGAGGATAGAAAGAAAAAAAAAAAAAAAAAAAAATCCAAAAGGAGAGGAGAAGGATTTTTAAGAAATACAAGACCTTATAGGTAGCCAATAAAAATTTCAGGAGGTGTTGAGAGGGAAGGTATCTTGCAGCTCAATTGAGAACAGACTGAAGTGGAGAAAGGTGAGAGGAAGAAAGACCAAAGAGTTCAATGTTGCAATAGTCGAGTCTAAAGAAAATGAAGGCCGAAGTGAGAGTTTTTGGGGCTGACATAAAGAGAAAGGGTCATATTTTGCCAATATTTTTCCAGAAGAAGTGATAGGTTTTGGTGATAGCTTGATTATGGGGTAAGAATGTCAAGGTAAAATAGAGCATGACCTAGTTTTGGATACCAGTGGCTGTCCCAATGACTAATGAAGCCACCAACAGAGTTAGCCCCCCGTCCAGATGGACAAGGACATGACACAGGAGAAGTGACACTACTGTCTGGACCAATTGGTGAGAATTTCCAGCTGCAGCTCCTGCATATGAAATTGATCAAATCAGACTGCCCCCAGAGCAAAGACAATGTAGCCTATTAACTTTATGTCTCCCAAACCGTCAGTCGGCTGATATACTACCTGAAGGGACAATGACAGAATCTTGTCTTATGATTGTAAGCTCTATGAGGCAGGGACCTTGTATCCTAATGTATACTCAGGTGATGTTCCCCTTTTTATTGTCTATAAAAGAACTTAATTAATGCACTTATTGTACCCCTGCTATACAAAATGTAATCTGTAAAGTGTTAAGTACAACTGTTAGAACTACATAAATAAAAATATACATCTGTATAGTACAAAAATCATACCCAGATGAGTGTCAAATCTCATACCAAGAAAATAGAGGACTTGGGATAGAACCAGCGATGACTGCTCCAGAATGGAAACCCAAAACTGAATCTGAATGTACAAGATTGCCTTTGAAGTAGGTTGTCCAGATACACAGACAAAGAGATCCCTAAAAAGTGTATGTGAGCTGCCAGGGCTGACATGACCTTTGTGAATACCCACAGAGTGGATGCCAACCCAAATGGAAGTTTGGCGAACTGAAAATGACAATCTTAAAATGCAAAATGCAGGAAATGCTGATGATACACATGGATATGGATGTGTAGTAGGGTCTTACATCTAGGGAAGTCAAACATTCTCCTAGACATGGCAACAATGTGGGAATACAAAGGGGGAGATTCACTAAGCAGTGATGAAGAGGTGATAAAGTGGAGATGACTTCTCCAGCTTATAAATTCTCCAGTTCCTATGTTATTCTATGGGGCCTATTCACTTAGATCTCCTAATTCGAACAAATCTTAGTGAATTGGCTCCACAGTAGAACATAGAAATTGGAGAAGTGATAAACTGGAGAAGTCATCTCCACTTTATCACCTCTTTATCACCGCTTAGTGAATTGACCCCAAAGACTCCATCTTGAACAATGGAGTGAGAACAAAACAGTTGAAGCATTATAAATCCAGAATAGGACAGCACCTGTTGTCTTCTTAGGGGACAATTAAAAGACAAATACAATCCTGTGAATCTTTCCCAAGAAGGAAATGTTATAAACACCTGCATGTCTAGCAGGGAAGAATCTGCCTCTTCAAGTCGTTAGCTATGATCTAAAGTGTGAGGTACTCTGGATATGACGAAAAAAAAAATCGAGTAAGGGACTTGAAATCTTTGTGGTATGCTTCAGAAATTACCTGAAAAACCCACTGGTCACAGAAATGACCCCACACGCTGTGAAAAAACGTACAGAGCCCAGATATCAGACAGTCATGCTAATGTGGGCTATTCAAACTTCTCTCTCTTTCAAGTCTGCTCGGATTTTGGGTAGTCTGGGAGTGGTAATGAAAACCAAGGCATAAAGGAAGGTGTCTACGAGTAATCTGAGGCAACAATGTGTTCTTGCCTTCAGTATTGTGACTGGTAACGTTCTCCAGTTCTGGACCAAACAATTCGAAGAGATACCAAAGACTTCTTAGATGAATGATGACACGTCAAAATCTTAAGCCACAGTGTGACATGCGGCTACAAAATAAGCAGAGGCATTTCCAGTAAACTTAGCAACATCACAGGTCGCTTCAGTAAGGTAAGAATTAGCTTCAAGGATCTTGGAAAAAAGAACCATCAACTTCTCCTTAGGTGCATCCAAAAGCTGATCCCCCCCAGACAGCCATAGTCCTAGTTATACATTTAATGTCAAAAGTTGGGCATAAGGTGGCACCAAAAGCTGCAAAACTTACATTCAAAAGGAATCTGGGAGTTTATCTTCCTTATTTTAAGTGCCGTAGCATCCACCAGCAGCAAAGCTGTACTCTTGGCAAGGTGAGAATTTTGGGGATGTACTGCATGGGGGCTCTGTGCTAAAGCCTCAGCAGAAAAAAGGATTTTAGTGAACTTACCAATAAATTATTTTCTGTTTAGTCCATATGGAATACAGGAACAATGGGGTTGAGCTCCCTCCTTCAGGAAGGCAGGGCACTTAAAAAAACAAACAAACAAGCAAAAAAATAAACAAAAAAAACAGGTTCTTTTGGGCAGAGACTCCCTCCTCCAGCTCAACCCCCTGCCCTTCCAGATTCATGTGTAATAAGAACCACAGAAAAAGAAAGAGCAGGAAAGAAGAGAAGGAAATACCCAGACTAAGACACAACGAACACTCCTGTGCCCAGGGAAATTAACATTGGTGAGTTTGTCTTTGGATGAAAGTCCTGAGTTCCATATGCACTAAAAAGAAAAGGACTTAAAGATAAGTTCACTAAAATGCTATTTTCTCTTACGTCCAATGTGGAATACAGGAACCATGGGGATATACCAAAGCATCCCAAAAGATTCCGGGGGAGGAAAAAAAACCAAAAAAAAAAACCAAAACTCCCTCTCCCTCTAGGATACCCGAATTCCACAGTACTAAACTGTATCTACGTAATCTCAGGTGTCAATGGACACTGAACTATAACATCAACCCAACCAAACAAGAGCCAACAGGAACTACTTAACAAAAATGTGGCAGCAGAGCAAAAAGACAATAGTCCTTAGACAGGCAAAACTGCCAGAAGGATCTTCCGGCCAAAGCTGGCCTCTGCCGAGGCAAAACACTGATAAGGTAGTGTTTGATAAACAAGTGCAAGGAGAACCATGTAGCAGCCTTACACACCTGTTCAGCAGAGTCTTGTTTTTTGCAGGCCCAGGAAGCACCCGCAGATCTTGTGGAGGGCGCAGAGACCTTGAAAGGAACAGGTCTCTTCCTTATCACGTACACTTGCCATATGGTAGTCTTGATTCAAGAAGCAATGGTGATTTTGGATGCTGCCTGGCAACAAGGGAATCAGTCTTGTGGAAAGGCTGAGTACTATACACATAATACTTAAGCCACCGTACCACATCCAAAAGATGAAGATCCATTTCTTGCTTGGAGGCGAGGTCAGTACAAAAGAAAGGCAATACAAGCTCCTGATTGACGTAAAAAATCTATAAAAAAACAAAAAAACAACCTTGGATGAAAACTCCCGAGAGGTACAAAATACCGCCTTGTCCTGATGAAAAAACAGGAAAGGAGGTCTGAAAGACTGAGTATGCAACTGAGCAATCCTTTGTACAGAGACAATGACCAAAAGGAAAAAAGCAAATAGACTGAGAAAGAGGTTCAAAGGAAAGTCTCTGAAGGCCAATCAAAACCTCCTGGAGGAGGGAGCTCAGACCCATGGTTCCTGTGTCCCATTTTGGACAAAAGTGAGAAAGGGTATAAAAGGGAAGAATGCCGATTAAGGCATTAACCTCCTGTCAGGCGTTTGCTATTCCTCCAGGAGTAAATGATCTAAGGAATGGGGAGGCAGAACAAAAAACAACCTCCTCTTTTCTTCCCTTGAAAATACAAGGAGAACAGGAACTGGAATGAGGCCTACATTACCTTAAGCACAATAAGACTCTCAGCAGAAGAACAAAGAGTTCCTAACGGAGAAGGATAAATCTAGGTCACCAGCATCAGTTACCCCAAATCCCCAACAGTGGCAGGGGATCACCCTCCACAACACGCTATACAGTCCTTTTGGTGGCACAGAATACCCCATGAACCAGGAAACTAAAACCTCTTGGAACAGATGAGGTGATAGAACTAACAGAAGAAGCTAGGACCTTAATCCATGCAGGCTCCTGTTCACCAGCTAAGTGTCCCAGAGGTTTAGTAGGGAATACAGAGCAAGAGGAGCACTGAGTACTTGAAAATTCCATAGGGAGACCAATAACCAGTAACGATAGGTTAAAGGGACCTCTGAAATCTTAGCTACCTTAGACTTGCCCATGTCTTCCTTCAGCTTTGACATAGTCAGAAGACCCCCTAAAGTATAAAGTAAAAGTAGCAAAGCAGAATACAAGTATTTTTACATCTTTGAAGTACTTAACTGACTAAGTGATTAATGTGGCAAGCAGGAGGGAGAGACAAGCCTCTGTGTAGCCAGCAGAATCCAAAAAGGAAGAACCACCTCTTCCCTTGGGAAGAATGGGCTGCTGGGAACTTTGTTCACTATATTAAAAATGGGGTGGTGGTTCTCCAGCTGTCACTAAATTGCAGCCTCCTAAATACATTAAGAGAAGTCCAAGGATAGCATTTATGCTCCAAGCAATATGCCCGTTCCTAAAGGCACCTCGATCCAAAAAAGTGACACGTTTAGAAAACCTAATAAAGGTTGGCAAATGTTGCTTTAAAAAAAAAAACAAAAAAAAAAACAAAAAAAAAAAAAACACTCCCAGGAAAAGACTGCTGACAAATGAATAGAAAACCCAAAGAACAAAGAGCCAGGCAAAGAATGCCCACAGACAGGCAGTGCATGGGCTAAAATCCCACTGGTGCAAAGGATTGGAACACAGAAGTTTAATATTTCATGGATGTGCTGATCAAGCAAGCTCATCAGTGCAAGTCAGGTTTCCAAACCAGAGAGAAATGTGGCTGCTAAACAGAGGTAGGGACACACTCACAGGACCTGCGGACTCAGGCGACAGAATTCAGTCTCTTCATTCTTCAGGCTCCTATAAAATAGGCAAGATTCAGAGAAAGCTATGAGGGAAAAAATGCTGATAAAGCCTGTGCACTGGTCAATCTGTACAAAGGAGGCCAGGAATAGAAGCCCCGTAACTTAACAGCATAAAATAAAAAAGAATGCTAAGAGAAACATTACCCTTGCATCCTCCTGTTTCGAGGTCACTTTTAAATCTGATCATGCCCAAGTGGTGATAAAGTGGATAGGGAGGAAGTCTCTGCCTTAGATATAATTTTTGTTTGTGTTTTGCCCTCCTGGAGGAGGAAGACTTTACCCCATGGTTCCTGTGGTCAACACAGTATGTAAGAGAAATATTGTTTGCCAGATAAACAGGCAATTAATGGAGTAGAACATGGTGCAAACTTTAACTACACTATATGTTTAATGGGTACTGATAATTTAATACTGCAAGTATCAAAATATTTATTTTTGACAAATGGCAACAACATCTTTAGAAATACAAAACTATGGACATAATACATTCATGTCAAAAGACTTTACACATTACAAGTTATACATATTTTCCATGATGTTGGGATTGTTCCCTATATTAAAATTGAAATATTTTCCACTTCAAGCCTGAACCAACAATTATGTTTTCTTTGGGGTTTTGATTTAGATTCTAAAAGGCTCAATAGAAGTAGGTGTATATATATATATATATATATATATATATATATATATATATATATATATATATATATATATATATATATAATTTTTTTTCTTTTTTTCTTTTTCTTTAACTTGACATTTTTGTTCCTGCAAGCCAAAAAAAGAGACTTCAAGTGCTATTTCACTGCAGTCAAGGTTTTTCACTGTAAGTATTTATGAATGGAATCATCAAGTTCTATCCATCTATCTACTAATCTTGGGGTGTGTGGCAAAGTGACTAAACTAGAATCATCATTGTTGTGTTAAAAATCACGGATATCCCTCTTTTAAACATCACTTACCTCTCCTCAGTATGTAGGAGTCCAGCGACCCCAAAAGTTCCCAACCACTTTAGATATCAGTAGTAGTGGTAGTGGTAGTGGTTGTAGTAGTAATAGAATTCACTAGATTAGTGGTTCCCAAGTACCACTAAACAGGTCAGAACTTAAGGATTTCCCTAGTTCAGAACAAGGGAAGGCGATTCACACACCGATGCTTTAACAGGGAAATCATGAAGACATAGCCTGTTAGTGGTACTGGAGACAGATTTGGTAATACTTGCATTAGATCAGTGAAACATAAACTTAGTATGTGTAATACAGTTGCATTCCTACCGTAGGACAAAATGCAGCCAGCTCCTCTTCACTATCACTGCCCTCATTGTGTGGAAGTGCATGGCCTTGCACTAAAAATGTAGAAACACAGGTGGTTACTTACAGCTTTTTGATTTTCCTCTGTTAAAGTATCTGTGCCCAAGCAGAAGACCGCTATACATAAAATCAGATCTGGCTGAGAAAAAGAGATCTACTATAGCTACCAATAAAGGAGGTAAGCCAGTTCTTTCTATGGTATGGAATACGTTTGCCCACCTATGTGATCTCAGGGACAGGCAGGCCCATTAGCAGTATTGTTTGCATCCCATTCTAAAGGCCAGAATCTGCAATCAGGGGCGGACTGGGCCGGTGGAAAATTGCTAGGATTGGAGGGCCGCTGTCTCCAGGACCAGCCTGCTTTGAATGATAGAGCAGTTACAACATATTGCTTTGCAATGCGTTGCAAATTACTCTAGCATGCCAGAGGTTAATGTATGGAGCGTGCCCTCACCACGAACAACTGAATTCCTATGATTTTCTCTCTCTCCAAATGCTGCTGTCCTCTGCCTCTACGAAGTCCATTCTATACATCTTAATGATAAATGTGTCACTTCCAGCGAGAACATCACTTAATCCTTTGAGTGTCAGAGAGGTATTAAATACATTGCGTAGGCATGTAGAACATAGAATAATAATGTTGAACATCAATACAGAAGTGTTAAGCCTGTACATACAGTGGATATAAAAAGTCTACACACCCCCTGTTAAAATGCCAGGTTCTTTTGACGTTAAAGAATGAGACAAAGATAAATCATGTCAGAACTTTTTCCACCTTTAATATGACCTATAACATGAACAATTCAATTGCAAAACAAACTAAAATCGTTGAGGTGGAAAAATAAAAAACTCACAATAACCTGGTTGCACAGGTGTGCACACCCTTAAACTAATACTTTGTTGAAGCACCTTTTGATTTTATTACAGCAATCAGTCTTTCTGGGTAGGAGTTTATTAGCATGGCACATCTTGACATGGCAGTATTTGCCCACTCTTCTTTGAAAAAGCGCTCCAAATCTGTCAGATTGCGAGGACATCTCCTGTGCACAGCTCTCTTCAGATCACCCCACAGATGTTCAATTGGATTCAGGTCTGGGCTCTGGCTGGGCCATTCCAAAATGTTAATCTTCTCCTGGTGAAGCCATGCTTTTGTGGATTTGGATGTGTGCTTTGGGTCGTTGTTGTGCTGAAAGGTGAACTTCCTCTTCATCTTTCTAACGGACGCCTGAAGGTTTTGTGCCAGAATTGCCTGGTATTTGGAACTGTTCCTAATTCCCTCCACCCTGATTAAGGCCCCGGTTCCAGCTGAGGACAAACAGCCCCAAAGCATGATGCCGCCACCACCATACTTTGCTGTGGATATGGTGTTCTTTGAGTGATGTGCAGTGTTGTTTTTGCTCCAAACATACCTTTTGGAATTATGGCCAAAAAGTTCAACCTTGGTTTCATCAGACCATAACACATTTTCCCAAGTTCTTTGGGGGGACTTGATGTTTGTTATTGCAAACTTCAGCCGGCTTTTCTTTGTAAGAAAAGGCTTCAGTCTTGCCACCGTACCTCATAGCCTATTCATATGAAGAATACGGGAGATTGTTGTCACATGTAGCACACAGCCAGTACTTGCCAGAAATTCCTGCAGTTCCTTTAATGTTGCAGTAGGTCTCCTGGAAGCCTCCCTGACCAGTTTTCTTCTCGTCTTCTGATCAATTTTGGAGGAACACCCAATTTTTGGTAATGTCTCTGTTGTGCCATATTTTCTCCACTTGATGATGACTGTCTTCACTGTGTTCCATGGTATATCTAATGCTTTGGAAATTCTTTTGTACTCCTCTCCTGACTTATATCTTTCAACAATGAGATCCCTATGACGCTTTGAAAACTCTCTGTGGACCATGGCTTTTGCTCTGAGATGCAACTAAGCAAATGTCAGGAAAATCCTACTAGAACGGCTGAACTTTATTTGTGATTAATCAGAGTCGCTTTAAATTACGACAGGTGTGTAATGACTTCTATTTAACATGAGTTTGAATGTGATTGGTTAATTCTGAACACAGCCACATCCCCAGTTATAAGAGGGTGTGCACACCTATGCAACCAGACTATTGTGAGATTTTTATTTTTCCCCCTCAACGATTTCAGTTTGTTTTGCAATTAAATTGTTCACGTTATAGGTCACATTAAAGGTGGAAAAAGTTTCAACATGATTTATCTTTGTCTCATTCTTTAACATCACAAGAACCTGGCATTTTAACAGGGGTGTGTAGACGTTTTATATCCACTGTAGCAGTTTAATGACACTAAGGAGACAGCAGTGGGCAGGATCAAATAGTGGGATGAGACTCTGAAAATATTGGGGGCCAGTCCAGCTATTCTTGTCCTGTGCCTCATAATTTCTGACTGCAGCCCTGCCTTCTCAACTCTGTTCTCCCATTCTCGTGACTCCATCCTCCCACCCACTCTTGCGGCTCTATCCTCTCACCCACTCTCACGGCTCCATCCTCCCACCCACTCTCTCAACACCACCCTCCCACCCACTCTCTCAGCTGCATCGTCCCATTCTCTAAGCTTAATTGTCCCCTCCCTCTCAGCTTCACCCTCCCATCCTCTCAGCATCATCCTACTATCTTCCTCAGCTCCATCTATTCATCCTATCCTCTCTCTCATCTTCATATTTCCATTGTTTCTCTCTCAGCTTCATCCTCACATCCTCTCTCAGTTAAATATAGCCACCATTTCTCAGCTTCATCCACCCATCCTCTTATCTTCATCGTCCACTCCCTCTCAGCTTCAGCTTCCCATCTGCTCTCTCTCATTATCATCCTCCTATCTATTCTACCAGCTTCCTCCACTTATCCTCTCTCGCTCAGCTTCACCCACCCATATTCTGACTGTCCCACCTGTTCCCTCTCAGCTTTTCCTGCCATTCCTCACCACCCATCCCCTCTCAGCTTACACCATTGTCTCTCATTTCCTCTGCCCATTACATCCCCCCATCTGAAAAAAAAAACAGAACAAGGAGGCACCCATGGGATTTATATGTTTTTGAGGACATGGAATTCAATGGGATATGATATTTCACTCACATTTACAAATCGCCACTTTAGTAGCTATAAAGGTAAGTGGGGGACTGTCACAATAAAGTGGTTAAATATTTCACAAAAGACTGAGAAAAGCAGCCAGCTTAAAAGACGGAATTCAATAAGCCAACAGGACTATACGAAGGCCGCCATGGGTTTAAAAGTCGGCTGACTCCTGATTGGCCAGTCCAAGTTAAAGGGCCGCTATTGACTTAAAATGGGGAAAAGTCTGCCCTTCTCGGATTGGTCGCCGGTTTAAAGGGACTACAGACTCTGGGGGAATGTAAAAGAGTGTCTTCAACTACACTACAGTCGACAACCAGTAGGTGTCTCCCTGCACAACCCCATATTGTCAACAAGCGGTTGTACACTCTGTGGATGGGCAGGTATGCACCATCCTGATTGGCCACGATCTTGGGTGACCCATTTAAAGGTCCCACATAGGGAAACATGGGGAAAAGTAGGTGACCCAGGGATCGGTCGACAGGTTTTCCTTCCTGAAGCCCTGATAGGCTAGCGGCTGGTGTTCCCGGCCAGGATTGGCCCTTGCATTCAGAGTTTAAGATTGGCCAGGGTTTGAAGCGGAATATTCAAACCCTGGCAAAAGATGCTCCCACCCAGGGGACCATTGTCCAACATGTGTATTCCAGCCCCTAGCCCTTTGTTATAGTGTCTAGACCATTGTCCAAGTTAATGTTATCATGTCTGCTCTTTTGTATTATGTTGACTCATATGTTGCAACCTATTGTATGCTTTGTTCAGCCCTGTATGCTAATACTGTTACCAACCCTTAAAAGAGCTGGGTTTTGCTGTAATAAAGTGTGTGTTGTTCGTCCTTCATAGAGTCTCGACTGATGTTTGGAGTTAAAGGGACAATCAAAGGGACCAGGGTGATGTTCTGGCGGAGAAGGGAACTTTAAACGGAGGTACCCATTTTGGATAATAGGCGCGCCCGTTACAGGGACATTATGCTACCAACCACACAGATACATTACTCAGCTGCACCCCCAGTGATAACTTCCAAAAGAAGACGAAAACACAAGTGGGAGACAATAACAAACAAGGCAAATTTTTTTTTGACAAATACATCACAGTACAATATATAATAAAAGAACGTACTCACAGAGTGCTCCACCAATTTGTGGAAGCACAACCAGTATGTAGGCACAGGAGTGAAGCCTGCCCCTGTATAGGCACTCTGAGATCAGATGCAATGATCCTCTGTGCAAAAGCTAAATATTATAATAATAATAATCCTTTATTTATATAGCGCACACAGATTCCGCAGCGCTTTACACTCATATTGGTTCCTGTCCCCATTGGGGCTCACAATCTAAATTCACCTATCAGTATGTTTTTGGAGTGTGGGAGGAAACCGGAGTACCCGGAGGAAACCCACGCAAACACAGTGAGAACATACAAACTCATTGCAGATGTTGTCCTTGGTGGGATTTGAACCCAGGACCCCAGCGCTGCAAGGCAATAGTGCTAACCACTGAGCCACTGTGCTGCCCACACTGAGCCACTCTTAATGGAAAAAGGGGAGATCAGCAGAAAGGTGAAGTGACCAGTGCTTTATTTTAAATAAAAAATGTACAACCAGTGCATATCAGGATGATCCTTTAATCAGGATATTTGGACTTTCTGCTGGTTGCCCTTTTTTCCAATAAGAAAATACTTAGCTGTTGCACATAGGATTATTGCAGCTGATGCCAGAGTACCTGTACAGGGGCAGGCTTAAAGGGATAGTAATACTTTGTTTTAACTTTATTTTATTTTGTAGGCATTAAAAAAATATGAAGAATGATATAAGTCTTATCACACAATCCTTTATGTTTTAAGAGATATTCACAAGCAAAGTTTCCCCCTCCCGCCCCCTTTTCCTAGTGTAAGCCATCTCTTCTCAGATGTGAATCTGGTTGTAAGACCAGACAGATAACAGAAGGGTACAATCTTCTTACAATTAAAACAATGAAAGCCCTGCCCCCCTTGACAAGTTTTTCAGGTTTTTCCCTTATCTTAATTGAAGATTGTCCCTCTCTGCAGTCTACCTGGGCACCTCCCTTCTGATCTGGCTGAGCAGTGTTACATCAGTAAAAGGGGTGGGGGGATACTTTGTCCCTGAATTACTCTTGAACTACAACTCTGACATAATTGAAATAACACTCTCCAAAGTCCAAATACTATGATGATTAATTAGAGCTGCTTTTATTATGAAACATTACTATCCCTTTAACAACTGTGGCTACATACTGGTTGTGCTTCAACCAACCGGTGACGCACTCAGTATGAGTATGCTCTGTTATTATACATTGTGTGGTTTACTTTTAACAGATTAGAGTATGATATGTGCATATACACACACACACACACATACATGTATTTGTAAAAAAGCGCCCTCTTTGTTGCTTCTCATCTCCCACATTCCTCTCCATACGTCCTCTCTCTCCACTTCGCCTACCTGTCCTCATCCACTCATCCTCTTTCTCTCTCTCTCTATTTCCTCTGTCCGTTCCATATCCCCATCTTTTCAAAAGGGGGTGGGCTGGCACAAAGGGCTGGAGTGAAAATATAAATGGACCCCCCCCCCAAGCAAAAATAAATAAATAAATAAATTTCAGTAATTTCCATTTACATACCAAGAAGGTTAAAAAAAATTTCTTCCAGACTCTAGTCGGCAGTTATTATAGCTCCCTGATCAGTCCTGAATCAACATCCTACCTGCATCATTGTCAAGAAACTCAAAGCCCCTAGTTCCCATAAGAACAGAAACGATGTCCTCCAGTTTACTTCATGGACATAAAATGGTCTTAATAAAGCAGAGTTGCTTACTTCTGATAAATAAAAAAAAAATCTCAATAATATATTAAATTATCTAGACAGGAAGTGCTCTTATCTGGTGTTAGAATCTATGTTTCAATATGTGTGTATGTTTTCAGTATACCACTACTTTGGGTAAGGAACACAGAAAAATTAATGTCAAAATCATTGACACGCCTACCCCCTTTCTTTCAAATACTTACTTTGCCTCTCCCTTTGCTTGGACATCATGTAACCACGGACACTGAAGTCTAACCGCTGCAGGGCTGGCTCCAGTTTCTGATAAATACGTTGTCCCAAGTGATGATATATAGCCAGAGGACATAGTAGGAAAGTAAGCACTGCGGAGCAGGAAACAGTTGTAAGAAAGATAGCTTCTAGTGATTAATGAGTGTCTACATCAAGTAAGTAAGAAGAAACTCATGCAATCTAGGTTTACACTTTTATAAGCTATAAAATCTTACTATGTATTGATAGTATTTCTTAAAGGACAAAAGTGCATCTTATGAAATATTCTGGTGTAGATGTGTTTCACACTGCAAAGATATTTTTATATGCTAAGATGTCTAGGCTTGAGTTGAGTGGCAATATGTGCCTTCATTACCAAAGTCAATGTCCTTGGGTTTATCCACCTGCTGCGAGTTATAGCGGTAAATACCCATCACTGTGTCTGTATTTCTTTCTCAGGTAGTTAGAAGATGTACAAAAGTAATACTAAAGTGATTCATATGTTCATACCTGAAGAGACACATCTACAATATCATCCTATGATACATTAGAATACCTTCTAGTGTCTGTTATATAGTTTGACAACATGGTCATTCTGATGGCTAAGCTCAGGAGATAAGGAGTTTTACTTGTTCAACTTACAGAGCAGATATGATAGCACAATACCAGGAATGTATCCACCAAGTACCGTCAGGAAAGTCAGGAACCCACAGATCAAGAGACAGAACTGCAAGTAGGCAGAGAACGTATACAATAGAATCATTGTTATGGTCAAAAGCCACTACACTTTTTTTTTTAATGTCAAATCCACAACTTGCAGACAATTAAAAGGAATGGCAGCAGATGAAGATTCACCTTTTAAAGTTAAATTGTGTTTGTTCAGCTAAAAACTTTAAGAGGCAGTATGTGAGCAACCATTGAGATGTTTCTAAAATGTACTTTTGTAAACCACCCCTTTTCTTTGCCTTTCCACAAAGATGCACTTCTGCGATTGCTCAGGAACGTAACTTAGGAACCAAAGAATTAAGTTTCTAGTTCAGTACACAATAGTGACATTTTTTATGACCCACAAATGATAATTTAGCCCCTTACCATGAGGTGCAGAGTCTACTCTCTGTTGAGGCAAACAGTGTGAACACGAAGGCTCCTTTAAAATGATCTGGTGACTTTAAGTGGAATATATTATACCCGTCTGTGTAATATTAAACCTTAGAAAATGTATCTTAAAGGGACATGAATATTCTTTAACAATGATGGTGGAACAATCAGATATATAAATAAATATTTATAGGTTTCCTTAAATCATTTACTTGGCTTTTAAGCAGGCTCAATAATGTGTTTGTTTGGTGCTCATTAAGTGGCCAAAATGCGTGCAACTGTGAAAAAGCTATAGTATAAGGGGATTTCTGTGTTCTGATGAATACTTTTCTCTTGGTCCATGTGGAACACACAAACCATGGGGGGTAAAGTTCCTTCCTCCAGGAAAGCAGGACACTTAACCAAAAACGGTATCTGAGGTGGAGACTCCCTCCTATCCACCTTACCCCCACATGAGCATGTTCACTTCTAACGTATAGCAAAGATGAAAGAAAAGAGGCAGAGGTAGAACAAGAAAGGGAATCCTCTGAACCAGAGAAGATGAAAGGACCCCCCTGCCTCAGACTCCAACTTTTGGATTTTCTCCGATAGAGAAGTCCTGTGTTACACATGGACTAAAAGAGAAAAAACAAAACCTTTTTCTCTTACATCCCATGTGGAACACAAGAACCATGAGGATATAACAAAGCATCCACTAACATTTCAGGGAGGGAAAGAGTAAAATACCCCTCAAACGCAGAATAGTTCTAATAGAAATTAACTGGTACAACATGAGCCTCAGGTGTCAACGGACACCAACACTGCACACCAAAGAACAGGAATTGGTTACTGGCCAAAAAGTATATCAAAGAGAATACCTACACAGGAAGCTTGTAGCACCTTCCAGCCAAAACTAGTTTCAGCTACAGCCTGTACATGGAATATCTGACATATGTACAGAGGGGTGACCATGTCACTCGCTTACATAACTGCTCAGCAGAAGACAGATTCTTCTTATAGGTCCCCCTGTGGAATGGGTTGTAAATGAAAAGGCACAGTTTTTTTTCCTGGGGACATATGCCTGGCGAATGTTTGGCTTAATTCAAGAAGCCACTGTTACCTTAGATGCAGCCTGGCCCAAACAAGGGCACTCAGGGATGACAAAAACCCAATTAGATTTCCAGAAAGTCTGCCTGAAATTAATATAGCACTTCAAGCATGTAACCACATCCAGAAGATGAAGGTCCTGCTTCTATATATTAGATGGAGCTGGACATGAAGAAAGAAGAACAATTCCTTGTTTATCTGAAACTCAGAAAGAACCTTATGGAGAAACCATAAGGAAGTCTGCATAACTACCCTATCAGAGTGAAAAAGAGGCTTAAAATATAAAGCTTAAAGTCTGGCCACCCACCAAACTGACACACTATCCAAGAGAAAGGCTGCCTTGAGAATCAAAAAGTGCAGGGAATACAAAGGAGTCATCTGAAGCTCTCCGAGAAATAGGTTCAAATCGTACTAAGGGGAGGGATTCGGAAAGACAGGGTAGACATGAATCGCATCTTGGACAAACGTCTGCACATCAGATAGTAAGACAATACACTTATGGACAAGGATAGAAAGAAAAGAGATCTGAACTTTAAAAGAACTTAGACCAAGGCTGGAGAAAAGCTAAGACAACTGGAACAGAAGAGGTCATGGTGATTTATTATATATATATATATATATATATATATATATATATATATATATATATATATATATAAAATATATATATATATATTTTTTTTTTTTCAATAAATGCAATAAAGCTATGGAATTCTCTGCCAAGGATGCGGTGCTTGCAGGTACCGTAGCTACTTTTAAAAACATAATAGGTACCTGTCTAGCACAGAACAACATTGAGAATTATGACAGTTTACTTCAATGTAGATAGGATGTTGATTCAGGAAAATATCTGGCAGCCATTCAGGGTTGGGAAGGAATTTTACACACTTGGGGCTTAATTGGAAAATGCTTAAATTTTTTATTTTTGCCCTTCCTCTGGATCAAAGGGGGTGATTTGGCATTGTTTGGGCTTGATGGACGCATGTCTTTTTTCAGCCTCATCAACTATGTTACTAAGATACAGTGAAGTCACCAGAAGAAGCACTTTTATACCTTTTTCTGTCATCTTCATGAGTCACCAACAGAGAAGGGCAAATATAGGTAATTTGCATCAGTTCCCCCTTCCTCAGCACAGGAAACCTCAATAATGGGGTATCATTCTTTAGAACATGACAAGAGCCTACTGGGAGGGAACAGGATGTTCCCTGGACCAATAATCTAAAACCCCTTGGATAGACGGGGCATAGAATTAACACAGGAAATGTGGATCTTAACTCATGCAGGCTCATGTTCAATAGGTGAGGGCCACAAAGGTTAAGTAGGGGCCACAGAGCAAGAGGAGCATAGGAGTACCATAAAATTCCCTAGGAATCCCAATCTGGCATGAAGAGCAATGGGTTAAAGGGACTATTGAAGGCTTAGACAACTTAGACGTGCTCATGTCTCCCTTAGGTACTGACAGTTAGGAGACCCTCTAAAATATAAAGTAAAAAGCAACAAAAACAGTAGAAAACTATAATAAAGTACTTATCCAACTGTGGGGTTAAAGTGACAAGCAGGAGGGAGAGACCAGCCTCTGCTTATCAAGTAGAATCCAAAAAGGAAGCGTGTTAATCAATGACCACCTCTTCCCTTGCCAAAGGTGCAGGAAGAATGGGCTGCTGGCAGCTGTAGTTTCCCAGTAGGTTAGAATCCCTTTCAGCACCCTTACAGCCTCTGAACCACACAACACAGAGACGTCTCAGAATGCAGTTCAATTTTCCATCCAGTATGGCCAACATGTATGTAAGCACCACTGGCTATAAAAAAACTGTTCTAAAATGAAGAGGAGAGAAAGTGGCATAGAACAGAGAATCAAGCACAGAATGCCCACAGACAGGCAGTGCAAGAATTAGAAAAACACTAGTGCTAAGAATAGGAATATAGAAATGTTAAATAATTCATAAATGTGCTGCACAATCAAGCCCATCAACAGATTGCGATTCAGTGGCTGCCAGGCAGAGAAGCAGGGACATACTCAAAGGAGCCAAGTACTCAAGGGAGAGAAAGCTTCAGAGAAAGTATAAACAGGATGATAAAACAAACCATTATCTACAAACCCAGGTCCTGGAATTATGTGCACTGGTCAAACTTGCAAAAGGAGGTAAGGAACAAGAGCATCTTACTGGTGAATTATACAGCTTCATAGCCTACATCATAAAATAAAAACAAAGGTTAACTAGGAGAGGAGGTTTGCCTATGAACCTCCTGTAAGGTCACTTTTAAAACAGAGCATTCTCATGTGGGGGTGAAATGGATAGGAGGGAGTCTCCACCTTAGAGAACTTTTTGTTTAAGTGTCCTGCCCTCCTGGAGGAGGGAACTTTACCCCATATGGTTCTTGTGTTTCACATAAGACATGTGTGTGAAAACTGCTATATATGCATTGAAATTCAACAGAGTTTGTGTATACATATAGGTGGTAGTGATGATGATGATGAGGATGGTGGTGGTGTTGGGGGTGTGGTCACCTTTTCTTCTTGACATCCATCTATTGTACTCTGTACCATAAGGTATGGTTATATCACGCTATTAGTCATATTTCTGAATAATTTGCTGGCACTGCAAGGGTTACTGTTTATCCATAGTAAAGTCAGTCCCGTAAAAGGGATATGGGTAAAGATGGTACCATGATAGCCACAGAAAAAAGCAGGAGACTGGTAGAGTAAAAATTATACATTTATTGGCTGAGGGGTCTAGGATGCAAGCTTTCAAGCTAAAAAGTTTGCATCCTAGAGCCACTTAGCCAATAAAAGGTATAATATTTGCACTACCAGTCTCCTGCTTAGAAAGGGATAGTAACACAATCCTTTGAGTGTTCAAAGAGGTATCCAACGTATTGGTTACATATTAAAAAATATATTGCAGGGCTTCTCTCCCCGAGTAAAACAAGGGTACTCCCACTGTCAAGATATATATTATCCAGAAGCAACTGCATCTCAAACTTTAATTTTTTTTTTCAGATGCAATATTTCCATGGCCTGAAAGTGGTGCTGTTGCTACACCATTCTATGGAGATTTATGGTCAATTGACCAGAGTTGCCCATAGGAGACTGTAGCAACAGTACCACTGTAAATTTTCAGGCCACTGAGATACTGCACCTAAAAAAAAAAAAAAAAACATATCAGCTGCAATAATTTTTGAATATAGCACCTATCAGAAGCATATTTTGGAGGGACAAAAATAAAAAAGTAAATTATATATATATTTCTATATTAAGAGATGTTATCCCTTTAATTACAAAGTGTATTCACTGATATTTATTATGTTATTGCTATTTAACTGCCTGCAGTGAATAGAAATATCTGGATGAAGACCAGTTTATCACTGAAGCACAATTCACACTTCAATGATCTGCATGAGTGGATAACAAACACCAAAACAGTGCAATTTTTTCATGAACTTAAAAGGATAAAACATGCTGTATCATAGAAAGGCCTATACTACACTAGTTTTAGCTCACATATTCCTATTGAAGTGTGTGGGGAAATGTGTATGTAAAACCTGTGATTTTCTATAGTCTAGGCCAAGAGCAGTTTGTATTTTAACGTGTGTACCTTTTTTCTTATAAATGTTTTAAAGGGGATCTCTCACCTACATATATGTAATGCTCGTTAGAGCATTTATCAAAAAGATTCAAAACATTGTTTTTTTTTTTTTTTTAAAACAAGTTATATGTGCAAAAATTAAAGTTTAAAAAGTATCCAGCAGCCTACTTCCGGCTTGCTGACCAGAGGCAGCTCCCGTCCCACTACCCATCATCCTCCGATGACGGAGGCTGTCTGTCACTAAGGTGGAGCGATCGCATTGGCTAGATATCGATCTCTGCCAATGCAATCGTGCCAGCTTAGTGACACAGCCTCCGTCATCGGAGGATGATGGGTAGTGGGACGGGAGCTGCCTCTGGTCAGCAAGCCGGAAGTAGGCTGCCGGACACTTTTTAAACTTTAATTTTTGCGCATATAACTGTTTTTTTTTGTTTTTTTTTAAACAATGGACAATGTTTTGAATCTTTTCGATAAATGCTCTAACTAATAAGCATTACATATATGTAGGTGAGAGATCCCCTTTAAATGAACACTGTACAGAAGATTAGCTGTCAAAATCAGAAGCTTGATAAGAAAGATGAAACTTTGGTCAGTTGACTATTTGCACACAACGTTTTACTACCTTGCCTGGGTTTTCAGTCTTGAAGAGCAGAAGGTTCCTCAGGAAGGCAGCAAGATTGACCCATATTTCAGCTGCATGATAGCACAGCTCTGGCACACTAAGTAATCTTGGATGAACAAAGCCCCAGCTGCAAGAGATCATGCCTCATAAATAATCAGACTCATACTATTTTCATTTATAGCTGTCATATCCAGCATTTTGCTACATAACCGATGACGTTTTAAACACCCAAATCCTGTGTGCTTCTTCCATTGTAGGTGAAAACCATGTTATCACTGGTTTTCTCTCACAGATTTCTACCGAATTCTATGGGGACGTTTGGAGAGAAATCCAGTGATAAAGTTATTGAATATAACAGAAGCTAGCCCTAAAGTTTGCTAAACTAAATTGATTGTTTTTACGCTAATTTATTTGTGATGAAGACACACAAGAGATAACATTCCCCTTCCCTTTGTTGAAACATGTTACATCCTGGAAGTAAAAATATATCTTGGCTACTGCACAAGATGGCTGCAATTAGTACCATAGTGATACATATTTATTTGCTGACTTAACAGCAGAACATTCTTTTTGACCTGGCCTGTGTACAATGATTAAAATGGTAAAGAGGATCCTGCTTAGGAGAGTTTACGGTCTTGAAGAAACAGGGGAACCAAAACAAGCACAAAGGGTGGTAATAATGGATAATCAAATTAAGCAGTGTTGGATCAAAACAAGTAGGGTGCACCAGGAAAACAGATTTCCAGGGCACACTACAGTGGAGAGTGATTACAAATAATTATATTTGGAGGACAAGATGGGTGGAGGGAGAGAAAGAAAATGAAGAGAGATGGCGGAAGGAGAAGCGGTGAAGAGCGACACAGGGAGGGAAAAGAGAAATGATGAAGAATAGAGAGGGCAAAAGTTAGGGAGGGAGTGAGAAGAAGGATGAAAGGGAAGAGGGGGGAAGGAGGAGAAACTGAAAGAGGGTGGGATGGAGGAACAAAGAAATTGGAATATAGGGAGTGAAAATGGAAAGGGAAGGATGGATGGAGTAGATGGAAAAGGGGAAGAACGAGGAAATGGATGGGAGGGGGAAGAAGCTAAAAGAAGGGGTGGGGAAGGGAGAAAACAGAAAGTGAGAGGCAGAGCTGAATAGTTGTAAAGAGAGAGAGGAAGTGAAAAGATGGAGGAAAGGATGGAAGGAGGGAGAAGCTGGTGAAGCTAGAAAGGAGACAGTAGAAACTGAAAGGAAGGAGAGATAGTGGGGGTGAAGCTGGAAAGAGGGAGGTAGTAGCTGGTACAGAGCTGCGGACTTAGTTGGCGCTATATAAATAAAGAATAATAATAATAATAATAGGTGGAAAAAAGGAGGGAAAGATGGAGTAGCTAGAAAGAGGGAGGGTGGATGTATGGCATCCCAAGGCATAGATTTCCAAATCTCAGATGCCTTTACTATTTGCTGCAGTCCAGTGGTTCCTGAACGCCGACATGATTTCCCCTTTTGTTTTTCATCAAATCATGACTTTAATAAAATGTAACCATTTGCACATACTTTTATTATTCATGTGAATTTTATTTTGTAATGTACACATTAGAAAATCGCCATCTTAGAGGGGATATGATAACATTATATAAATATTTTCAAGGCCCATACAAAGGGCTCTCCAAAGACCTGTTCATTAACAGAACAGTACAAGTACAAAGGGTCACCCGCTTAGACTTGAGGAAAGGAGATTTCATCTACAACAGCGGAAGGGATTCTTTACTGTAAGGACAATAAAGGTATGGAATTCACTGCCTGAGGAGGTGGTGCTATTGAATACATTAGATGCCTTAAAAAAAAAAAAAAAAAAAAAAAAAAGTATCCAGGCCCTTTTTCAAAAGAGCAGAATATAGAGGGCTATGTACATTAGTATTGGTATTAATATTTATTTAGTGCCTGTTGTTGATCCAAGGACAAATCTGATTGCCTTCTTTTGGATCAACAACAGTAAACAGGAATAGGAAAAGGGTTGAACTTGATGGACACAAGTCTTTTTTCAACCTAATATGGTTAGGAAGCACTCACAGTTATGAGAGATTTGGCCTGGGTGCTATCAGTGTAGCCAAATAATATATAGATAGAGATCACAGTAGCACACTCAGGACTTTCAAAATATAGATAAATAATTTTTTGTCAACGTTTTGGCCACTTACACTGGCCTTCCAGTTTAATAACATTTTTAATAAAGAATGGATGCCCCAAAACGTACTAAATATTCTAGATGCGCTCATACCAATGTGTTAGAGAGGTAGAATTATATTATCTTTTTGCATCTATCACCTTATATATTGGTGCCTGGAGTAGCTCACTGGTCCTACATTATGTGGTTAAGTCTGTCTAAAATACTCCAAAGTCCTTCTCCAACAAGGATTCTTCAAGGATTCCGCACTGCCCGATTATAGTGAATCCATAAAGATTAAGAACACTCCCTGTTAGTTACTAACTAAGCTCCCTTATTACATTAAGGAAAGAAAATTTTAGTGTTAGACATTTTAGCAACTGTTGCACCCAGAATTTCCTTCTCTGCTACTGTGAATGCGATATATTGCAAGAGAAGCACTAGTATAAAAGCCTAAATCACCAAGATGGATCCCAAGATGGAGGTGGTAATGGAATAAGGCTGCATAATTTTGTAAGTTTGAATTGTGCAATATGATTTGGGATTATAATGAACTAGCAGGGTGGGACGGCATTGCTGTTTTTTTCTTAACATTGTATGCAGTTCTATAAAGTGTAACAGGAGTGTATATATAAGTTATATTAATTCACACACCCTACACACAGAAGTGTATATATAATGTATATTAATGTACACACTGTGGAGATTAACCCCTTAAGGACCAGAGGTCCAGGGAAGTTACCTTCCCTTAAGGACCAATTTGATCCTTGCCGATGCGCCGGTACACGTGACCCGTTACACGTAAGAGAGAACGCTCCAATCTTGGAGCAGTCAATTTTAGGCCCCGTGTTTACGCACAGCGTTCCCGGAACAGTGCTGCAAGTAAAAAGTACGTGATGTGCTATGACAGTCACCGGTCCTTAAGGGTATAAGGACTGTGATTGTCATAGCACGCCATCTGGTCCTTATGGGGTTAATATACATTATATATACAGTCCTGTGTACAATGAGTACATCAATATTTATTTTATATGTACACTTGTGTCAGTGAAGCTAACATCAACCCTTTGAGTGTCAGAAGGGTACACTACGTATCTCAATGCCTTGAGTACCCCTCTGCCACTCAAAGGATTAAGAATTGCTTAATAAAACAAATAAACAGACGGGCAACGCCATCCCACACTGTGGAGTAATGTGATACAATTATATACACGCCACAGTCTGATCTCCTAAACACAGGGACACCAGGGTGGGAAAGAGGGACAGAAGGATTGGGGTCTGAAAGAGGGACCGTTCCTCCTAAAGAGGGACACTTGGGAGGTACGTGAAAGCAAAAGGGACTGTCCTTAGCAAAGAGGGACACTTGGAAGGTACAGACCCCTAATATGTCGTAAATAAGAAACACTTGGAATGTGTATTGTATGTGTCATGAATGAATCCATCTATCTACTATGTAACCCTTCTGTCATCCATATAGTTCTGTAATCTTTCTCATCTAACTGGTATGTGTATGTATTGTCTCTGTCAATCCCTATGTAATCTATATATATCTTCTGGGAATCACTTCTATAGTGTTAGTCTGCATTTATCATGCATACAGAAATATAAGGGATTAACTGAAAGGGTCTGTGAGTGATGTCTGAGATATGCATGAGTGTGTGGATCTGTATGAAATGAACTAATCATATTGGCATAGATTTTAGTAGGAAAGTAATCTCCCCCCATGTGTGCCTGCACTGAAAGTTGGGGCCTCATCCACAAAAAGGAAGATGAGCAATTCTGGAGCCGATTAGAGAGAGGGTGAAGGAGGGAGTGCGCAGTGCAGGACTTTCTCCCTCCATGATCTGTATTCCGTCTCTTCACCTCCCTTTCAATGAGACAGCCGCTGGGTGCAGGATGTTCTGTTGCTCTCACATCCCCCAGAGCAACAGGAAGCAGGATCCGCCAGGACATTGAGGCAAGAAAGCCGGTACATCCACCTGTCCTTGGTCTCCATGCCTAGCCCATGCCTCTTGCCCTGTTCTTCAAGCACGCTCTCCCCTGATCCTGCGGCCCACTTGGATGCCTTTACCCATAATGGTCACTAAGTTTGCAAGGGGGCAGGGTAAACTTAATGCATGTTTAAAAATGGGAATGTTTAAGACGCATAAGCTTTTACTACTTGTTCGCTGTAGCAGGACGCATTTAGCAGGCAGGGCAAAGGTGGCTAAACAGACTTGGGGGCAGGATGGATACAGATTCTGTAAGGATACTTTACTCGACAGTAAGTGCTCATACTTGCTTATTTTATGGCTGTGATTTCAGTGTTTCGGGGAGGGTTCACCCCAATTCACAAAGGCTGTGTGACGGTAAGGGGGTACTGTATTCTGGGAACACCTCACCATAGTTCTGAGTTTGAAATATGAATTCTCTTTACTTTGAGACTTATGTTAGACATATTATCAGTATGTTGATTTACTGCTCCCAGAAAAGGGCATACTTTTTGAGACAAAAGTTACATCTAGCTTCCTAACCTATGTGGAAGTACAGCATCACGACATTATTATTAAAGCACCAATTCAGACCATGGCGTTTGTGTATAATTATCTCCTACCTTCAACCTTTTATAAAGTACAAATGACAATCAGAACAATAAGTATGAGCTGGAGCAAACTTCCAGAGAAGTAAAATATCCCTGGGCCCTGAAAAAAAAGGCTTACTTGTGTATGTACTGTGCCTCCACACATGCATGTAGTGGGCATATAGAAACCCATATAAATATGCCATCTTGTCAGGTACAATACCCCAGCTGCCATTCTCTATAGCCCCAGATGGCCATATGAAGTACCTTGTAGCCGTATAGGTCACTTAGCTGCTCCACAATCCACTCTGCCAGCACCAGCCACCCAGAGTGTTGGGAGGAGGACCCACAAGTCAGGAGAATAAAACAGCAGAGCAGTGAATTGTAGTTGAACTCTTAAATCCTCGCAGCAGAGCATAATTTTTGGCAGTACCGAGTGGAGTGATGAGGCAAACTCCTTGCAGACATTTTCACAGGAGTGAGCATGGGGCCTTCGGACCCATGTTCACACCTGTGAAAATATTGCTCCATTGTGAAGTCCTTGCTGTGTGTGACTCACTGCAGAGATTTTCACAGGAGTGCCATGGGGCCCCTGGGAATGTCTGGAGCAATGTGAATGGAGGAGACGTGCTATCTCCTCCTCCTGACCACCCTGGGGTGTGTATGGCACGTCTGGAGAATTGCTGGTCACATCACCAGCTTCTCCTTTATATATAGAATAGATGTGGGAAATTAAAGTATAATTTCACCCAAAACAACATTTGTCTCTTTCAATAAAGCTCTTAAACCTGCCTATCTGTTTAATCATTTTTGTAAAAAATACAGACAATGCAGGCTGTCCCCATCTACAAAATATCCCACCCACCACTGTTTCCAGCTCTGTACAGGACTGTGCTTGCTCACAGCATTATGGGAGTTTACATCACTGCACATCCTACACAATACATGTTCCTAGATATACTGGAAGCCTGCTTCCTCTGCCAAATATAGAAGAGTGAAGCTGGCTGATCTGGAGACAAGAGGAAAAACTATATAGGTACATTTTATTCAGCTTGTACATATAACTGACTAGTGCAAGGGAACATCTTCCACGAGCACTTGGTGCTCATGGATAACCTGCCTCAGAACGAAGATGCAGGCTTGTAGCAGAAGATTAGCGCTGCCAATCATTATAAATGTCAGCAAGACTGGGCGCTCTCCCTCCTAGATGAGAAAGTGGAATCTAGCAAATTTTATGACTGGGGCATAAATATTTGAAGTTCAATGGCATGGTTTATTGAAATTCAACAATATAAAGATATGGGGGGCAGTAGGAAGGTGACAGATCCACTTTAAAACAGATCTTGTACAGTGGTACAGTCCTCTAGGGGAAGTAGGGTTCTTTTAGTCATGTAAACAACAGGAGCATCAATTTTGGGAGGGGTAACCCAAGGTTTAACAGGTTCGTCTTTGAAGGGGTACATTCTTCGTAATCTCCTAGTACTAGTTCTTTTAACACCTGTGGCCCACTCTGACTTGACTACATACATCTCTGATGGACTGGTGAATGAGGGAAACAGGGGAAAATTTCTTACTGCCCAAGAAGGTCATGTCCATGATATCTAAATCCTGACCCTGTCTAGATGTGGTCATTTGTTGGAAGCTTGGCCCTTCTGCATGGCCTTAAATGTCTCCTGCAGAGAAGATTACATCCATCCTAAGAACTCCAAGAATTGGGAGGGCATATTGGAAGTAGGAATTGTGTTATCACAGGACAAGCTACACCTTAAGCTTCGGCTTGCTGTGCTCTTTAGAAGGAGCTTAAAACATGAGCTTGTCCAAAGAGGACTGAGGTTCAGAAAGAGCAGACATGATGCACTCTCTTCACTCTGCAAAGGACTGCAAAATGGAGCAAGCCATAAAATTACGTGAGCTGTACTTCTAAGTATGATGGGAGAAAGTGAGAAATCATAGTAGGTACCACTGGTGGAATGCATAACCAGAAGCAAATGATGCCCAGAGTTTTTGGAGGCATGCTCCCCAATGTCAGAATGCATGTGATATCATAAGATATCCAGGAGAAGGTGTAGTACAGCATATAAAGGAGAAGATGGCATGCGATCCAGCAGTGGAACACATGCCTCCACCATGGAAGGAAGAATGGAGCTGGAAAGGGAATGATCTCCTAATACAACAGGTGGTAGGAAAAACATTCTCTTTGCCCATAGTTGACTGTGGGGAAGGAGACAGGGCACATGAGGTTAGAACTCTACCTCAGAGAAGTACACAATGTGCAGATACAGGGTCTTCAGGGATACTATACCTAAAAGGACAGCACGAGGGTGGCCCAAATAGACCTCAGAATGGACTAAATCAACACAGTCTAGCCAGTTAGGTAGAACCAAAGAAACTGAAGGGAGGTCTTCTCACATACCCTTTTAAAATTTTCATTGGTCCTACCCAGTCAGAGGGTGGAGACATTACCCACATTTAATACCGTATTCACCAAAGTAAAGTACTTTTTTTTTACATTTCCTTTATTTAAGACATCACAGTTTGTTGTCTAATGCACAATGTAGTTCTAGTGAGGTGCCATGAAAATAGGATTTTAGTCTTATCTGTTAAATCCTTTTCACTTAGTCCATACAGGTCACTGGTACTTCTGGGAGGCGATTCATCCCTTTAATAGGCAGGAACAATTATGCAAATGATTACAGGGGGCGGAGCCTCCCCTCCTACTTAAGCCACCTTCAGGCCAGAGCCACTAGATTGATTTGAGACCCTAAAACTGACCCCAGGTAAGCAAGAAGAAAGACTCCTGTGAGCATGCCCCAAAGGTCTCCCACTGAATGCCACAGGAGAGCCAGGTCTGGTCCCTTGACAGGGTGGGAGACCAGTGACCTGTATGGACTAAGTGAAAAGGATTTAACAGGTAAGACTAAAATCCTATTTTCACTGTCGTCCAATACAGGTCACTGGTACTTCTGGGATGTACAAACATTGAGCTGATCCAGAGGTGGGAAGAAGGCAAGGACCAGAACAAGGCCCAAGTCATTAAAACTGCTATGAACCAGTTAATTACATAGCCCAAACTGTAAGTGTCAACGGACACCAAGCAAGGGAACAATCCCTGAACTAACACAGCACACGGAACTAGAGCCAACTGGGCTCAACAGTAAGGAAGCACTAAGGATCACAGAGCAGAAGACCTACACAGGCAAAACTGCCTCCAGGACTTTCCTTCCAAAACTGGCATCAGCCGAGGCCTGCACATCAACACGGTAGTGCTTGGAAAAAATGTGCACAGAGGACCAAGCAGCCGCTCTGCACAGTTGATCAGCGGAAGCCTGATTCTTGTAGGCCCAAGAGGCCCCAATAGATCTGGTGGAATGGGCAGTCACCCGGAAGGGAACATGCTTATTCCACAACTTGTAGGCTTCACGGATAGTAGCCTTAATCCAAGAGGCAATAGTAACTTTGGAGGCCGGTCTCCCTGCCCTAGGCCCCTCAGGAATGACGAATAGAGCGTCAGACTTCCTGATAGACTCGGTGCGATGAACATAAAACTTGAGGCAACGCACCACATCCAACAAATGGAGATCCCGTTCCTTGTCAGATGAAGGATTAGGGCAGAAAGAGGGAACAACAATCTCCTGATTGATGTGAAACTCGGACACAACCCTGGGTAAGAATTCCTTGGTAGTGCGAAGCACAGCCTTATCCTTGTGGAACACCAGGTAAGGAGGTTTACAAGACAGAGCCTGTAACTCTGCTACCCGGCGAACTGAAACAATAGCCAAAAGGAAGGCCATCTTCCAAGTCAAGAGACGTAAAGGAATGGAAGCCAAGGATTCAAACGGTGATCGCTGGAGAACTCCCAGCACCAAATTGAGGTCCCACTGGGGAGCAGGACTCTTGAAGGCAGGTCGAACATGAGTCACACCTTGGAAGAAAACTTTCACATCAGGAAGGATAGAAATCCTGTCCTGGAAAAACACAGACAAGGCAGAAGTCTGAACTTTGAGGGAACTCAGACTGAGCCCCTTATCCACACCGTCCTGCAAGAAGGCCAGGACAGTGGGAAGATGAAACTCAAGGGATAATTTCTTATCAGAGCACCATGCCACAAAAGTTGACCATATGCGATGATAGATCTTGGAAGACACAGGCTTACGAGCACTGAGCATGGTCGACACCACAGAAGGAGAAAATCCTTTCTTTGCTAGAATCGAGGATTCAACCGCCATGCCATCAAATGGAGAGAGTGAACATCCTCCTTCCACAGATATCCCTGAAGAAGTAGGTCCGGACGGGCAGGAAGTGGGAACGGATCCGCCACTGACATGGCCATCAACTCCGGATACCAGGACTGGCGAGGCCAGTTTGGAGCGATCAGGATAACAGGACAACGCTCCCGCTTCAGATTCTGGATGACTCTGATCAATAGAGGAAGAGGAGGAAAGATGTAAGCCAGAGAAAAATCCCAAGGGATCGACAAGGCACCCACTGCTAGAGCAAGTGAGTCCCTCCGCCGGGAGCAAAACACCGGAACCTTCCTGTTGTGTCTGGAGGCCATCAGGTCCACCTCCGGCATCCCCCATCTCTGGGTGAGCAAGAGAAACACCTCTGGATGAAGAGCCCATTCTCCGCTGTCGACGGTACGACGACTGAGGAAGTCTGCCATGACGTTGTCCACGCCTGGAATATGAACTGCAGAGATGACGTGACGTGATCTTCTGCCCAAGACAAAATATCCTTGACCTCCAACCAGGCGGTGCCGCATCTTGTGCCGCCTTGCCTGTTGATGTAAGCCACCGCAGTTGCGTTGTCGGATTCCACTCTGATCGGAAGACCGGTCAATTGAGCTTCCCAGTGTCTCAGGGCAAGCCGGATGGCACGTAGTTCCAGAACATTGATGGAGAGCAGAGATTCCTCCAGACCCCATTTCCCCTGAGCACTGAAGCGACCCAACACAGCACCCCAGCCCCGAAGGCTGGCATCCGTCGTGATCGTGGTCCAACAAGGAACTTGAAAGGATCTCCCTTTCAGGAGATGGGAGAGATCCAACCACCAGTGCAGACTCGATTCCACATGAGGAGGTAGAGAGACTGACAGATGCCGATGATCTGGATGATTCTTGCACATCTGGATCACAAATCTCTGAAGTTCCCTGGAGTGGGCCATTGCAAAAGGAACCGCTTCGATCGTGGAAATGAACTTCCCCACCAGGGAAGACAACTTCGTTACCGGCACTAAGTCCAGTTCCAGAATCCCCGCCACTCTGATAGCTATCTGATGAGCCACATCCTCCGGCAGGAACACCATGCATTGGCGAGTGTCGAACAGGAGACCCAGGAACAGAAGCCTCTGAGATGGAACCAAGTCCGACTTGTCCAGATTCAGGATCCAGCCATGACGAGTCAGAGTGCAGATTCTGCAATTGCTGGTGAAGAAGCTCCGCCGAAGAAGCTTTGATGAGGAGATCGTCCATGTAGGGAGTCACCCGGACCCCGTCCTGATGAAGCACCGCTATCAGTGAGCCCAACACTCTCTGGAAGACCCGAGGAGCTGATGTCAGTCCAAAGGGAAGAGCAGAAAACTGAAAGTGTCCCCTGTGGCAGGCAATCCTGAGGTACCGCCTGCTCTCTGGATGAATAGGGATGTGAAGATAAGCATCCTGAAGGTCCAGGGAGGCAAGGAACTCCCCTGGAGACATAGCTGCAATCACAGAGCGCAGGGACTCCTGGCGGAAGTGGGAAGTCACCACATAGGCATTGAGATCTTTGAGATCCAAAATAGGACGAGCCCCTCCGTCCTTTTTGGCCACCACAAACAGGTTGGAATAAAATCCTGAACCTGTGTCCTCCTGAGGAACCACTTCCAGAACCTCTTTGTCCAAGAGATCCTGAATAGCGTTGTCGAACAGACGTCTTTTTGTGGGTTCCTGAGAAGGACGAGTAAAATGGAACCGAAAAGGAGGAACGGAGGAGAAAGGGATCCTGTATCCCTCTGACACTACCTGAAGAACCCATGGGTCCGCCACTGACTCCTCCCAAGTCCGGCGAAAGATGCGGAGACGACCCCCTACAGCCGGATGCGGACCCGGGTTCGGCGAGTCATGCCGAAGCAATCTTGGAGGTCTTGGCCTTGGGGGCCACTTTGGGCTTCCAGGACTGTTTGGGCTTGGAGGAGGAGCGCGTAGCGGGAGGACCCGTCTGGGCCGAGGAGCGTGTCTCAGTCTGAAAGGAACGAAAGGACCGATTGCGTTTGGCTGGAAACTTTTTCTTAAAGACTGAGGGTAGAAGAGTACTTTTACCGCCAGTAGCCTCACTGATCATTTCTTTGAGCTCAGAGCCAAATAGCAAATTCCCCTGAAAGGGCAAGGAAACCAAGGCTTTCTTAGAGGCTGTATCAGCAGACCAAATTTTCAGCCAAAGGGCACGTCTAGCCACCACAGAAGCAGTGGAGGCCCTCGCCATCATGCGCACAGCATCAAAAGCAGCGTCAGCAACATAATTCTGAGCTTCAGTGATATTAGCAAGAAGCTGCAACTGTTCAGATACTGGTGCATCCTGGCGAACCGCTTCAGTCAGTCGTTCAGTCCAGGCCGCAATGGCTCTATTAACCCATGCCACTGCAAAGGTTGGACGCATGGCAGTGCCAATGGAGGCAAAAATAGACCCAAGAGAAAGTTCTAGCTTTTTATCCGTCCAATCCTGCAGGGCAGAGGCATCAGAGACAGCCAAAGCGGTAGACTTGGATAGCCTGGAAACAGGAGCATCCACCTTGGGGGGATGAACCCATTTTGCCAGCTCAGTCTCAGGAAAAGGGTACAGTTTAGCAAACTTTTTAGAGACAGAGGAGGATCTATCAGGATTCTTCCATGCCTCAGAGACTAGACGGGCAAGAGTAGGGTTAGTTGGAAAACAAAAAACAGGCTTAGATGGTTTCTTTTGAAAAACATCAGTAGGATCATAAGTGGATTCCTGAGTCAGAGGAAGGTTGAGCGTATTCAGTACAGCTCTAATCAGACCCTCAGCCGAAACTTCAGGGTCACATTCATAAGGGTCCCCAATGGACCTGTTAGACTCAATAACAGTGCGTTCCTCAGCATCAGAATCCTGCAAGAGTTCTTCCTCAGAAGAATCAGACACATCAGGAGCACCCTGTGGCTTAGGCAGGGAGGTCCTGATTGTAGCGGGGGTCTGCCAGACCTGGAGAGCCCCCTGTACCTGAGAGGGAAAGAGTTGAAGAGTGGATCTGAGATCCCTAGTGGCAGCTTTAAACTCCCTCACCCAAGATGGCTCAATAGCATGGCTGGGAAGCCCAGGGTTGCTATCTTGACCAGTGCAGTTAGGGCGTAGATCCCCCACAGTATCACTAGATAGCCCAGTGTGACAAGAGGAGCAAAACGCCATGGGGGGGGCAGACCCCCCATCCTCCTTAGACTTGGGTCTTGCCCCTAGCTCCAGTGAAGTAGACATGCTCACAGCGTCAATATACCCCACTTTAAACTCTATCACCCAGAAAAAGTGTGGAAGATTAAAGTTTCACCCCAGAAATGCCTAATATTGGACTTATCTGGCCAGAGAAGGGTTAATCTGATGAGGGGAGAGAAGGCTCGGTCCCTGCGTAGTGTACTCGCTGAGGAAGAGCTCCACAAAATGGCGGCCGTCAGAATAGCCAATCAGAAACGAGCGCGAAACGGGCGCTCATGGGAAATGTAGTTTTCCCCATACAAGTACCCCAAACAGTGCCCGAAGCCCCCCTGAATACCCCACACTAATAAAACACACACCGGATGATAGAGCAGGAGCCTAGCATTAAAATGAGCCCTCTCTGGAGTTGCTGTGACAAGCGGTTCCAGAGATATGTCCCAGACTGTGAAATCTCATAGAGAGTAAAGGAGCCATAGCGTCTAAGCGGGAAAAGACGCGCTTAAAGGCGTGGAACACCATTTTTAATAAAGTTTACTAAAACATTAAAAAGTGCCCAAACATACATAAAACACATAAAGAAATACTAATCAAGGCTCCAAACCCAGAGAATACCACAGAAACTGCATTAAATACATTAAATGCAAATAAAAACACCCTATGAGTGCTGGAGTGCAAAGCAAACTCCCAAATACAAGCCCAGCAAAGGGACACTGTGGGGACAAGTGGACCTTCAGCACTCAATGGGTGGCTCACCTTTCCTGCAAGGACTTCTGTCTTCAGGTGACCATGATGAAGTGGGAATAGACCAGAGGAAAATTCCCCAGTAGGGAAGCTGCTTAACTCAAGCTGTTCCCTCTTCAGGGCATAAGGTCCACAGAAAATCCCTGGAAGCTGCACCAGCCACTTTAAAGAGGGCAATTCACAGCCATGGTCACCCTCCTAATGGTGGTATTCCATATTTGAATAAAAATAACAAAATACTAAGTTGAATGCATAGATGTTCTCTACCTGGTGTGCACAGCACCCAGGAACAAATCAATCTAGTGGCTCTGGCCTGAAGGTGGCTTAAGTAGGAAGGGAGGCTCCGCCCTCTGCAATCATTTGCATAATTGTTCCTGCCTATTAAAGGGGCGAATTGCCTCCCAGAAGTACCAGTGACCTGTATTGGACGACAGTGAAAAAGCTGAATTCATTCTGGTAAAAAAACATACATAGTTTTCCATATGTTATTATAAAGTTACTGCCAGTACTATCTAATTTGCATAAATTGACCAATATGTAAAGCAAAATCTCTATAGTTTTAACCGTTTGAGTGCTGGAAAGGCATCCAATGCATTGTGCTGCAATGCACTAGATACTGGCACTTAAAAGGGTTATATAAAGAATGGCAAGCATAAAGATCTTCCAAGATTACCCAAGACAAAGTAAAGTATTAATCTCACTTAATGGATAGTAATTATTCATTTATCAACCAGCTGTGACAAACGAAACACTTTGCGGTCATATGGATCACACATGTTTTGCAATATGCCACTCCTGCTGATATGTGTCTATACAAGAAAATGAAAAGCAGCCCTGATTAGTATGGAACAAGGGGCGCAAACCCCTGTCCTCAAGGGCTTACCAGCAGTGCATTTTTTCAGGATCTTTCTACTTAAATCATAAATACAAAAAAATTACTGAGCCACTGAGTGATTCACCTTTACTCAAGCAGATATACCCTGATAACTAGCAGTGGTGGTTCCTGGGGACAAAAATCTCCAAACTTCACTTCCTGCACTGGTTTTCTCCAAAAATGTATTTTGCTTTTTCTTTACAGCAAAAGCAGATATGAGGATCAGTTGCTTACCTTTCGTTGTCCAGTTCATTGCTTCGTGTAACTGGGGGGGTATAAAACAGAAATGTAAGACACAGACAGAGCAAATGGTCCAATACTGCAACATTATAATAATATTTTTAAATAACTAAGATAAAATAAGATACATTATATATCAAAATCATACTTTCATATTCAGTCATACTTCTGAAGCAAAGAGTATTGGTTAAACAGTTCTGTCCCCAAAAGAAAATAGTGTCACCTTTCTATAAAACAAAACATAGCCAATAAGTTGCTTTTTAAGAAACCTGTTAGCAACAGCATGGGAAATAATTTATCTTATTGCTCTCTATTGCAGAGCAAAACAAAACAAAACAGGAATTCTCATATTTATACATTCTAAATTAAGATATCGCTTACTTCTATTATATGCCAAATAAATAAAACTCACAAAAATGTAATGGATTCTGGACACCTTATAATTTCAGGTATTGCTTGACTGCTAACCTTATTTTGCCGACTTTTCTCGGTTGAAGAATGTGGTGATTCTGCCCTTTTAGGTCAGAGATTCACAGCACATTTTAAAGAGAGTGAGTGACATCTAGTGGCAAACAGGTAATCATATGGGCTTCAAAAGACACCTTGGGGGTTATTCACTAAGGTGTGATAAAGATGTGATAAAGTGGAGATGACTTCACTTCTCCAAGTTCCAAGATTTCTCCAGCTTTGGAGATCTTAGTCCAGATAAGTTTTTAAAAAGTTTCATTATAGTATGTGCTTGTGACTGGAGGGAGGACTTGGAATTACATATATTCATAGATTACATCATTCTAAAAGAGGCCCTGCTCAGAGACCTGGAGGAAATTATTGTAGTTTTAATAAGTCTTTTGGTTTTTAATATTTACACGGAAAACTCAGTCATTATTAATTGAATTTCTGGATTTAACCCTTTAGTGCCAGAGTGGTACAGAATGCAATGCAAAGCAATGCATTCCGTACCACTAGGGCACTCAAAGGATTAAGACTGGGATTTGATCATTATTGCAATACTGCTAACAACATTTATTATAATCCAGTAGCATATAAGATATTTATGAATAGAGAGCAATCATGACTCAAAATGGATGCAAAACATATCTTATGGCAAATACCATCAGCTAGTGAAGAAACTGTAGCAAGCTTAGGAGCTTTTAGACAACAGGACAGAAATTAAAAGCCCAATTTTATACAGGTTATAAAAAGAATCTTATCGATGAAGATAGAAATATGGACCGATTTAAGTTACTATACCCAAAATGCAACATTATATAAATGTCTAAACAAATTTGTTTTGCAACAAAAATCGCTTTTGATTTTAAGTGGCAATGTATTTAAAGGGATAGCCCTTAAAATTCTGAACTCAACGATACCAGCAGCATCTCTCAAACCTTTATGGTTTGAGAGATATCCTCTTTCAAAGTTCCCTCTTTTTGGCTTTTCGCCTGACGTCAGTGTTCAAGCTGAGAGCAGGGGAATCCGGTCAGTGAGCAAGTGGCGGCTCTGCAGGAGTCCTGAGATTGCGTTATAGAAACAGAAATCCTTCACTAAAAAATGATCTTCTACGTGTGCTTGGTTTGCAAGCACATGCAGAAGACCATTTTAGTGAAGGATTTCTGTTTCTAGAACGAGATCTCAGCACTGCTGCAGGGCCGCCGCAGGTCCCAGGACCGGATCCCCCCACTGTCAGATAGAATGCCGACGTCAGGGGAGAGGGAACTTTGAAAGCGGATATCTCTCAAACCATAAAGGTTTGAGAGATGCCACTGGTATCGTTGAATTCAGAATTTTAAGGGCTACAACATGGGGGACAGTAATAATAAAGTATTACTATCCCTTTAAATTATATATATATATTATATAAAATCAGGAAAATATCTAGATTTGTGTCTAACACCCTCTAAATCAATTGAAGAACATTTTTTTCCAATAAGCAATAATCCTAAAACATTCCCAATAAAAATTGTTAAAGCTCCAACATTTGTCAGAGACGTGGATAAAAAGTATGAAGGTCTGTAGTCACATATTTTCAAGCAGGCCATATGGTTTAACTTCATTTTCAAATTACGAATTCAGTTCCTAGACCAAGAAGCAGAGGTGAATGTAAAAGGTTCCTAAGGATGAGAGAAGAATTGTTTATTAAGCAGTTTTGCACTCACACCTCTTGGATGAATATTGACTATCCAGTCGGATTTTAATAGGTTACTTTTCTCCTTGAGTCATGTTGGCTTTTTGTGAAAATAGGATTTTAGTCTTACCTGTTAAATCCTTTTCACTTAGTCCATACAGGTTACTGGTACAATGGGAGGCGATCCGCCCCTTTAAGTAGGCAGGAACATTCATCTAAATGTATGCAGGGGGTGGAGCCTCCCCTCCCTCTTAAGCTGCCCTCAGCCAGAACAATCCAGAATGATTTGAGACACTAATACTGACCAGAGATAAGAAGGAAAAGGAAGACTCCTGTGAGCATGCCCCAAAGGTCTCCCACTGAATGCCACAGGAGAGCCAAGCATGGTCCCTTGCCAGGGTGGGAGACCAGTAACCTGTATGGACTAAGTGAAAAGGATTTAACAGGTAAGACTAAAATCCTATTTTCACTGTCGTCCAATACAGGTTACTGGTACAATGGGATGTACAAACATTGCGCTTTCCTAGAGGCGGGAAGAAGGCAAGGACCAAGCGCAGGACCCAAAAGTCACCAGAACTCCTATGAACCAATCAATCATAGAGCCCAATAACAGAAGTGTCAACGGACACCAACCAGGGGTAAAAACGAACCCCTGAACTATCACAGCACACTGAACTAGAGCCAACAGGGCTCAACAGCAAGGAAGCACTAAGAACCACAGAAGCAGAAGATCCTAGACAGGCAAGACTGCCTCCAGGACCTTCCTCCCAAAGCTGGCATCAGCCGAAGCCAGTACATCTACACGATAGTGCTTCGAGAATGTGTGCACAGAGGACCAAGTGGCCGCCCGGCACAGTTGATCAGCAGACGCTTGATTTTTATAGGCCCAAGAGGCCCCAATTGATCTGGTGGAATGAGCCGTAACCCTGAAGGGAATGTGCTTGTTCCGCAACTTGTAGGCTTCGCAAATGGTAGATTTTATCCAAGATGCAATAGTCACCTTGGATGCCGGTCTCCCTGCCCTAGGCCCCTCAGGAATGACGAACAGAGCGTCAGACTTCCTGATAGACTCAGTGCGATGAACATAAAATTTAAGACAACGCACTACATCCAACAAATGGAGATCCCTCTCCTTGTCAGAGGAAGGGTTAGGACAGAAAGAGGGCACCACAATCTCCTGATTGATGTGAAACTCGGAGACAACCTTGGGTAAAAACTCCTTGGAAGTGCGGAGCACAGCCTTATCCTTGTGGAACACCAGGTAAGGAGGTTTACAAGACAGAGCTTGTAACTCCGCCACCCGGCGAACTGATACAATAGCCAAAAGAAAGGCCATTTTCCAGGTCAACAAACGTAAAGGAATGGAAGCCAAGGATTCAAATGGGGGTCTCTGAAGAACCCCAGCACCAAATTGAGGTCCCACTGGGGAGCTGGACTCTTGAAGGCAGGCCGAACATGAGCCACACCTTGGAAGAAAACTTTAACATCAGGAAGAATGGCAATGCGTTCCTGGAAAAATACAGACAGAGCAGAAGTCTGAACCTTGAGAGAACTCAGGCTGAGTCCCTTTTCAACCCCATCCTGCAAAAAGGCCAGGACCGTGGGAAGATGGAAATCAAGTGATAGATCCTTATCAGCACACCATGCAACAAAAGTTGACCATATGCGATGATAGATCTTGGAGGACACAGGCTTGCGAGCTCTAAGCATCGTAGACACCACAGAAGAGGAAAACCCTTTTGTAACGGAAGGTTGGTGCGAGGACCGGATCGCCTTCCGTCTTAGTCCCCGGGTCTCTCCTTCTCGACGCCGGACTGGCGCCGTCGAGTGCACCGGTCGAGCAAACCAGCGTTCCGGAGGTCGACTCAAAATGGCGTTGAACCTCGGGAAGACCGATTCTGCTCAAAGGATGCGGCTACCGGAGGGGTCACGGCATTCGAACACCGTCAAACAAGCGCAGGACCGAATCAGGCAAAATGTAGCAGGAACCAAAGTGGCTATATCCCCAGCCATTCGAGCACTCCGGTGCTCGACTCGAAGGTTGAAGCTTAGGCAGGAAACCAAAGGGCAGAGACCACGTTGCCACCTGACAGGATACAAAGGTCGGTAGCGGGATCCTGGCAGCAGACGGACGAAAGTACAGGAACCTGGTTCGAATGGGCGGCAGAGTGGCCACTTTTACCACAGGAACAGACAGACTCCAGGACTCTGGTTCACTCCAAAAGTAACACACTTTATTGAACACACAACACATCTTTTATACAGTTTACAACATGGTACCACAATAGGAAGGGGAAGGGCCAGGCATTCTAATGCAGGCTTGGCCCAGGGACCAATCCAACACAATGGGCATATACAACAGACCAATGGTGACAGTGAACAATGGACCAATGGCAGAGGGTACAAAGGGACCAATAGTAACTAAGGGAAACAGACCAATGGGAGATGGGTTACTGAGCACACTATTGACAATGGTACAATTAACATGATTAATCAACGTCTGGACAAAGACAATGGACTGACTAGAGGGAATACACATCTGAGAACTGGGCCAGGGGTTGAAGCACGTACACACTAGTTTGAATATGCGGCTTCAACCCTGGCCAATCAGTGTGCGCAGTGAGTCGTACATCGGCCAATCCGGCGTCGACTCACTGCCTCCGGTTTCCCGCGTTCGAGATGGCGTGGATACCTCGAACAAAGGAACCGGGGAACCACCGGCTTCGGTGTTTGTGTATCCCTCGTACATTATACCATACAATACATTAGACTTTCGACATTCTACAATATACAAACGTACAACATTCGACATAAAAACCTTTTAACATAATGTTAGGGGAACCCCTATCAGAGTTCAAATAAGGTCACAGGGCCATAGTCTTTAAGAAAATTGTTTGTGGTCCAGACAAGGGCCTAAGTAACGGATAACATCCGTTACACCTTTCTTCTTCAAAATTAAGGATTCAACCTCCAAGCCATCAAATGGAGATGCTGAACATCCTCCTTCCACAGGTAGCCTTGAAGCAGCAGATCTGGACGGGCAGGGAGCGGGAAGGGATCCACCACTGACATGGCCAGCAGGTCCGGATACCAGGACTGACAAGGCCAATTCGGAGTGATTAGGATGACAGGACAACGCTCCATCTTCAGCTTCTGGATGACTCTGATCAACAGAGGGAGAGGAGGGAAGATGTAGGCTAGGGAGAACTCCCAAGGGATTGACAATGCGTCCACTGCTAGAGCAAGAGGGTCCCTCCACCGAGAGCAAAACACTGGAACCTTCCTGTTGTGTCTGGTAGCCATCAGATCCACTACAGGTACCCCCCACATCTGGGTTAGAAGGTGAAACACCTCTGGATGAAGCGCCCACTCTCCGCTGTCGACTGTGTGACGACTGAGAAAGTCTGCCATGACGTTGTCTATGCCTGGAATGTGTACCGCTGAAATGACGGGAACATTTGCTTCCGCCCAAGATAAGATGGCCTTGACTTCTAACCAAGCGGTGAGACTTCTTGTGCCGCCTTGTCTGTTGATGTAGGCCACTGCGGTGGCATTGTCGGACTCCACTCTGACTGGACAACCCTCCAGTTGAGATTCCCAGTGTCTCAGGGCAAGGAAGATGGCACAAAGTTCCAGCACATTGATGGAGAGGAGAGATTCTTCCAGTCCCCATTTCCCCTGAGCACTGAAACGACCCAAGACTGCCCCCCAACCCCGGAGGCTGGCATCCGTCGTGACTGTGGTCCAATAGGGAATCTGAAATGACCTCCCTTTCAGGAGATGAGACAGGTCCAACCACCATTCCAAGCTCAGCTCGACATGAGGAGGAAGAGAGACTGACAGATGCAGATGATCTGGATGAGTCTTGCACGTCTGGATCACAAATCTCTGAAGCTCCCTGGTGTGTGCCATGGCAAATGGTACTGCCTCTATAGTGGAAATGAACTTCCCCACCAGAGAAGTCAACTTCGGCACTGGAACCCTCTCGAGTTCCAGGATCTTGGATACACGGAGAGCAATCTGATGAGCCACTTCTTCCGGTAAAAACACCATGCACTGCTGAGTGTCGAATAGGAGACCCAAGAAAAGGATCTGTTGAGATGGGATCAAGTCTGATTTGTCCAGATTCACGATCCATCCGTGGCGGTTGAGTGTCTGGATGCACGTCTGAACCTGCTGGTGAAGGATCTCCGCAGATGAAGCTTTCAGAAGCAGATCGTCCATGTAGGGAGTTACTCTGACACCATCTCGATGAAGCACAGCTATCAGAACACCCAAGACTCTCTAAAAAACCTGAGGAGCTGAAGTCAGTCCAAAGGGAAGAGCTGAAAACTGAAAGTGGCCTCTGTGACAGGCAAACCTGAGATACCTCCTGCTCTCTGGATGGATAGGGATGTGAAGATATGCATCCTGAAGGTCTAGGGAGGCAAGGAACTCCCCTGGAGACATTGCTGCTATCACAGTATGCAGTGATTCTTGACGATAGTGGGAACTCACAACAAAGGAATTGAGATCCTTGAGGTCCAAAATAGGACGGGCGCCCCCGTCCTTTTTGGCCACAACGAACAGGTTGGAATAAAATCCTGAACCTGTGTCCTCTGAAGGAACCAATTCCAGGACTTCCTTGTCCAAAAGATCCTGAATAGCGTCGAACAGACGTCTTTTTGTAGGTTCCTGAGAAGGACGAGTAAAATGGAACCGAAAGGGAGGAAGGGAAGAGAAAGGGATCCTGTATCCCTCTGATACCACCTGAATAACCCAAGGGTCCGCCACTGACTCCTCCCAAATCCGGCGAAAGATGTGGAGACGTCCACCTACAGCCGGATGCGGACCCGGGTTCGGTCAGTCATGCCGAAGCAGTCTTGGAGGTCTTGGCCTTGGGGGCAACTTTGGGCTTCCAGGACTGTTTGGGCTTGGAGGAGGAGCGCGCAGAGGACGGACCCGTCTGGGACGCAGAGCGTGTCTCAGTTTGGAAGGAACGAAAGGACCGATTGCGTCTGGCTGGAAACTTCTTTTTGAAGACTGATGGTAGAAGAGTACTTTTACCACCAGTAGCCTCACTAATCATCTCCTTAAATTCAGATCCAAACAGTGAGGTCCCTTGGAAGGGTAATGAAAGCAAGGCTTTCTTAGAAGCGGTGTCAGCAGACCAAATTTTCAGCCAAAGAGCACGTCTAGCAACCACAGAGGAAGTGGAGGCCCTCGCCATCATGCGCACAGCATCAAAAGCAGCATCAGAAACATAATTTTGAGCTTCGGATATATTAGCAAGAAGCTGTAACTGCTCAGACACTGGCGCATCCTGGCGAACCGCCTCAGTAAGCTGTTCAGGCCAGACCGCAATGGCCCGGTTAACCCACGCCACTGCAAAGGTTGGACGCATGGCAGTGCCAATAGAGGCAAAAAAAGACTTAAGACAAGTTTCTAACTTTTTATCCGTCCAATCTTGCAGGGCAGAGGCATCAGATACAGCCAAAGCAGTAGATTTAGACAACCTAGAAACTGGAGCATCCACTTTAGGAGGATGAACACACTTAGCCAGTTCAGTCTCAGGAAAAGGGTAAAGTTTAGCAAACTTTTTAGATACAGAAGAGGATTTATCAGTGTGACGGAATGCCATCACTTGTGAACCAGGGGCTCTTTTGGTTTGGGGGGGCCTGGACTGGAAGCGGCCATTTGGCCATACAGAATCATGGGCCAAACTACAAAATGGAGAAGGGTGTCAGCCAGACTCCAGGGTGGCACTAGGCCTGAGACCCTATTATGTATTGGGGGTGGGGTAGTGTCTACCTGGGACAGTATCTGGAGACTGGGAGTCAAATGTCCTATTGCCTCACCCATTGTGTGCTGTGTTATTGTTTAAATGCAAAGTAGGTTTCCTGGGGTTATGTGGTTCCATTTGTTGGTTTGTGAAACTGATTGTATTATGTCAGTCACTGTAATTACCTGAGCAGACCTGATAGAGGGCTGTGTGTTTTGTATTCTATTGTGTGTTAATGTATTTAAGTCTCAGCAAGACTGGTGGTGTTGTGAATCTTATTTGCTATTGGTTGACTGTGATCACAAACCTGTATATAAACCTTGTTTGTGTCCAAATAAAGCAGTTCTTGTTTTAACCTACACAAGTGTTGTCTGGTGAGGTTAAGCTGCTGGTATGCTGGGAGAGTTCTTGTTATCCTGACACTAGTCCTGCCTGGCGATTGGGATACCTTGGGAGAAGCTGGTGGAGTTTTCCTGTTCCAGAGCGAGGGAAGCGGCGACTAACGGAGTCACCCAAGGCTGGGTGGCAGCGGTATCCGTTACAATCAGGATTTCTCCATGCATCAGAGACTAAACGTGCAAGAGTAGGATTAGTAGGAAAACATATAACAGCCTTAGAGGGTTTCTGAAAAACATCAGTTGGATCATGAGTAGAATCCTGACACAAAGGAAGGTTGAGGGTGGTTAGCACAGCCCTGATCAAACCCTCAGCGGAGAGTTCAGGGTCACATTCAAAGGGGTCACCAATAGACCTGGCAGACTCAATAACAGTGCCTTCCTCAACATCAGAATCCTGTAATAGTTCTTCCTCAGAAGAATCAGACATATCAGGAGCACCCTGTGGCTTGGGCAGGGTGGACCTAACAGTGGAGGGGGTCTGCCAAACTTGAAGAGCCCCCTGAACCTGAGAGGGAAAGAGCTGAAGAGTGGATCTGAGATCCCTAGTGGCAGCCTTGAACTCTTTCACTCATGTTGGCTCAATGGCGTGACTGGAAAGCCCTGGGTTGCTGTCACGGCCTTACGCACATTTTGGGCATAAATGACCAGAACATTCTCTAGGCAGCCCAGAGTGACAAGAGGAGCAAAAAGCAATGGGGGAACTGACACCCCAGCCTCCTTAGTCTTGGGTCTAGTCCCTGACTCCAGTGGAGTAGACATGCTCACAGCATCAGATATACTCCACTAACAAGAATCACCCAATTGAAGTGTGAAAGATTAAATATTCACCCCAGAAATGCTTAAAATTAAACTGATCTGGCAAGCGAAGGGTTAATCTGCGGAGAAGAGAGAGAAGGCTCGGTCCCTGCGTAGTATACTCGCTGAGAAGAACTCACAAAATGGCTGCCTCAACGGGAGCCAATCAGAAAATGGGCGAGAAACAAGCGCTCATGGGAAACGTAGTTTTTCTCATAAGTACCCCAAAACAGTGCCCGAAGCCCCCCAGACCTCCAACACACCGAATCATGCAACCGGATGATAGACCAAGGGAAGACCAACAAAATGAGCCCACTCTGAAGTCGCTGTGACAAGCGGTTCCAGAGATATGTCCCACACTGTGTAAACCCGTAGAGAGTAAAGGAGCAATGGTGTCTATGCGGGAAAAGCGCGCTTAAAGGCGCGGAACATTAACTTTTAATAAATTAACCCTGACAGAAAAAAGTTACCAAACACATATAAAACACATGAAAAACATGAGAAAAGTATATCCCAATGAGGGAAACAGCAGGGAAAAGGTTAAAACCCCCATAAACTGCTCCAAAACCCAGAGAATACACACAGGCATTGTATATACAGTGCAAATAATGAAAAACACCCAATGAGTGCTGGAGTGCATAATGAGAACTCCCAAATACAAGCCCAATGAAGGGACACTGTGGGACAAGTGGACCCTCAGCACTCAAAGGGTGGCTCACCTTTCTGCAGGACTTCTGTCTTCAGGTAACCATGTGAAAAGGGAATTAACCAAAGGAAAATCCCCCACCAGGGAAGCTACTTGACTCAAGTTGTTCCCTCTTCAGGGCATAAGGTCCACCAGAAAATCCCTGGAAGCTGCACTAGCCACTTTGGAGAGGGCAATTGTCAGCCATGGTCACCCGCCTAATGGTGGTATTCCATATTTGAAGAAAACAATAAAAAAACTAAAGTTGATTGAGAGATGTTCTCCACCTGGTGTGCACAGCACGCAAGAACAAATCATTCTGGCTTGTTCTGGCTGAGGGCAGCTTAAGAGGGAGGGAGGCTCCACCCCCTGCATACATTTAGATGAATGTTCCTGCCTACTTAAAGGGGCGGATCGCCTCCCATTGTACCAGTAACCTGTATTGGACGACAGTGAAAACTAGGGTTGCACCGATACCGATACTGGTATCGGTATCGGTGCCGATACCAGCATTTGCGCGAGTACTTGTACTCGCGCAAATGCGGCCGATGCCAGCACCGATACCCTGTGTCAGGGTCGGTGCTGCAGAGAGGGAGCCCGGGGAGCTGCACACAGTGCTCCCCGGTCACCTCTCTCACTCCTACAGCGTCGGAGCATTGCCGCTGGTTACCATGGCAACGCTCCGACGCTGACCTCTGCCGGGGCTCGCGAGAGAACAGCGAGCACCCGGCAGAGGAGAGTAAAGGAGGCAGACAGTGGGGTCAAAAGGAGGAAGGATCAGGATACCAAAGGAGTGGGGGCAAGAAGAGGCAAACGGAGGGGTGATCAGGAGGGAGAGAGAGGCAAAAGGGTGAGTCAAGGAGGAGTGGGAGAAAGGGGGATCAAAAGCCAAGACAAAAGGGGGCTCAAGGGGGTAGAATGAAGCAAAAGGTGGGAGAAAGAGTCAAAAAGGGAGAGTCAAGAGGTGGTGTGTGTGTGTGTATATATATATATATATATATATATATATATATATATATATATATGTGTATATATATATATATGTGTATATATATATATATGTGTATATATATATATATATATATATATATATATATATATATATATATATATATATATATATATATACACACACATAATATTTTTCAAGTACTCACCAATACAAATTACCAATACTTTTTTTTTGCGGTCATTTGCCAGTTTTCCAAGTACCTAAAACATGTAGGTACTTAGAAAACTGGCAAATGACCGCAAAAAAAAGGTATCGGTAATTGGTATCGGTGAGTACTTAAAAAAAGTATCGGTACTTGTACTCGGCCTTAAAAAATTGGTATCGGTGCATCTCTAGTGAAAACCATTTTTCATTCTGGGCCATCTCCTATAGAAGATGGTTCTCCTTTAAATCCACCATTTTGGAATTATACTTGAGGCAAAGAAGGCTCGTTTTTCAATGAATACATCTGGTTTGAGCTCCCTAGTTTGCCTATTTAAACCTAATGTGCATATGTTTATCCACGGTTGCAGCCAGCGTAAGTTTGAAAAAAGTGTCCATACCTAAAATGATGCTGAGAATGCAGGTATGACTTAGTCTTTATAAATAAGAAATACTGTATCTTGCTTTGAGATAACTCTTATCAGGTGGATGCTGACAACACAAACTGTCAGGCAGTAAATCTTTCTATCCCTCTGAGTGTGGACTTAACAAATCGCCCATCCTCTAGCCTCCCTTAGAAAGAGGACGTGTAAAAGACAAAATAAAATGAATACGGGGTCTGGGGCTTATTTAGATAATCAACCAATAAGTAGATAATCTACTCCCTAAGAAGGAAGGAATAATAAGAGTGTGTGTGTACTCACCTGGATGTCAAGTTAGTCCTTATACCCCTGCAAGAGACAGCTAAAAATACTACCCACCTCCCCACTAAATGATAGGGGAGCCAGGGTGCTAGGGGAGAGAATGCTGGAGGAGCTTTTACACTGGATGTCACCTATCGATATCTAGCCAATGAGACTGCTCCAGCTTACAGACAGAAGCCCCTGTCATCGGAGGAAGGTGGAGAGCAGAGGCAGAGAGTCAGGCTCCAGTCTATACGGAAGTGGCCGCAGACCAGACTTTTGTAAGTTAAATTTAAACGAAATCAAAACTTAAAATAAAAATAAATAATGTTTTCATGCTATTGTATATGTCACCTAACTATTTATGGGGGGTTGTCCATAGGTGACACATACACTTTAAATTAGGAAAGGGGGAGGGTATAGATTGCAAAAATTGGGTAGGCAGAGTAGGTAGGAACTGGGTCCAAGTAAATGATCATGGGGGTAGAGAAGGGGGGAGGATAAATGTAGCCAATAGGGAGGAACTCCTATTAAATGAAGATATAGAAAAAAAAGGCATTTAGGTGGTAAAATATGTAAAGACTTCAAAATTAATCCTATGTTGGCAATTGCAAGAAGTATGATAGATAAAATGGGAGAACTAAAATTTCTGGTGGTTAATGAACATTAGGCCACAACTGGTATAACTGAAAAATGGTGGAATGATACACGATTGGGGTATAAATATGAAGGGCTATTTCCCATTAGGAGAGACAGGATTAATAGAAAAAGGGGGAGGTGTGTGCTTATATTTAAAACCAGAGCTAAATCCAAATTTTAAAGGGATAGTAATACTTCGTTTTATCTTTATTTTATTTTGTAGGCATTAAAAAAACATGAAGAACGATATAAGTCTTATCTCTCAAACCTTTATGGTTTAAGAGATATTCACAAGCAAAGTATCCCCACCCCCCTGTTCAGCCAAAGCAGAAGAGAGGTGCCCAGGAAGACTGCAGAGAGGGACAATCTTCAATTAAGATAAGGGAAAAAGCTGAAAAACTTGTCAAGGGGGGAAGGGCTTTCATTCTTTTCATACAAAGAAGATTGTCCCCTGCTGTTATCTGTCTGGTCATACAACCAGATTCACATCTGAGAAGAGATGGCTTACACTAGGAAAAAGGGGCGGGAGGGGGAAACTTTGCTTGTGACTATCTCTTAAACCATAAAGGTTTGAGAGATAAGACTTATATCATTCATGTTTTTTTAATGCCTACAAAATAAAATAAAGTTAAAGCGAAGTATTACTATCCCTTTAAGGGGTGATATTAATGAGGAAACTGGCCATAATATGGAGTCCTTGTGGGTAGAAACAGACTAAATGTGGTGTAAAAGGTTAATTTGGAAAAAAAAAAAAAAAAAAGTGGGTATATGCTACAAACCACCAAATATTGATAAGAATGCGGAGGCCCAACTGCTATTGCAAATGAGGAAAGCCGCATAGCTTGGGCATACCATAATTATGGGGATTTTAACTATCTGGATGTCAACTGGAAAAATGAGACCTGATAGAGTGCCAAGGGAAGCAGGTTTGTGAACATGCTTAGATAAAGCTACAGGTCACAAATGGTGGAAGTGCCAACAAAAAAATAACAATATATTGGACCTAGTGATAAAGAATAACAGACATGGCATCCAATTATAGGGGAACATTTGGGAAACAGTGATCACAACATGGTTACATTTGAGATCATTTTGGCAAAGCAAAAATGTATAGGTTAAATCAAAACTCTTAATTTTAAAAACGCTAGCTTCAAAATGTTAAGAGTTTCAATGCAACACTTAGACTGGGATAAATTATTAAAAGGAAAAAATACTGAGGAAAAATGGTCAGAATGCAAATTTTGGTTGCAAAAATGCACCCCACAGTATAGATCAGTGGGGAACAAATGCAAATGAAGTAGATCACAGCCAATGTGGTTAAACACATATGTAAAGAAGAAAATGGCAAGGAAAAAAAGCATTTAAACTATTTAAGTCTGAAGGAACAGAATATTCTTTCTTGAAATACAGGGAGTGCGACAAAGATTACAAAATGGAAAGGGACAGCAAGACTAATCTAAGAAAGTTTTTCAAATATTTAAATGGCCAAAAACGTAAAGGGTTAGTAATGTCATTTTAAAACAAAACTAAATATTGTAGCTATTAAAAAAATGAACTAAAAGATCCCAGTCTCATCTCTCAAACCTTTCTAGTTTGAGAGATATAATGTTTTTAAGTCCCCCCTCCCCCTTTCCCTGACATCTGTAAGCTGACAGAAGGAGATCATGGTCCGGGAAGCAGCAGGCGGCTCCTCAGCAGAGCTGAAATACTGAAATCTAAAAATAAATACTTCATTGGAACGGTCTACAAAGTGTGCCTAGTTTGCAAGCACACTTTGTAGATTGTTCCAGTGAAGTATTTCTTTTAGATTTCGGCTCTGCTGAAGAGCTGCCTTGAGTCGGCCGACACGAATCTCCTGCTATGAGTTTTACAGCTAACATCAGTGAGGGGGTACTTTAAAATGTTATATCTCTCAAACCATAAAGGTTTGAAAGATGGGACTGAGATCATTTATTTTATTTTTTAATAGCTAAAATATCCGGATGACTTAATTACCAAAATACTGAATATATTGTGCTAGGTGAACCTGTATCGATGTCTCTCTAACAAGCTTGTGTTATAGATCCTTATAACTAGAGACCGGCTCAGGTTATTCACCGTTAGCATAAAAGCATACAGAAATATATGCACTTATCATTAAAGTAATTGATACATTAAATGTAACACTGTTACTTTCTGGAATTAGACTGTGTACTGATCACCCACAAGGGGCGCACTTGAAACCCTGTAGGTTATCCTCATTTGACCCTGCATCCACTATTTACCGGTATGGGTTATGGTTCTCTGACACGGTAAAAGCAATCTATCTTGTTTCTAATTTTCTGCCTTTGAATTTCTTCACCATACATTATTCATTCTTATTCGATGGATGCCTATGAGGGGGTGTTGGGTATTTACTGTGATCTAAACTATTCGGGTGCTAATAGTGGCACTTGGAGAGAGTCGGCACAGATTCCAACTCCACCACTCAAGACATTATTAGGCACTATTATTATAATCTTGAAGTACCTCTAAGTGACACAAAGGATGAATCTGTATGGTTGAATGTAATATACATTGAGAGAACCATGCGTTGCGATGCGCGGGTGCCTCGTGAATATTTATAACTGCATAGGTTCAACAGACCCGATGTCTCTGACTAGCATAATGCGATAACACTGATGATTGCTAAAGGTATTGATTTTATTATTAATAACTAGTAGAATTATATTTTTTAACAGCTTGTTTATTTATATGTATATGATATATTGCTCCAATTGGTGTATGGGAATGTCACTCGTTGATGTAATGATTACTGGGTGTGATGTCATATCCACTCACATTGCGCCTTTCTGGCGCCAATTTGTGCACTTAGGGTATATGAGGGAGTTGTTTTTACACTATTAGCATCCTTGATGAAGGTTATTACAATGTAACCGAAACGTCGATCCGCTGAATAAACGCTTTTGTCATTATAAAGAAAGACCTGAGAGTGCTTCTTCTGATTGGAGAACAATTTACATATTGGCTGAATTTATTGCACCCAGGCAACTAACTTTGTTAGCGTGAGTGCTTCTCAATAAATGAAAAAATAAATAAATAAATAAATGAATGAATAATAAAAAAATAAAAAAATCAATATCTGCAGATGACACTAAATTATGCAGGGATATTTGTTGTCTACAGTGGGATTTACATAAAATGGTAGATTGGGCAACCAAATGGAATATGAAGTTTAATGTGGGAAAGTGTAAAGTCATGCATTTGGGAAGAAAAAAATCCCAAGGCTACTTATGAATTTAACGGAATAATTTTAGGGGACTCATTGCTAAAAAAAGACATGAGAATCCTTGTAAACTACAAACTTGGAAACAGTGACCAATGTCAATAGCAGTAGCAAAAAAAGTCCTGTCATGTATGAAAAGGGGTATTGAAGAAAGAGTGGATAACATAATTTTGCCATTGTACAAATCATTGTTAAGACCTCATCTCAAATATGCAGTACAGTTTTGGCCACCAGTTCTGAAAAAGGATACTCTAGAACTGGAGAGTACAGCTAAAAGCATCAAAATTAATTAGGGGAATGGAGGACTTAAGGTATGGGGAACGACTAGACAAACTTGGTTTATTTCATTTAAAAAAAAGGTGACTAAGAGGAGATCTTATCACAATGTACAAGTATATGAGAGGTCAATACAAGGATCTCTGTGGTGAGCTATTCATTCCAAGGCCTGATCAAATAACCAGGGGACAACCCTTGAGATTAGAAGAAAGAAGGTTTCGACTTCAGCAGAGGAAAGGGTTTTAGTACAGTAAAGTCTGGTACATTATGGAATTCCTTGCCAAAGGATGTGGTTATGGCAGATACAATGGATACTTTTTGGAGAAGATTAGATATATTTCTTTCAAAAGGGAGCATACAGAGTTATACTGTGTATTACTAGGCAAAACAGGAAGGTCTGATAAAGACTAACTTACTTGGCAGAAGGAAAGCTATATAATTCTCATGTCTCTGGGTTATAAGGCAAATGCTGAACTTGATAGACTTGTCTTTTTTCAACATAAAATGCCCTAAAATAATTAAGAAGGAGCCCTTTATCCCAACCTCAGTCCTTCCTGGGCCAGAACAAACACTTTCAATTCTGTTTCCAAGCTACATTTGGTTGGAAGGAGGGGTTATGCAGGGCATCTTGCATGCCGTAAAGTAACACACATCTTCAGACAATCAAATAGTAGGAGAAGAGGGTCACACGTGCACAATATGTGTCCCATAGAGATACTGGGGCTCTGGACCACATATTAATTTATTATTAATTTTATTTAAGTTAAAAAAAAATTGGGGTCCATTCACCCCAATTTTTTTTTTTTTTTTTTTAACTCTTTATCCTGGTCTCATCAGGATGGTGAGATTGAGCAGGGATGTCCAAGCTCACAACTCAAGGGCCACCAACAGGCCAGGATTTAAGGATTTCCCTTATTAGGCACAGGCGAGTCAGTCAAAATGAATGAGCCACTGATGAACTTACCTGTGCTTAATCAGGGACATCCTTGCATCTTGGCCTGTTGGTGGCCCTTGAGGACTGAACTTGGAAAGCCCTGAAATGGGGGATAGTATTATTCCCCAATTCTCTTAAAGGGGACCTTCACCAATTATTTTTTACCCAAATTACTCCTGTTGATGATGTGGCTAATTCTAGTAGCACCGGCAACAAGGACGTTAATCATTTCTTTGGATGGGATTTTTTTTTCCCTAAGTATACATGTCAGTTAACTCTTACTTGCTGTGGTCTTACAACAGTAGGATTAAACAAGGTTAGCAGAGTTGTGGGGAGGGTGCTTGGGGACACTGAAGATTAGTCAAGTGACCAGGTGGGCTATTGCCCCTGGTCTCACCTGCACCTGTCCAAGGGTAGCAGCTGATATCTAATCAATTTCAATATGTTTCTTGAACCTCGCTTTTGTAATCAGCAATTTTCAATAGTTCATAAGCAGTTTTTTTAAGCCGGTTTGGAAAAAAACGGATACTGGCCCTTGGCCATATGATTGCGATTGCAAATCTAAAAACATCTGCTAATGCAGCAAATAGCGGTTTGCATTTTTTTTCTGTTGGAATGGAATCTAGGCCCACAAAGATTACCAGTGGATTTACTTGTTTACTTCCTGTAAAAATTACCAAGTTAGGAGGACGCAAGCCTTAGCCAAAGGCTAGTATATCAAATTGCATCAGTTTGTTACTACTATCCTTGTGTTATCTACTAAAAATGTTTTCCACCTATAGGATCATTGTTTGGAATAGGGGCAAAGGTGAAACACAAGTAAGGGATGCATGGGATCTATATTATTAGTGCTCACATGAAGTGTAAGTGGTCTTGCACAGTGTCATTGGAAAGCATGGGTGGAATAGGAAGAAAGCAAGACCATCATTTCCTTGGATACACAGTAGAATTTAGACATCTGTCAAATAGTAAAGCACAGTACAAACAGTATGGCACTTCTGTAAGAATTAGATGGAAGTGATCTGTGTTAATGCATTGAATGCACACAGTCATTTGATAGGATTGCATGAAGAGCCACTGGTTAAGGGATGTCACAAGCTGAACTAATTGAAGGTATTTAAAGGCATAGGTTTAAACATACACCTGATGCCCCTGATGAATTGTAGTACTCAAAACATGTAGGTTGATATTGTTTTTATTATCTTTTATAGAATAATAAAAATAGTGGCTTTTGTACAATACAAGTAGCACATGTATTATTCCAATATTATTCTATTTTTTTCGACTTCAGTAGACATTAACCCATATAAGCTGCAAAAAAAACAAAAAAAAAAAAAACAAACAAAAACAGCAGGAGTTCTGGTGCAATCTGGAGTAGAATTACCTCTGCGATCACATATTTGTTCATATACCGTAAGACCAAATTTACCTCAATATCTTTTGAGTAAAATTAAAAAGCATAGGATGTTCAAGGGTGCTATTATACTAAAGGAATTTTTGTGTGCAGTCTCATAAAATATGATCTAACAGCTCTTACTCATTGTGACAGTTTGAACTGTAACTTTTGATAGAGAATCATCTCAAACCCTCATTGTTTTTTCATAATAAAAAACATTACTGCTGCATTAACTCTGTGAAAAGTTAGAGGCCAATTAAACATTGTTTTGTGGTTAAACCACATGGGTAAATTATTGTTAGCTCTCAGAAGATACCTTTTCCTCTTATTTCCTACACTTACAAACTCACATGGAAACTACTGTATTTTAAAAACACAATAATGGCTACCGAATATATGGCTAGAAAACATCAACATCAGATTAGATATAAAAAACACTGATTTTACCTCCAAGTTCAGGCCAGATTTTATTCTTCCACTGATCAACACAAATGATTATCATTAGCCCAAATGCCATCAAAAATATTATTCTGAGTGATGTCAAGGCAAAGAACCTACAAATAAAAAAATATAGTTCACTTAAGTCAGGAATGACACTGCTCTTTGCATATTTTATTTTTACTACTCCACTCTACAGCAAACCATTATCAGAAATTATGCAAGTTGTTAAGCAGAACACATATATACAATATAAAATATTGAAATATCTTTTCTATATCAACCAGAATCATATATTCCAAATCTTAGCCTAAATAATCTGAGACATGGATATGAAATTCCTAGACGGTAATCATTACTTTATTTCAAGTACCATTTTTAAAGATACAAATAGTGTGAAGGCAAAAACTTTAGGGGTCTCAAAGTGCATTCCTAAAGGGTAAGAATGAAATATGGGCATATGCTTGATATTGTATAGGTGTTACAATTATTAGCCGATTGCTTTTGTCTGCAACACCTGCATATAATCAGGCATATCCCAAAAACATTCCTCGTCTCAGTCCTTTAGAATGCTGTTTTACACCCCTGATCTACAGTTTCAGCCACTCTATATAAGTGGCCCATCAGATTCTTGTTATTAATGCAAAGTACAAGAAAGAAAAGGGCATGATTATTGGACTTTGTATACACATAGTGAGAGTCAGAGATGCTCAACTAGGGACGCAACAGCCAAAAATTGGCTCCCTCCAGCTCAATCCCCCATCTGCTTACCAGAATTCAGGTGGCAACAACAGCAGCAAAGGAACTAAGCTAGTAAGAAGAAATGAAATCCCCCAGGACTAAGACTAAGTGGACTCCTCTACAAAGGGAAGGAATGCAATGTAGGTTCTTCTCTAGGTGGGAGACCTGTGTTCCATATGGACTAAAAAGAAAAGGGTTTAACAAGTAACAACCCTAAAATTTTCCCTTACTTCCAATATGGAACACAGGTGCCGTAGGGATATACCAAAGCATCCCAAGATTCTGGGGAGGGCAAAGAGAAAAGACCACTCACACATCTGTATGGAACACACTAGATCTGATTAAAGGGGAACTACCACCCCGCAATAACTTTACATGAATTCAGTCTTCATCTGGCGACTAGCTGCTTAGTAGCGCTAGTCGTCAGAAATATTACCTGGTTTCAAAGATTTTGCAGTTTTTCCGAGGCTCACAGGAGCAGGAAGCACGGACAGCGCAACAAATGAGCCAACAAGGCTCAAACAACTGGCAGCAGAAAAAAAGAGAAACCCCTAAACAGAGCAAGACTGTCTGAGGGAACTTCCAACCAAAGAGGAGGCAAAGACATTTACATTGTGGTGAAAGTATGCAAGAAGGTCCAAGTCACAGCCTTGCACAACTGTTCAGTCAAGGCCTGGTTCTTATAGGCCCAAGAAGCACCAAAAGAGCTGATGCAATGCACTGTGATCTTGAAGGGAACTGGCTACTTCCTGATCTTGTACGGCTGGCATATGGTAGCCTTGATCAAAGAGGCAATGGTGCCCTTGAATGCAGCCAGACCTACCCTAGGACTTCAGGGTTGACAAAAAGACAGCCTTATGGAAAGGATGAGTATAGTGCACATAGAACTTGAGGCAACACATTACATTGAGCAAATGGAGATCCCTCATGCGTGGATGAAGGGTCAGGACAAAAATATGGCACAAGTATTCCCTGACTGATATGAAACTCTGAGATAATCTTCGGAAGAAACCTGAAAGGTACAAAGTAGTGCCTTATCCTGGTGAAAAGCCAGGAAGTTTGCAGGACAAAGCTTGCAACTCAGGAACCCTCGCACAGAAAAAATTGCCAGGACAAAGGCCACCTTAAAATGTTATTTGATGCAAGTAGTACATGGAGTCCAAAGGCTTGAATGGCTCTGAAGGACACCTAAAGACCAAACTGAGATCCGATGGTAACTTGGGATACGGAAAAGAAGGAAAGGCATCTGGTCACTCCATCTAGAAAGGTCTTTTCAATCATGATGACTGTGATCAATCTCTGAAAAAGAATAATAGGGCTGAGATCTGAACCTGAAATCCTTGTTGGCTCCATTCTGAAGGAAGGATAACACCATAGGAAGGTCAAATACCTGTGGAGACATGTTCTTGTCAGCACACTACTGGTGACAAATGGACCAGACCCTATGGTATGCTTTAGAGGAAACTGGTTTCTGAGCCTAGATCACGGCGGAGAGGATTTAATTGGAGAATCCTTTCTGTTTCAGAATGGTGATCTCAAAAGCCATGACGTCAAGGCCAGTGTCAGCACATCCTTGTACCACCCACAAGGGCCCCTGAAGCAACAGATCCTGTCTGGGTGACAGACGGATCAGTTCCTGATTTGACAGACTGACAAGAAATTAAAGGGATAGTAATACTTAAAATGTAAAAAATAAAATATGTTGTAGGGTTTATCCCCCTGAGTAAAACAAGAGTACTCCCACTGCTGAGAGGTCTTTCATTCAAAGGTTATTAATTTTCAAAGTTGAATTTTTTAGGTGTAATATCACAGTGGCCTGAAATTGTACAGTGGCGCTGTTGCTACACCATCCTATGGAGATTTATGGTCAACTGACCAGAGTTGTCCATAGGACAACAGGATTGAAAGTCAATCACTGAATCAAGGTCAAGTATTAGATGTAATCTATGCCTTGAGCAATTTTTTAAATCATTTAGGAAGGACTGAAGGTTAAATTTTCTAAATGATCTCGTGAGTATGACTTTGAAACTTGACTTGACTGGTTTTATTTTGCAGACACAGTAAACTATGGAGTGGTCACTAAACATGTTAGCTAGTACACCTGAATCTTGGATTCTGCTTGTGCAGGATGAGAGGATCCAGTCTAGTAGGGTATGGTTGGACGTTTTAAGATTTATGCGAGTAGGGGAAGATATTTGTTGTGATAAGTTCAATGCTTTAAACAATGAACAATATTTTTAATTCCTGCAATCAAGCCAATTAATATTAAAGTCTCCGAGAGCCATCAGCTCGCTTTTCTTGTTTTGAGTGGCAATCTCCTTTAGGTGTTGCGCTATGTCTGATATGGTGTGTGCTGGGGTAGTTGGCGGTCTGTAGATGCCTACAATTATGATTTGTTTTGAGTATGGAAGACAAATTTTGCCAGCTATGTATTCATAAGAATCAGTGTTGTGAGAGTCTTTTAGAAGTGTAAAGTTTATTGACTCCTGTATGTAAATGATTACACCTCCTCCTCGCTTTGCACGGTCTTTTGTAAAGCATGAGTATCCATCTATGGCAACAGCAGTGTCTGGAATTTTTGGGGATAACCAGGATTCAGTAAGAATAAGAATTTTTGGTTTGTATGCGTAACACCATGCTCTTAATTCAACCATTTTGTGCAGTATACTCGGTATGCTGCAGTGCACGAATGACAGACCCTTTTTAAAGGGGAGGTTGCCATTTATTTCTATTTTAGGGCCAGGGTTGGTTTCTATATCATTTGCTAAGGCAAGTAATAATATGCATAAAAATACACATCTTAGAGACAGTGGCCCAAGGTTGGAGCCTTTGTTTGACTACTTTGTATGACCTGCTCCAACTTTGACTAATCCCTGAGCTGCCTACTGTTCCCCAGCTTAGGCTATGGAAGATATTTGCATGCCTACTCCAGGCTTTCGAGTGACCCCACTTTCACCGCTTGCCCCCGCCGCCAAACGTTCGATCCGGTGGTGCTGATCGCACACCATGCCGGTACCCGCCAACTGGTAGTCAGTGAGTGTGTAGACCCTCGACCATAACAATATATTATCCCTTTGAGTGCCAGAGTGGTACGGAATTCATTGCTTTGCAATGCGTTCTGTAATACTCTGGCACTCAAAGAGTTAAACACAGACCATTCGACAGTACATGAACCAAAGTCTATGAAAATAATGGGTGGCCAGTTCGTACAACCGGGCCCAAAGCAGAGTCCAAACAGTGTAAAATGTCCAGTCTTTGGCTAAACAGTCTGATAGCTAGACAAGGACTCAATTAACAGGTAGAATCTGTTACATGAGGAGATCCTTCACTTTTCTCTATGCTCTCTCGCTGCGGTTGCCCTCTTGACGGTTAATGTATACCAAATCTGTGGAGTTGTCCAATTGAACTCTTACCAGAGTCCCTGTCAACATGCGAGTCCAATGGAAGAAAGCCAGACAAACCACTCTGAGCTCCAAGAGGTTGATGGACAGCAGATGCTCCTCCCCTGTCCACCTGCCCTGGGTTCATAGGTGACCAGGGTTGCACCGAACCCCCTCAGGCTGGCGTCCATCATTGCCAGGTTACATTCTGGAATCACAAAATGTCTCTCCAGTGCCAGGGTGGGGATGATGAAGCCACAAACTGAAGATCTAGCCTAGGAGACAGGGTCATCTGATGTGGAACTGTGAGTAGGGGACTACCCCCAGAGCAGTTACCAACCGACCCAGGACTATCATGTAGTTCCTGAATGTGGCCGATGGCCACTCCAGCACCTGTGACACATCTTCTCCATGAAAAACACCTTCCCCTGAAGGGTGTCAAATCTCATGCCAAGGAACACCAGAACCTGGGATGGAATAGGAGGTGATTTCTTGAAGAGGAGAATCCAGCCGTGACGCAACAGAATGCGTGCACACTCTTCGATACGGGGAGCCAAGAGGTCTTTTGAAAGCAAGAGATCATCTAAATATGGTGTCAGATAAATACCTTGGACATGTATGGAAGCGGCCATGATCTTGCTGCCAAAATCACATGCAAAACACACTGATCTGACACTAATTGCACACATGCAATGGGAAAAACAGAAATGACCCTCTATGTGCAGGGACAGCCCAGGACCCCTCAAATCATGCGCAGGTGAACTTGTCAGCCTTAGGCTTCAGAGCAGTCTTCTTGCCTGCCCAAGCTTGCTTGAGTTTTGGAGAAGAACATGACTAACGAGCCTGAGGAACTGGTTGAGGTAACAGACGTCACGCGTCTTCTTTGGAAAAAAGGCATGCTTAGGATTCACTTGAGGCAGTAAATTACTCTTAGAAGACTGTTCAGCTGGATGGTAAGCATTCACTTCCAGAACCTTGGAAAGCAACGCGGGAAGCTCATGCTGCCAGAATCGCCCTAAGATGGCATCCAAGATTTGATCTTCCCAGACAGCCGCTGTCTAAGTCTGCCTTCAGAAGGGAATAAAAGCGTTTATCTGCTTGATTTTTAAAGCGGAACTTTCACTTTGTAGATAGTTGCCCTAAAATAATTAAAGGGACAGTAATGTTCCAAAAAATGTTTTTTTTTATAGTTATGTAGAGTTTAAAATAATAAAATCGCTCCAAACCCTATCTCTCAAACCGCTATGGTTTGAGAGAATATAGGGATTCAAATTTCCCCCCTCCCTCCCCTTCTCCTGATGTCAGCTTCTAGGTGACAACAGGCGATACCGGACCGGGGACCAGCAGGCGGCTTTGCAGCAGAACCGAAATTGTGGTACTTAAAAATAAGTAATTCACTGGAAAGATCTACAAAGTGTGCTGGCAAACCAGGCACACTTTTTAGACCTTTCCAATTAATTATTTTTTTTTAAGTAACGCAATTCGGGCTCTGCTGCAGAGCCTCCGAGTCGTAGGACTCAATTTTCCTGCTGTCAGCTTTACAGTTGACATAAGGAGAAGGGAAGGGAGTGGGGAACTTTGAATCCCTTTATCTCTCAAACCATAGCGTTTTGAGAGATAGGGTTTGGAGCAATTTAATATTTTAAACTCTACATATCTGTAAAAAATGTTTTTTGGGACATTACTGTCCCTTTAAGCATATGGTGACTAGCTGCATAATACTTCTATCATCTTTCAAAAGTGGCAGATTCTAAAGTAACCCTTAATCTTCTGAGACTGACAGCCAGGTTACTGCAGTCTGCGGCGTCAGTCTCTTCCGTTTACCGTGTGGCACACTGCAATGCTTCTTAGAGGAGACCAGGACTGACAGCACTGTCACGGTTCTGTAAGAACACTCAGACAAGTTAGTAAGGTAAAATCAGCTTTACTAAGAATAATAAAATGCAAAAGGTCTCCCTTCACAGGCCCAGATCTGTACAGTACCGTGGCACTTCCCAAATCTGACACAGGTCAGGGTGCAAAGAGACAAGCAAAACAAAAACATTAATACTGCAGTCAGGATCAGGTGTCAGGAACCAGGAACAGAACCTCAGCAGTACCAAGCCTAGGATGTAACTGAACCAGCAAGGCTGTAGGTGACTGCAGGGCAGAATCCCTAGCAAGCTAGGGTAACCAGAGGCAATGCAGGCAAGAATGTGCAAGGCACTAATCTCAGGAGACTAGAGTGACCGGAGGCAACAAAGGACAGGCCCAGGTAGGTCACTAGTCTCAGGAGGCCAGAGTAACCGGAGGCAACAAGACAGACACTGACGAGGCACTAGTCTCAGGGGACTAGAGTGACCAGAGGCAACACTGACTGGCCCTGACAAGATACTAGTCTCGGAAAACTAGAGTAACCGGAGGCAACACTGACAGGCACAGGTAGGGCAACGCGGACAGGCACTGGCACGGCAACACTGATAGACACTTGGCAAAGCAACACTGACAGGCACTGGGAGGGCACTAGGCAACAACGGATCAGGAAGTCTGCCTCAGCCAGGGTCAGTACTCGGAGCGGTACTCCACCAATCTTAGTCAGCTACAGATCGGGTAGTCAGCCACTGCTGGAATCGGTACACAGAGCGGTAGTCAGCCAGTCCTAGTCAGCAACAGCGAGGATCAGTACACAGAGCGGTAGTCAGCCAAACCTAGTCAGCAACGGAGCGGGTAATCAGCCGCAGCCGGAATCGGTACACAGAGTGGTAGTCAGCCAGTCCTATCAGCAACAGATCACGGAGCAAAGAGACAGGAGCAAGGTCAGGCAAAACCGGGTCATACACGAGCAGGAACCAACAGAAGAGCAAACGCCAGGTATAGGAACACCACGAAAGGGCGTCAAAAGGAATGACACGACTGAGGTTAAAAAGGCCAACACTGGGCAGGACAGACGCCAGCAGGACTAACACAGGAAGTAGTAATGTCGCCAGCAAGAAAGATCACGGACACAGTGATAAGCACAGGCACGCAGACAAGATGTCTGCACTGATGCCTGGCTTCCGGTCTCCAAAGATTAAGGATTACTTTAAAATCTGCTACTTCTGAGAGGTAATAGACGCATCATGCAGCTAGTCACCATATTCTTAATTACTGCAAGGCAACTTTCTATAAAGTGAAAGTTCCGCTTCAAGGGTCACTGCATCTTCCAGGGGCACCTCTGCATTTTTGGCAAGGTGATAAGTTAGATGAACAGGGGGGATGGAGGGTGGTCAACTGAGCCAAGGCCTCAGATAAGAAAGTATACAAGTTATAAATGAGCCTGTTAAAGAAGAGAGTCTCCTGTCAGGTGTTTTCCATTCATCCAGGAGAACCTAGTTAAAGGAGTGATGAAAAGAAAAAAAGGGAGGTATCTCCTTTGTTCGTCTCTTAAAAATGTCAGGGGAAGAGAAGCCGTAGTCAGAGGCCTCCGTGACCTGAATCGTCTCCAGGACCACCTGAATAAGACCCTCAACTGAGGAAATAGATGAGAGTCGAATCCCCAGAAACTTGATAGGGACTCCAAAATACAGTGCATAATTGCCTGCTGGGTGTGTGTAGCATGACCCACAGGCCAACAGTGCAGGACCCCTTGAATAGAGAGAAAAGACTTAAGCCAAACTGGTTCATGGTCTTCTGAGGAGGGCCCCAGAGATGTTATAGGGCTCACGGTGCAGGTGTAAGAGGGACATAAATAACAGGATACTCCCTAAGATGGCCAGATTGGCATGAGGAACAATGCGTTGAAGGAGTTATTGAGACTCCTGTCTTGGACTTGCCCATGTGGCCCTTTGGTTCTGACATAGTCAGAAGAACCCCCAAATTAGACAAAAGACAGTAAAACTGGCAAAAATACAAGAGAAAAGTACTCAAAAACACACAAAATGTAGTCATATGACTGCAAGGGGTTAATTGGCAAGCAACTCTGGATGGCAGATTGCTTGGGGTAGCCATCCCTTTGGATATGTCTAGTCCAGTGTTATCCCACCTCTGGACTTGCGGGTCCTTTGATTGCCATGACTGCTACTAGAGGATATCTTGTCAGCACGCTGTTTTGTAGCTGCATTGTCTGTTTATTCTGCCTAGGTTTCCTGAATCTGCCCCCAAACTACTATTGGTTAATGGCCTTCAGCTGTAACTGGTCTGGGAAACTATTTAAACCAGCCTGAACGTCTAGTGTTCATTTGTACAGCCTGATGTGAAACTCCACCTTGCTTCTGGTTTGATCTATAGGAGATTTGAAAGAAACTCTGCAAAACCGAGCACCTCCTAAGTTTCCAATCCTATGATGGAAGGAACGGGAAAGTAAAATGTAACATTTATTACATGCAAATTAAAAATATCTCTAAGAAAAAGGTATAAATGATGAATCAAATCTCCACTAAGGGATTTCTTCCCCTGTAGAAAATGTATTAACTGTCAATATATGGTGACACAAACCACTGACTTTATCAGCTGTCAAAGCGCAGGAGTCATAATGTATTACTTGACTGAATATAGCTAAAATCAATACTGAGTGGTGTGCTAAAAGCCGAGGTGTGCTGGTTGGGGAGCGTGGCTTGGGAGCACAGGTAGTGCTGTATGTTCCCTTGCTGCTGGAAGAGTCATAATTAAAGGTGCAGGCCATGAAGCCGGATAGCTGGATGGGCAGTGTCACCACTGGAGGCAAATCACTCATTGATAGACGATAAGCCAATACTGGAGTTGGAGGAGCTAGGAGCTACAAATGGATGAGAAAAGTCTTAATAGTAGACATTCCAAGGTCGGATTCCGGGGAGTTGAAGAAACAGGTTAGTCGAGACAAATGGAGGTTGGTACCGGAATGTCAGATGAGCAGAGTTGGTCATAGCAGAGCTGGAGTCGGTACCAGAAGGTCGTAAAGTCAGAGTAGTCGAGGGCTGGCAGAGGTCTGTTCCTGGAGTGTTGGATGAGCAGAGGTCGATAACCAGATTATCGTAGAGACAAGGTCAAGTAAGTGAGAGAAACAGAGACTGGAGTGTCATCAACTAGGCCAAGGTCAAATACAGGAGGATCGTAGAAGTTGGATAGTCTAGAGCAAGCCAAAACAAGGCACGGATGCGACAGTGAGGCAGTGGGAGACTCAATGGTGAACTGGAACTCTTCTTTATGAAGAAGAACTTCTGTGGTTAGGGTCAGAAGGGTAGTCTCATAAGAAAGAAGTCCACTGCCCAAAAGGTTGACCATTTACAGCTGAGAGATAGAGGAGTTCCGTTTTTCCCTTAACCACTTAATGTCCAGTGACATGCCAGGAACGTCACTGGTATTTTTCCATTAAGGAGCACTGCGAGTAGTAGCGGGGACTAAAATTGACCACTCCAAGGCCGGAGCGATCTCTATCAGAGTCCCCATTAGGCATGCCAGCACACTTGTTCAGTCACGTGGGCCGGCACATCAAAGTTTCCTGTCTGGTCCATAAAGGACCATACACCCTGGGACTGCTGGTCCTTAAGGGGTTAATAGCAAACTGATTGGAATCAGCAAAGGATGAGATCATAAACATCCCTCTGGCCCCTGAGGTGACAAACGCCAAGGTGCAGACTGTTCCTCCCCCCAAGATATAGTAACTGGTACCAATAGAACATGGAATCTTCATTGGGAGGTTTGCTTCAGGGTTGCAGGGGCATCTCCAGGACTCATCAAGCCCTGGAGTTTCCCGGACGAGTACGGCATTGTCTTAGGAGATGTCCTTTCTGGCCACAATATAGGATAGCCCTGAAGTCCGGCATCTGGACGTCTCCTCTTCAGAGAGCCAAGTGACTGCTCCTATTTCCATGGGCTCCACTTCAGTAAATGAATGATCTGGAGTAGGAGGTACCCTGGCTGTGGTACCCCCCTCTGGATCGCCTATAACTGTCCCATTCTTATTGATGCTCGACCATTCTGTGGCCCAGGAAATGAATGTCTCTAAAGCATCCAGTATTTCACTGCAGGTTAAGGCATCCTTGATGAGTTCATTCAGACCCTTGCTGAAGATCGCCTTGAGGGCTCCCATGTTCCACTCTGTTTCATATGAGCAGGTTCTGAATTCCACAGCGTACTGTGCCACATTGTGGCTTCCCTGATGGATCTCCGTCAGTGCTGACTGAGCTGATGCACTGTGACCGGGAACATAAAAAAACACCCTGAAAGCAGAAATGAAGGTGTCAGAACCCTCCAACAGAGGCGAACCTATCTCAACCAGATAAGATGCCCATGCCAATGCCTCTTCTTTTCAGAGGGAAATCATAAGCCACTCTGGCAGTATGGCTGGTAAAAGAATAAGGCAGGGTTCTAAAGTGAATCAGGCACTGGTTAATGAAGCCTCTACTTTCAGATGGATGGCCGAGTATCTTTCTGGTAGAGGTATTTTGGGTGGTTTACCCAATTCAGTGGACGTAGGGTCAAACCCCATGGGCAGGAACACTAGGTGTAGTCTGGGCTGTAGCAGTGAAAAGGGAAGAAGCTTGTAACATCTCCAGGATAGCATCTAACTTGCAATCTAAATTCCGTATGTGAGAGGCGTGCAAGGAAAGAACTTGAGTTAGCTCAGCTGGATCCATATATAGGATTATGGCATGTTCTTATTGTAACACATGACTGAATATAGCTGGAATCAATACTGAGTGATCTGCTAGAAGCTGGGGTGAGCTGGTTGGGGTGTGTAGGTATTGCTGTATGTACCCTTGTTGAAGCAAAGCCGCAGTTAAAGGTGCAGGCCACAAAGCCCGATAGCTGGACAGGTACACACAGTCACCACTGGAGGCAAACCACTCAATATGCTGGAGAATGGATAACTAGCTGAGACAGGGTTATCGAGTCGTACATGAAAAGTCAATGATAGGCTATAAGCCAATACTGGAGCTGAAGGAGCTACAGTCAGATGAGAAGAGTAGCAGACAGGCCAAGGTTGAATGGCGGGGAGTCTAAGAAACAGGGTAGTCGAGACAAGCCGAAGTCGGTATCGGAATGTTGGAAGAGCAGAGCTGGTCATAGTCCAGCTGGAGTTGGTACCTGAAGGTCGTAGAGACCGAGTAGTCAAGGACTGGCTGAGATCTGTAACAGGGGTGTCAGATGAGCAGGGCTGGTCGAGTCAAGCTGAGTTCAGTAACCAGAATATCATAGAAACAGGGTAGTCAGGACAGGCTGAGGTTGAGTAGTGGTGAGAATCAAAGACTGAAGTGTCATGACCTAGGACAAGGTCAAAGAAGCTGGATAGTCGAAAGCAAGCCAAGGCTGAGGTGAGTAGCACTAGCAAGGCCAGTGACAGAGCAAGGTCAAAACACTGGAGCAAACTTCAGGAACAGCAGCAAACCGGAAATAGCATGAAGAATGAACATCTACCTGCACGGAAACCAGGTAGATAAATGCAAACCAGTCAATCAGGGGTACAGGGGAGGAGACCCAAAAGAGAAACAAGGCACGGATGTGACATATATACTACTAGTTGAACAGCCCGTTACACGGGCCACAGTGCCACTGTCATCCAGTCGCGGGGCAGTCACGCGCAGTAGAGATTGCCCGCGCCACGGCTGATACAGAGCTGGACGCTCCTTCGGAGTGCCCAACTCTGTATCAGCCGCGGCATGGGCAGTCCCTACTACGCAAGACTGCAGCACGCGCAGCAGTGTGTACTGCGCATTTCGTGGTGTTACACACGATTTAGCGAATTATTATATAGGATGTGGAATGTCATTGTAGACTCCACTATGTTGGCAAGACAATCCACCAACTCAAATCAAAGATCAGAGAACATGCCAGAAGTATTGTAAAAGCCTCAAAAGATCTAAATGAGGGTAGAAAACCTCAGTGGCAAGGCACTTTCTGGATGAGCACCAATCTGATCCTAAATTATTGAGTTTGTGGGGTCTACAGAAGGTCTCATTAGGAATACAGGGAGGAGATTTGGAATGAGAGTTATTAAAAAGAAAAACAGACTAATTTTCCTACTTGGAACCATGACACCTGGATTAAATGAGTAGATGCAATTAAGTGTACACATTTAATTTTTTATAGTTACTTATATAATTTATTATATCTTGATTATGTATAGCAATCATTTGAACAACAATATTGAATACTTAATATCTTCATATTGATACATCTATATGTGATATTAAAACCAAACTATTAGCTGAATACAATTTATTGATGTTACTACATGATGGATATATGATGTATATGATGTTAATATAATATGATGGCGTCATGGCAGTGAAGGGCACAAAGAAAGTGGGTGTAGAGTTCACACCGATCCAAGGAGCAGGAAACCGTAAACTGTAGGTACATGAAGATCGTGATGTGGGGAAGGCACTAGAGGGGTGAATTCAGCATTATGAGGTATATGAATACCTAGAAGTCTCCAGCCTGTTTTAAATCAATTGTAAGTTTAATTGGTCTTCTGTAGTGCAGTTACTTTGCACCAGAAATGCAATGCAATTTGTTTGAGATTGTTATGTGGGGAAGACAATCAAAGGGTTAATTGAGCATTATGAGAATCATTATGTGGAGAAGGCACTCAAAGAGTTAATTGAGCATTATACATTGAACTGTTGCCATGTATGTGGCAACATGGTAATGTTTCACAAGATCAGCAGCTCCGATTAATCTTCATAGTATTTGGGCCATGGAGAATGTAATTTCAATACTGTCAGAGTTGTAGTTCAAGAGTAATTGAATTATAAAGTATCCCCCTCCTGCCCCTTTTACTTAGTGTAAGCCACCTCCCCCCAGATGTGGAATCTGGTCCTGGGACAGACAGCTCCCAGCAAGGGACAATCTTCTTACTGTGACCATAACAAAAAACCTGCCCACCTTGACAGGTTTTTCCATATGCTCACTGAAGATTGTAAATACAATATGAGATAGTTTATACAGCGCTATCTGACCTTTACCCTACTAGAAAGGATCATAGAATAAATATAAAGAACAGTGTTAGGGTTTAACAATGTATAAATGATGACACAAACTATTGAAAAAAGGTTTCAATTATTTGTCAAAATGTGTAATCTTATACTGTCCCTAGCAACAAGTTCTTAGGGCATATTCTTCTTTGCTGCTTGTCTCAATGAATGTTGCAGTTCAATCCCATGAAGGTGATCGTCATGCATAGAAAAAAACAGAAATAGGGAGGGGTGAGACAGCGCAATAAAATCTAAGTGTAGTATTTTATTGAGTCAAAATGCACAAATTGCAAAAAAGTGTATATCCTTGAAAGATATAGTAATAAAACAAAGATAAAAAGATAAATAGAAAATAAAAAAATCAAACAATCAAAATGTAATAAAAATGGACTAAATGTCCTATATAGAGAGAAGACTCTCTGTATATAAATGGAGAACTTGCGAGTGAAATATTTATAAATATATTTTTGGACCGGTATGTACAGTGAGCACATTGCATGGACACATACAGAGCGTATTGGGGGAAATATAGAGACAGAATTTGGAGACCTTTTGGTAATATAACAGTAGCAAGAGCCTCTTACATTAGATACAATGTTCATTAGATAATCAAAGTATCACAATCACATAAGAGTGAGGTTCCATGGTGTATCTCAGCGTGTCATAAACCAGGAATGACTCTGTATTCTCCGTCCAACCCCTTTCCGATCCTAGATCGTGACGTATGACTCTCTCCGTGTACTCCGTACTAATGTAAGAGGCTATTGCTACTGTTATATTACAAAAAGGTCTCCAAATTCTGTCTCTATATTTCCCCCAATACGCTCTGTATGTGTCCATGCAATGTGCTCTCTGTACATACCGGTCCAAAAATATTTATAAATATTTCACTCGCAAGTTCTCCATTAATATACAGAGAGTCTTCTCTCTATATAGGACATCTAGTCCGTTTTTATTACATTTTGATTGTTTGATTTTTTATTTTCTATTTATCTTTTTATCTTTGTTTTATTACTATATTTTCCAAGGATATACACTTTTTTGCAATTTGTGCATTTCGACTCAATAAAATACTACACTTAGATTTTATTGAGCTGTCTCGCCCCTCCCTATTTCTGCTCACTGAAGATTGTCCCTCTCTGCGATCCTTCTGGACAGGCTTGCTGCTCTGAGGTGAGCAGTGTTACATCAGTAAAAGGGGAAGGCGGTGGATATTTTATCATTCAATTACTCTTGAACTACAACTAAGACAGTACTGAAATAACACTCTCCATGACCCAAATACTATGAAGATTAATTGGAGTTGCTTTTATTGTGAAACATTACTATCCCTTTAAGCGAGCAGCTTTTTGGTTTAGCAATATTTTTAACATGCTATTTTGTTGGTTGCCATATAGATGGCGACATTTCAATAGTGAACCCTCCATAACTGAAGATCAATTGTTTGTTTGTCAATCTTTCTATTTATCAAAATCTTTCTTGCCTTCTCTCCAACAAGCTTTATTACGTGGGACTTAAAGGGATAGTAACACTTCGTTTTAACTTTATTTTATTTTGTAGGCATTAAAAAAACATGAAGAATGATATAAGTCTTATCTCTCAAACCTTTATGGTTTATGAGATATTCACAAGCAAAGTTCCCCTCCCCGCCCCTTTTTCCTAGTGTAAGCCATCTCTTCTCAGATGTGAGTCTGGTTGTATGACAGTACAGATAACAGAAGGGGACAATTTTCTTTGTATGAAAACAATGAAAGTCCTTCCCCCCTTGAAAAGTTTTTCAGCTTTTTCCATTATCTTAATTGAAGATTGTCCCTCTCTGCAGTCTACCTGGGCATCTCCCTTCTTATCTGGTTGAACAGGGGGGGGATACTTTGTTTGTGAATATCTCTTAAACCATAAAGGTTTCAGAGATAAGACTTATATCATTCTTCATGTTTTTTTAATGCCAACAAAATAAAATAAAGTTAAAATGAAGTATTACTATCCCTTTAAAGCGGAACTTTCATCACATTAATACTGAGCCCCAAAATATAAGTAAAACAGCAATATATAGACTTACTTGTATTTTCAAGTATAATTGCGGCATTACTGAATATATAATTTTTTTTAGGCAGGCAGGCAGGCACCGGCAGGGATCTTGCAGTAGGTGCTCTGCACCTGCACTATCAGTCCTTTCAGGTGCCTTAAGGCACAAAGGCATTCGACTCGCCAATCTTGGAGTTGAAGGGGACAGACAGCACAGACTCAGAGATGACGGCTCTGTAAGATGTCTGCGCTGTCTGCCTAAAAAGTTATATATTCATTAATGATGCAATTATATTTGAAAATACAAGTAAGTCTATACATATCGCTATTGTACTTTATTTTGGGGCTCAATATTAATGTGAAGAAAGTTCTGCTTTAAAGACACAGTCCATTTATTTGACTACGGAGTCAAAAGACTTATTTATAATATGGTGGATATATCCAATATTTTTACATAATATCTTAAATATAATTTTTCTAAATATAGTTTGCTATATTGTATTTTTTATTTTATGCAGCTTTGTACTTCTTTGGAGTTTTTTTTTCTCTGTGGGGAGGAAGGGTGTCTCCTAGCATACTGTTGGGAATTTCAGATACTATGTATTGGTTCCACACTGTGTGCTGGTTAGATCTCTGTCTTATGTTTGACCTCTGTTCTCTCCACTAGTTAGTTAATGTGATTTGATTTTATTTAATCAATTAGACTGTGTATTAATACAGGGAGCTTGTATATTATAATTTTGAATGTAGAAATATTTAATTTATTAACCTTTATGTTAGTATACTGGAAGTGTGGGACGCTGTTGCCCGACTGTTCATTTTTGTTATCCTTGTATTAGTTATGTTAGGTGAAATGTTTTATTACAACTATGCTATTTAGAATCTGTTAGTAGTACTACAAAGTTCACTCAAACGTAAATAAATACACACACATTATCATACATACATAAAGAAGCACAGATACACAAACACATACAGAGAGACACATGTAGATATTATAGAGACAAAAAACACATACATATAAAGACACATATACATGTACTCAGCCACAACTGGAGCAGACGAGACAGCACTCAAATTAAGAAACGTTGATAAAGTTTTATTCCATAGGCGTCTCTAAATAACCAAACGTTTTCGGTCCATGCAAGGACCTTCATGCACGGACCGAAAACGTTTGGTGATTTAGAGACACCTATGGAATAAAACTTTATCAACGTTTCTTCATTTGAGTGCTGTCTCGTCGGCACCAGTTGTGGCGGAGTACTTTTATATATGCATTATATGGGACGTGCACAGCATTATTTAAGTGGTTATTTATGTTTAATTCTTGAGTGCCACTACCAGCTCTTGATACCTGTGTATATACACATACACACACACACATACATAGAAACACATAGATTTGCAGACATATACATAAACATACATACATAGAGAGACATATATACACACACACACACACCTACTTACCTCTGTCACTGGAGGGCTGATGTGAAGGGGGAAGGTGAGAGGAGCAACAGGGAAGGGAAGCATAACTGCATGAACCCTTTCAATGCTAGAGGAGTAGGCAAGGCATTGCAATGGTTAAGCAGCTGTCTTATAGCCTGTGTGTGGCTAGTATTGTTTTTGATCAGACAATGTGCATTGTTAAATGAGCCTTTCAGGGTATTTGTTACTAGGTAATAGGAATAAAGCACGATTGATAAGATTTTGAAATGTGACTGTTGGTTGGGTAGGGATAATAGGAGTTGTAGTGAAGAGCTGATGTGCCCTAGGTTGGCCGATTCTGGATTGAGTCAGTCAAGTTGGGAGAATATGTGGTAACATGATCATCTTCTCCTTTATACTATAAATCATGTATAAAATTACTTGAATTGAAAGATTCTTATGAAAGTAACTAAAAAAAAAAGTTACAGCCTGTATACATTCTTATTTTCTCTACAAAATGCAGAATTAAAAGGGACACTAACACAATGTATTTTAAAATTTATATTGTAAAGTCTATCCTCCTGAATAAGACAAGGGTACGCCTTCTGCTACGAGGCATTTTATTCTAAAGTTAATTTAGCTCAAACGTAATTTTTTTTTAGGTGCAATATCTCAAAGGCCTGACATTTTACAGTTGTGCTGTTGTACATCATCCTATGGAGGTTTATGGTCAATTGGCCTGAACTTTCTATGAGATGATGTAGCAAAAGCACAACTGTAAAATTTCTGGCCATTTAGATATTACACCTAAAAAATGCAAGTTTGAACTGCAATAACTTTTGGATAAAACATCTCAGCAGAGGGAATACCCTTGTTTTACTCAGAAAGATAAACCCAACAATATATATATATATTTATTTTACATATTAAGTGTTACTATCCCTTTAAAGTGGACCTACCTCCTTGAATTAAAGTTCCCATACTTTAAAAGTTAAAGAAAAAGTAACCTGTTATTTTGACTTGTCTACTCTGCAAGAACATAAATATGTCAAGTAAAATTGCCTATACGTTTTCCACCTTCACCCATTTATATATTTTATACACTTTTACATCCCGACAGTGAGGTCACTGAATTTATGAATCCAGGGTATTTTCTGTCTGACGCAGGAAATAGGAATATTTATACATTCTTGCAAGTCTTCCAGCAGTATTGATTGATCTGTATGGTGTAGATACTGTCTTTTCTACATTGTTTCACTTTTTTGTTTATATAAATAAATAAATCCAGGTAGCTGTCAGGGACATAAAAGTGTAAAGAAAAGAAAAAGACATTTATAAAAATAAAAAAAAAATAATAGGAAATTTTGGGCTTTACATATGTAAAAGCTAAAGGTTACTGTTCCTATAAAAACTGTCTATGCATCATTAGCCAGAATATCATCATGTGCATAGTTTAGGACAGGGCTGTCCAGGTTTAGGCCTAAAGGGCCACCAACAGGCTAAGATGTAAGGATTTCCCTGATTAAGCACAGGTGAGTTAATCAGTGGATCATTCATTTTGACTGACTGACCTGTGCTTAATCAGGGAAATCCTTACATCCTGGTCTGTTGGTGGCACTTGCGAACTGAACTTGGACAGCCCTGGTTTAGGAAATATTCATACCTGCATTTCTGGACAGTGAGTTTAGAGTGTATATCATATGCCAATGGATTTCTCAGTCTAATCAATTAAATAATAACTAATTAATGGAATATGCGGTTAGTTCATGAAATATAAAACACCCTTTTATGCTCCTGTTAATTATGGGTCTGTGTAGGACATGCATGTAGATAAAACTATTCATACTTTGGTATTGGTGAACTTGGAGGATGCATGGCATTTAAGAATAATTGAAACTTTCACCACCTCCTTAAATATTACTAAAACTAGTTGAAGAGCCCATTAAACGGGCCACGGTGCCACTGCCAGCCGGTTAGGGGGCAGTCATACACAGTAGAGACTGCCCACACTGCAGCTGATACAGTGCCAGATGGTCGTGGTGCAGTCATGCTCAGTAGAGACTGCCCACAATGCAGCTGATACAGAGCGGGACACTCCTATCAGCCTCATCACGAGCAGTTTCTACTGTGCATGACTGTAGCACGAACAGCAGTCTCTACTGCGCATGGCTGCATTGTTACAAACTTTCTAGCGAATTATTATATAGGATAGTGTATAATATTAGAAAATAAAAATTGTTTAGTTTTATGTATTTATGACATGGTAGCTTATCACACAATGCAGAATCTGCTTCATGTGGGACTCCACAAAAAAAAACAACTTAATTTGTTTTGAAAAAAATGCATTCTATTAGGGTTGCACCGATACCGATACTGGTACTTGTACTCGCGCAAATGCGGCCGATGCCAGCACCGATACCCTGTGTCAGGGTCGGTACTGCAGAGAGGGAGCCCGGGGAGCTGCTCACAATGCTCCCCGGTCACCTCTCTCACTCCTACAGCGTCGGAGCATTGCCACGGGTTACCATGGCAACGCTCCGACGCTGACCTCTGCCGGGGCTCGCGAGAGAACAGCGAGCACCCGGCAGAGGACAGTAAAGGAGGCAGGAAGAGGCAGACAGTGGGGTCAAAAGGAGGAAGGATCAGGAGACCAAAGGAGTGGGGGCAAGAAGAGGCGAAAGGAGGGGTGATCAGGAGGGAGAGAGAGGCAAAAGGGTGAGTCAAGGAGGAGTGGGAGAAAGGGGGATCAAAAGCCAAGACAAAAGGGGGCTCAAGGGGGTAGAATGAAGCAAAAGGTGGGAGAAAGAGTCAAAAAGGGAGAATCAAGAGGTGGTGTGTGTGTGTGTATATATATATATATATATATATATATATATACATACATACATACATACACACACACACGATATTTTTCAAGTACTCACCAATACAAATTACCAGTACTTTTTTTTGCGGTCATTTGCCAGTTTTCCAGGTACCTAAAACATGTAGGTACTTAGAAAACTGGCAAGTGACCGGAAAAAAAAGGTATCGGTAATTGGTATCGGTGAGTACTTGAAAAAAGTATCGGTACTTGTACTCGGTCTTAAAAAATTGGTATCAGTGCATCTCTACATTCTATACATCTTAATACAACAAACAGCTGTGCAACTTACCATAAAGAAATGCATGTGTATATATATTAAAAAAACAAAATAAAAACCTGACAACTTACTGTTGGTGCATGACCCACAGAGAAGTAAATATGCATATTTAATCTACTTGGTAACTCAAGTAGGAAGAATAGGAATCAAGCATATATTTATAGAAAGATGTGGTGTCATTCATTCTATAAATATTAACTTGATTCTGATTGTTTGTCAGCCCTGAGGAAGGTCCCTGTGAGGACCAAAAATGTTTGGGAACAAATCTTCACCTTTTCTATCTACATCCATTGAGTGCTGACTACGGTCTTCCTGCTTGGGTACCAGGTAAAGGAAATTGGTGTATATATTTGGAAATGTGTCTGGCTTCAAGGGCACTTTTTTCTCTCCAAGATTGCCATTGAAAATGTTAAAGCAACTGATTACAAATTAATAAGTTGAAGATCAGAATGTTTCACAGTATGTCACACTTATTATTTAATAGTTTAAAGGAAGTGCAACAATTGTCCCCACATCTTAATTTTGCTGCCCCCGCTTCAAATGGCAACTGTAACCTAAGGATAATTTTTTCTTAGTCTAACAGAAGAACTTACCTATGGAAGTGTTCTTCATACAGCAAACAAATATTACAATATACACACATATTTAACATTGTTACTGTAGTTGACTGGCGTCAACATATGCAGTCCTTAGCTCAACAGGAAGCAATACACCTAAATGGTTTATAGAGTAAATTGTCTTTATAAGATTGTAAACAGATATCAACTAGTAGACTACTACACAGATGCAATTCAATATGTATATAGATACTCTGGACTCTTGTGTTAGTGGAAATTACGCGAGCAAGTACCTCTGTGGCACAAATTAAATAATTTACTGCTATAATTCCCATATATGAACCAGATATAGTAACTACCTGTATATATATATATTATATAATAGAGTATGATGGAGATCACCTCACCAGAAGACAGCATTGAGGCCAAGGTGGAGCAAGGCACTATGCCGGGGTCTTTCCCACACTAGCACAGCTTGCAGGTAGCTCAGCACAGGCTCGTAGCTGCCAAGGTTTTGCAGTAAGGCCTCCTGTACGACACGGACCTTTTCCTCCCTCTGTCGAGCTGCAGCGGACCTAGACCCACTTCTCCTCCTCCGCAGCCCTGAGTTCTCATCTTCGTCATCCGCTCTCTGCGCCATCTTCAATTCGCCCGTAGGCTGTTCTGACGATTCTACGGATTCAGAAGGATGTCACTACTGACGTCACTAAAACGCTGTGACATCAGAATAAAAGCATGATTAAAAAGAAGTATTAAATCCTTCACACGCTGTATGAATCTTAATGACCAGGTTATAGCTGGGGATGATAGCCAAAACTACCAAACTGGGTTTAGCTGCCCCGATGTCTCCCCACTCAGACGTGATGCTTATCACTGCGCCTGCGCGTAGCTGTCAACTGTCAGCCGTCATGTCCACCTTCTTTATTTTTCTGTAACTTGATTTTCCGTACATGGGCGTCATCTGCCGCTTTCAAGCCACAACCCCCCACTTACATGCTATTAACCCTTTAGTTGCTTGTGGAATGCCACAACCCGCTAGACACGGTTGTGGACTGCTCAAAGTTTATCGTTACATATGGGTGTCATTTTGCTTCTTTCATTGGATGACGTTACCAATTAGGCGAGTGTTTTAGCTGTCATACGCGCCGTCACGTGGCGTATACTTCCCTCCCTAAACATGGAGCCGTGTTTGTTGTGTTTGAATCGTTATTCCGTACAGTGACGTTGAGGTTCCGTTCACACAGTGAAAGCGGGTGGTGAAGCGGGAGATGTTCTGAGTGAGGAGAGTTAGCATCATGCCTCGAGAGATCATCACCTTACAGCTGGGACAATGCGGGAATCAGAGTCAGTATATCCTTTTAACACTGTTTTTCCAGTTGGCTTAATGTGACTGAAGTCAGTATTTAGGTGCAATATGTGGAGCTGTTGCTCACCAGTTTTTGCAAATTATTGTGCACTTTGATCATACAGGCGCAAAACTAGGGCAGTATTTGTAAAAACCCTTTTAGTGCGTGAGTGGTATGCAACCATAACTCCCAATAGAGAAGAGGAGCAGTAAAACGTACAATTGATAAACGCCACATTTAGAGCAAAATACATTTGGGGAATTGTTACTTCTCCACCCTTATCGAGATGGGTTGCTCCAGAATTGTTACACCGTCTGTGAACAATGACCTTATGCATAAAGGCAAAGAGGAGCTAATTTGGGGCAAATCTTGGATAATGGGTCAAATCAGCATAATAATAATAATAATAATACTTCATGAAATTCTAATTGATACAAATTGGGCTTTTAACCCTTTGAATACTAGAGAGAGCTCCAAAGCAATGAGTTAGACTCCGTCGTAGTCGGAAAAGGGGGTAAAGCGCAGTTAAAGTAAATGGATATTTGTATTTGTTCCCTATAGTGCAGTTTGTTTGCACCAGAATAGCTCCACTTTACCTATATACATGAAGCCCATTGTTCTTCAAAGCATTTACACCTTTTCATATTTGATTATCTTCCTGTCTTTTTTTTCTTGTAATGGTTTACTAGAGCTCCTATACTCCTTGGAGGGGCTGAAGATGGCATCATATTTAGTTTTGAATAAATAGTTGATGTTTTCAAACTGTTAAAGGGATAGTAATACTTTGTTTTATCTTTATTTTATTTTATGTCATTAAAAAAACATGAAGAACAATATAAGTCTTGTCTCTCAAACCTTTATGCTTTGAGAGATATTAACAAGCAAAGTTTCCCCTCCCTCCCCTTTTACCTAGTGTAAGCCATCTCTTCTCAGATGTGGAATGCAGTCCATAGACCAGACAGATAACAGCAGGGGACAATCTTCTTCCCATGAGAACAATGAAAGCCCTGCCCCCCTTGACAAGTTTTTCAGGCTTTTCCCTTATCTTAAAAGGAAGTATTACTATCCCTTTATCTTTATTTTATTTTGTAGGCATTAACAAAACATGAAGAAAACTATGTCTTATATCAAGAACCTTTATGGTTTGAGAGCTATTCACAAGTAAAGTTTCCCCTCACTGACCAAAATAGTCAAGTCTGCCATCTAGCTGTCATATTTGGAATACAATCCGGGGACCGGCCGTGGCTCTTCAGCAGAGCTGAGATTGCGAGATATAAGAAGAACTACTTCATTTGAATAGTCTACAAAGTGTGCCTGGTTTGCAAGCACACTTTTTAGACCCTTCCAGTGAAAGTTATTTTTATATCTTGCGATCTCTGCTCTGCTGAAGAGCCACTGGTTGATCTGCAGACTGGATTCCAAATCTGACAGCTAGATGGCAGACTTGACCGTTTTGGTCAGTGAGGGGAAACTTTGCTTGTGAATCTCTCTCAACCCATAAAGGTTCTTGCGATAAGACTTATATTGTTCTTCGTGTTTTTTTTGTTTTTGTTTTTTTTTTGCCTACAAAATAAAATAAAGATAAAACAAAGTATTACTAGCCCTTTAATTGAAGATTGCCCCTCTCTGCAATTTACCTGGGCACCTCCCTTCTGATCTGGCTGAGCTGTGTTACATCAGTAAAAGGGGCGGGAGGGGGATACTTTGTCACTGAATTACTCTTGAACTACAACTCTGACAGAATTGAAATAACAAGTCCAAATATTATGATGATTAATTAGAGCTGGTTTTATTATGAAACATTACTATCCCTTTAAATTAGCTTGGACCTCTGATGTCACTTCCCAGATAAATAGCAATAATCAACCCTGTACTTGGCCTGGCCAAAAAGCATTTTGGGCATGAACATCTGTATCAACTATGCTATTATTATTATTTACAATCTGAATACTTATAAGTTCCATTGACAGAGTTAAGCCTTTGAGTACCAGAGGGGTATGCAGTGCATTGCCCTGCAATGCACAGAGTACCCATCTGGCACTCAAAGGGTTAAGGTTGCATTGGCAACAATACCCAGGAAGACAAGATTGCAATTCCTTCTCTGTGAGTCAATTTACTGTGTCTAGACAATGAAATACACTCACAGCTAAGGCTCAAGACAGTAACATGATTGAGAGGGGATCTCTGTCTTTTTCTTCCAGTTACAGTTGCTGTATCAACCCTAGTTCCACTTGTGAAGCCATCCTAGAAGCTTCTTAGCTGATTTCAGCGAAGGGATTGTGGGTAGGAAGAATAAGACCTTTTTTTTTGGAAGGGGTGATTACTAGTGTGACTGACATCAATCATAGTCTTAAATGCTGAACAGCAGATTTAAATAGTTTAATTGTATGCATTACTATTTCTTGGTGACAAATATCCCCCATGTTGCAGATTATATACAGTAACTATAAGACCTTTCTTTCCTGTCACCAGTTGGGTTTGAATTCTGGAAGCAGCTATGTGCAGAACATGGCATAAGCCCAGAGGGCATTGTGGAAGAGTTTGCAACTGAAGGCACAGACAGAAAAGATGTGTTTTTTTATCAGGTAAGGAATATCCTTGCAAAATTTCAGAATTGAAACAACATTTAGTGCCCATGTATTTATCTTTGTTGCTGATGTTGAGTTCTTTAAAGTTTTGATGGCATATCTATCATATCATATGAATCTGGATTTAACTGATATGAGCTTCATATTTCACAAAATATGATGGGGTACATCAAAGTTATTATATACATTTCACAGCTACAAAGTGAAAGTATTCCTAAAATGGAATTGGATTTAAATGAACAGTAAGCCGTATTTCGCAAAATTAACTAAAATTGCTGGTTATGTCCATTTGACTACCACTAACTTGCATCAGTAGCTCAGAGTATTAATGCTTGCTGAGTTGCATGGCCAATCACTTTGTGAAGAGTATATTGAGAAGGAGCTTCCACTTCCCATCTGAGATCAGCCCCATAAATCCAGTGTGCTTGTGCAGAGCCAAAATCCTGCAAGATTTTGGCTTCTCATAAGCTCACTGGCTATGTCGATTCTTGAGGTTTCAGTCCCAGCTCCCTTAGTAACAGTCGCCAATCACAGACCGGAAGTGAAGAGCTTTTCTTCTTAGTCTAAGTGATAAAGCATGGTACTATGTCAGCCATAAAAAAAAAAAATCAGGAGACTAGTAGAGTAAAAATTATACCTTTTATTTGCTAACAGAGTGGCTTTAGTATACAAGCTTATAAGACAACTGTGTGTCTTCTTCCGGCGTAAAACAAATGAAGACCGAATACACGATATATGACTTTAAACACTGATGCATATTATTTTAACGTTAAAATTGTACTGACAGTGAATTATTATCAGTATGGCCCCATAATTCATCCCCTAGTCTCCAGTAAAGTCTCTTAAGTGGAAAATGCAAACTAGATTAATTACCTTTTTGTATCTCCAATGAGTTTTAGTCTTTTTAACCAGAGATGGCTAAGTCTATAGAATGTATGTGTTAACCCTCCAAGCGCCAAAAGGATGCACAACCCATCACTTGCAATGAGCTGTGCAACCTCTGGCACCCAAAGGGACCAAAATATGTTTAGTTTGTAGGTTAATGTGACCTAAATTTCTTTTCACGTTCAAACCACGGTTTTGTGTTCAACTTGGTTATTAGTTTATACTTCCAGATCTTTCTGCCTCTGCACCCCAAATGTTCCATAGACACCAGGGCTCAAAGTTTCCACTTGCCTCCTCGCATTTGGCAAGGAGAAATTGAGTGAGGGCGAGTGGAAATTGAAGCCGTGCAAAGCAGAGCCGGATTACAGGCAAGGTGCACAAGGCGTCTGCCTAGGGTCAGGTCAAACGAAGGGGCTGTTCTGGCCGTGCTCTCCTCCTCATAGTGCAGTGATGGCAGGCGAACCTATGACACGCATGCATACGGCCATGTATCAGATATAGTGTTTTGAGGCAGCTTTTGTAAAAAAAAAAAAAAAAAAAAAAAAAAATGTGCTCAGTCCTGGTGGGACGTGCAGATGCCAGGTGACTCAATTGTAGAACAGTTCAGTGCCTTCTCCCTTTATCCTTTGTGTTACCAAGGCCTTGATAGTAATTTTCATTCAGACAAATCGCGGCCATTAAACAGATCATGCATATTACTGTCTGTAGTAGGACAGAAGAAGTGTCCCAGTGTTTGGGATATTGTTTGGTCCTTGGTACACCCCCACCCGACCATTAATGGTGACATTAATGTCATGGCCAGTCTTTGTGACAACCTTTACCTCTCTTTCTTAGCTAGTTTTGGTGACAAGATGGCTCTGCTTTAGCCAGCTTTGGTGACAAGACCTCTCAGGTCAGTCCTGCTGAGTGACTCACTAAGGTGAGAGAAACTGTTCTGATGTTCTTGTATGGAGCATATACACTGAAATCAATGCAACTTGAAAAAGAGACTCCATATAATAATAATAATAATACTGGAGAGTTTATTTCCAACCCCCGGTGATGAGACCTCTGTGCTATGACCTGGAGATAGACCTTTCAAGTGTGAATAAGGAACTAAAGGACAATCTAAAACAAATAGGTAGGTCTGAGTTTCTGTTGTACAAAGCATCCTTTTGATTCACTTTAACATTCCTTTCTAACTTTACTCCACAAGGTTGATTTCATCAGGTTAAATCATTAGTTTTGCAGGGCTTTAAAATAATTTTAAACTACTTTTTTTTTTTTTTTTTTTTTTTTTTAAATCTTAATATTGAAATATATAATTCAGAGTTTATCCTACTGTTTTAATCTCAAGTTATTGCAGCTGGAACTTGAAATTTTGTTAGAAGTACCTCTACAGCTTGATTGTTTACAGTGGCGCTATTGTTTGACCATGAGATGGGTGGGGTTAAAGGTGGGGATATGAGTGTGGCTAGGCATGGAAACTGGTGGCGAGTAACTTTTCAGTCCTGGCTCGTAGCTCAGGACTTGAAATTTGAGTCCTGACATTGCCATCTGTGGTACATATGTGTGCACAGGTTCCACATATCTTTTGTAGCCATAAGTACCAGCTAAGCGAGACAGGACAAACCCTAAGAAAAATAATACATTCTCTTAGATACAGTGTGAAGAACAAAAGACACACCCCAGTAGATCAACATTTTTGTGCAACTGAACAAAACATTAAAGATCTCAAAGTGACTGTACTGATGGGACACTTTAGGACACAGAGAGACAGAAAAATGTGGGAGCATGAATCGATAACCAAGTTTAACACTCTGAACTGTGACAAGGATAAAAAGGTGAATTTACTCACCAATATTTGTTTTTCCTCTGTGTCCTTCCACGGCATAGACTGTGGGCAGTTAGCACTGCCTTCCAGCTGGTAGGACCAATGTAAATCTTTAAAAGTCTCTCACTTCCTCCCCAGGTCAGTTAAACCGTTGTCCAAGCTGCAAGCTACAGAGTGTTAAATACAGCCATGGTCAATTAGGCATTCTTCAAGATCAAAACACAATAGGAACGATACAATACCAGCATAACCAAGGGAGGGTTGCCGTGGAAGGACACAGAGGAAACACAAATATTGGTGAGTAAATTCACCTTTTCCTCCGTGTCCAATCCACGGCATAGACTGTGGGACTTACCAGAGCAGTACCTCAGCAAGGGAGGGTATCGGCCAATATTCAGATGGGAATGCCTGCTTCGAGCACCTTTCGTCCGAATTTTGCATCTGTTGATGCCTGGACATCCAGTCTGTAGTGTTTAATAAACGTTGAGACTGAAGACCAGGTAGCTGCTTTGCAAATCTCTAGGGCCTTTTGAGCCCAAGAGGTCGAGAGAACTCTGGTAGAATGAGCCTTGATTCCATGTGGAATAGGCAGGTCTGCTGATTCATGTGCAAGTTTGATACAGTCTGTTATCCATCTGGCGATGGAGGGTTTAGAGGCTGCTGAGCCTTTACGTTTTCCACAAAAGTGGACAAACATGTTATCCGTCTTACGGAAAAACAAGGTCCTGTTAAGATAAATCTGGAGTCAACAGATGAGGTCCAGATTATGAAGTCTACGTTCTGTCTCATGTGCAGGTTCTGGACAGAAAGAAGGAAGTACAATTTCTTGGTTTAAGTGAAATTGAGATACCACTTTGGAACGGAAACTCTTCGGTCTGGGTACCACTTTGTCTTGGTGAAATACCATAAACGGAGGAGCTGAAACCAGAGCCTGCTGTTCACTAACACGTCTAGCTGAAGTAACGGCAACTAAAAATGTAGTCTTTAGGGTTAGATGTTTGAGAGATACTGAATCCAGTGGTTCAAAGAAAGGATGCGAGGCCAGTTGTTGCAGCACTATGTTCAAATCCCAAGGAGGAAGAATTTCTCTAATGGTAGGTTTTATTTTAGATATGGATTGGAAGTATCTCTTAATAAGTTAGTGTTCTGCAAAGGGAGTAGCTAGGATAGCTGAAATTGCGGACAACTGTAACCTAAGAGATGCAGGCTTCAGCCCCATTTGAAATCCTGCCTGTAGAAAGTCTAAAATCTTAGGGACCGAGATGGAATTCCTATCTAAATTATGGGAGGTGCACCATCTGTGGAAAGTAGTCCAGACTGTAGAATAGAATCTGGATGAGGAAGCCTTTCTACCACTGAGGATAGTATCTATAACTGTGTCTGATGTACCCTGCAATCTTAGGGATTCCTGCTCAGCCTCCAGGCCCTGAGCTGAAAGAATTGAGGGTCTGGATGAAGAAGAGGACCCTGTAGTAGTAGATCTGGAATGTTTGGAAGAGGAATTGGATTCCTGATGGACAACTGTAGTAGATCCGTGGCCAATTTGGAGCCACTAGGATGATCTCTGCTTTGTCCCTCCTGATTTTTCAAAGGATCTCTGACATTAGGGGTAGAGGAGGAAACAAATATGCCAGAGGGAATGTCCATGGAACTTTCAAGGCGTCTTGAGCTAGAGCCTGTGGGTCTTTCCATCTGGACAGGTAGACTGGACACTGCCTGTCTTCTGCAGTTGCCATGAGGTCTACTGCCGGCTTTCCGAATTCTTCTGTGATCTGGAAGACTAATTTGTTCAGGCTCCATTCTCTGGGATCCACTGTGCGACTACTCAGTAAGTCTGCTTGAGTGAGTCGACCCGATTAAATAGGTTGCACTGAGGGCTAGCAGATTCTTCTCTGCCCAAGATAATATTTGTAACACTAGACTGTTCAACTGCCAGCTCCTTGTGCCCTCCTGATTGGTCAGGTACTGGACAACTGATACGTTGTCGGATCTGATCAGTACTGTTCTTCCTTGCAGATTTGGACCGAAACGCCTGAGAGTCTTCCAAACTGCAAGTAACTCCTTTAGATTGATATGTAACTTTTCTTCTTTTAGAGTCCATGTTCCCTGAACCGTGTTCATGTTCCAGATGCCTCCCCATCCGGTGCTGCTGGTATCCATGTGGATTATCAGCCAGTCTGTTTCCCTGAATGGACGTCCTCTTGCTAGATTGGACTGACTTGTCCACCAATATAATTCTTTTCTGGATGATCGGAAGAGTGGAATCTGGTATGAGGGGTTGAATGGATGGCTCTTGTAAAAAGTGAGTTCTCCTGGGTCAACTGAGAGTGTGCCCTGGCCCGGGGCAGAATCTGATAGGCTGATGCCAGATGTCCCAGCAGTTTCTGAAAGCAATGGATACTGTGCCTTCTTCCCCTGAGAAAACGCTTCACAGCATTCCGTGTACGGGTCTGTCTGTCCTCTGACAGGGTTGCCACTTCTTTCCTGGTGTCGCACTTGATACCTAGAAACAGGATCTGTTGGCTGGGAGAAAGAGAGAGCTTTTCTTCATGTTCAAGAGCCAGCCCAACTTGGAGAGAAGGTTCCTGCAAATGTTTGTGCTTAACTGCGACTTCTGTCTTGAGGTTTCCACAATCAGAATATCGTCCAAGTAAGGTATGACCTTTATCTTGTTGAATCTTAGTTCCGCCATAGCTTTGGTAAAGACACGGAGCCAGTCCAAAAGGAAGAACTCTGAACTGGAAGTGGTGAGGTCGAGGATTAGTCTCATTTCTCTGGAAGGCTTGATAACATGAAAAAGTGTTGAGTAAAAACCCCGGAATCTTTGGGATAGGGGAACCTCTTCTACCACTTTGTTCTTTAGTAATAGATCCAGAGCTGGTTTGATCTGTCAGATCTTTTCCTTGTTTCTGATGACTGATGTCTTGAATCTTGGGGGCAGTCTCGAATTCCAAAGAGTATCCCCTCAGTGGGTCTAGAGCCCACTGATCGTGATGAATTTGGCTCCAAGACTGAAAAAACTCCACCAGCCAGCCCCCTACTGGAAGAGAAGGGGATAGACTGGCTTCATTGTTGATACTGCTCTTTCCTCTGGAAATCTCTTCGATTTCCAGGTTTCTGGGCCTGAACACCCCTGGGTTTAGGATCAAACCTGCCTGGCGGTATCTCCTGGCTTCCCGAAAGGACTGACTCTTGTATTGTCCAGTTCTAGTAGGTGAACGTCGAGCTTTTTTCTCTTGCGGTAGGAACAGGCTCTTGCCACCCGAAGACTTTGTGATAATTTCCTCCAGAGAGTCGCCAAACAATTTAGAACCTGCAAAAGGAAGGGGCACTAGGTGATTTTTTTTTTTTTTTGAGGATGGATCTGCTTCCCATGATCTAATCCATAATGCCCTTCTGGAAGTAATAAGGCAGAGGATTTGGCCAATAATCTGATATAGTCCAAAGACTCATCGCGTCACACCACTTCTCCCCATGCTGCTTCACTGACTAGAAGCACCGGCTTGTTAGCACGCTCCCGCTCACAGCATTACCAGGGCAGGAACAGGAAGAGCGTCATGGAGCGTTCCACTGTTGGAACGCACGCGGAGCAACGGACATCCAGTCAAGGGCATAGTAAAGCGGCTGCTGCTGAACGGATTCCAGGTATGTTGCTATTACTCTAGCTGTATAAACGCTAATGATTATGTTTTGTTAGCTGTATTCTGTAGTAAAGCCTGTGCAGTTAGTTTCTGCAGTTACTATTCTACTCAGTCAGTCCTTAAGTCAGCTTCCAAAGATGCTAAGGCTGAAAAAGCAAAAGCCTCAGACTCAGCAAAGGAGGAGAAATCTGGGCCCAAGGAGAAACCCTGTGCTGGATGTAATAATACTCTGCCTGTTACAGACCCTGCTAAACTATGTACTGCATGCCTGCAACAAGCTGCTGGAGGAAATGTGCCAGTTCAGTTCCAGGACATTTTGGCCTGGATGAAGATTTCTATGCAAGATACCTTCGCATCAACGCAGGAGGCAGCAAGGAAGCGCCCCAGAACATCAGACCCAGATGAAGGTCCGTCAGGGGCTCAAGATGACTATGACGATACATATATAGATATTGAATCAGCGGCATCATCAGTGGAAGAAGGGGAGCTCGTGGAAGAAGCCGGCAGCTTCAGCATAGATAAAATGGATCACCTGGTAAAAACTATGAGGAAAACCCTTGGATTGTCTGACTTGCAAAAGGATTTAAATGTTATGGACACTGCATTTGTGGGCTACAAGAAGGCTTCACCTCAGTTTCCGGTCCATAGCTCAATTAACGAAATTATTCACAGTGAATGGAAGCAGACAGAAAAAAGAGGAGCCATCACCTAAGAGGTTCCACCGTATGTATCCATTCACAGAAGAAGAGACATCTAACTGGTACCAGCCACCTAAAGTGGATGCTGCCATAGCTCAGACCTCAAGGCGAACTACTATTCTCCTTGAGGATGGCACCACACTAAAGGATCCAATGGAGAAGAGGACCGATAGCGTGTTTAAAAAACAGTTTGCCACCATCGGCCAAAATCTCAAGACAGCGACAGCCATGGCCTCTACCTTTAGGACCTTGCGCATCTGGATTACAGATCTAGAAGAGAAGATAGAATCCTCGGTTTCTTAGGCATATCTACTCAAAGACCTAGCCATCATCAAATATGCCATCAACTAATCATGCGATGCCTCTCTAGATAACATTCTTCTACTGGCAAGAGCATCATAACTCTCAGTAACAGCCAGATGCGCCATGTAGATAAAAGCATGGGAAGCAGATCTCTCTTCCAAGAATAAACTGGTCTCCCTTCCGTTTTCTGGAGCCAAACTATTCAGGGATCAAATTGAGGACATAATAAAAAGGTCCTCAGGAGGAAAAAGCCAGTTCCTGCCTCAGGATAAGAAGAGAAGAAGGTCTCCAGGGAGATCAAGGCAATACAGAAGACAGTCCTTTCGGAGGCCCTCAGTTACAAGCCAGGCAGAGGTTATGACCAAAGGAAGAGAGGTACTCAAATTTCCCAGAGGCATGGAAATCGCAGGGATTTCCAGCGACGGGGACAGTTCCCCCAATGAAGCCAGTCTCTCCCCTTCTTCTCCAGTAGGGGGCAGGCTGGAGGAATTCCATTTGGCCTGGTCTCCCATCCATCCAGACAAATGGGTATGAGAAATCATTCAAAAGGGGTACTCACTGGAATTCAAGACTGCCTCCCTTCCACATCGCTTCCTGACCTCCAAATTGAGACAGAAGTCAAAGATCCAGCAGATGAAACAAGCCTTACAGTCCCTACTGACCAACAGAGTAATAGAAGAAGTCCCTCTTCATCAGAGATACCGGGGCTTCTATTCAATCCCTTTTTTTTTTTTTTTTTTTATACTATAAAGCCTACTGGGGAACTTCGTCTCATTTTAGATCTGAAAGACCTCAACACTTTTCTTCACCTACACCATTTCAAGATGGAGACCGTTTCATCCACACTCAGACTAATACAGCCAGAGGAATATTTGACACGGATCAATCTACGAGATGCATATTATCATGTGCCGATCCAGCAGAAACATCGCATTGCCATTCGGCCTAGCATCTGCTCCCCGGGTCTTCACAAAGGTCATGGCATTCCTTAGATTACAACATCTTCTCAAAGTCCTTCCATACCTGGACGACATATTGATAATGGACATCTCTCCAAAAAGCTCTGTCCAGCACCAAAACATGTGTAGCTCAACTACAGAAGCTAGGATGGCTCATAAATTTCAACAAGAGCTCTCTGGTACCCTCTCAGGACCTGGTATTCTTGGGGATACAGTTCAGCACCCAGCTAGGCCAGGCATTTGTCATCCGATCGCCAACAGCGGATCATCAATCATGTCCTCAGGTTTCTTCAGAGAAGAGAACAGACGGCAAAAGCTTTCTCCAGACTCCTGGGACACATAGCATCGACATATCCGGTCATTCCCTGGGCTCGGGTTCATGCTTGCAGAACCCAACTACATTACATTAAATAAGCTATTACAAAACACAACCTACAAATTTCCATCAGCTGATTCCAATCTCAAAACAAACCAGACTGGAATTAATGTGGTGGACTCAACCTACACACCTGGCGAAAGGCAGATCTCTGGTAGATCCGGAATGGCAGATTCTACATACAGATGCCAGCAAACAAGGATGGGGAGGAATATGGAACAACAAGACAATTCAGGGTGCTTGGACTGTCCAAGAGATAAAACTACATATCAATATACTAGAGCTCCTAGCAGTTTGGAGCACATTAATGCATTCCAGTCGAAACCTTCAGCAACAGCCGGTCCTGATCGGATCAGACAATTCCACTGCAGCCCAATACATCCTGAATCAAGGGGGTGCTCGCGGCACCCAATTAAACAACCTGGCGCTCAAAATCCTCCTTTGGGCAGAAATCAACCTACAGTCCCTCACAGCCTCGTTCCTATCAGGTCGACTAAATATACAGGCGGACTTTCTCAGTCAAAATCCAATCGACCCGGGAGAATGGGAACTAAACCCAGGGGTATCCAACAGGCAGTGGCCAATCTGGGTCTCCCAGAAGTAGACCTCATGGCCACAAATCAGAACAAAAAATGTGCCAAGTATCTGTCCAGATGGCAGGATCCTCAAGCCCTAGGGCAGGATGCCTTAAGCATTCCATGGCGGTTCAAACTGGCATACTTGTTTCCTCCTTTCCCTCTGTTGAACGAGGTCATCAGAAAAATCAAACTAGAAAAGGCGGAAGTAATTTTAATTGCTCCATACTGGCCAAGGAAACCATGGATTCCAGACGTACTTCGTATGTCCTGCAGACCTCCTCTACAACTACCAGTCACCTCAGACCTTCTTCTTCAGGGCCCTCTACATCATCCTGACCCAGCCTTCTTCCAGCTCAGGGCCTGGAGGCTGAACGGCAGTCTTTGAGGTTACAAGGTACCTCAGAACCGGTTATTGACACCATGCTCAAAGGGCATAAAGCATCATCCACAAAAATCTACTACAGAGTGTGGCCCATTTTTCACAAATGGTGTATCGTTCATCACTTGGACAGATCAACCATATCTCCTCCCCAAATTCTTGATTTCCTGCAGGATGGATTCCAGAAGGGGTTAAAACCGGCTTCATTGAAGGTGCAACTGTCAGCTTTATCAGCTATATTGGCCTCTCCTTTTGCAGATAACTATCTTATTAGACGTTACCTAACATCCATCTCTAAAATAAAACCAACCATTAGAGAGACTATACCTCCTTGGGATCTTAACCTGGTATTACAACAATTGGACTCTCACCCCTATTTTGAGCCCCTTCAAGAGGTATCGGTAAAATATCTGACACTGAAAACTGCATTCCTCATTGCAGTTACATCGGCCAGGAGAGTTAGCGAACTACAAGCCCTGGTAGCGGTCTCTCCTTTCCTTACATTTCATCAGGATAAGGTGGTACTGCGTCCCAAGCCTTCATTTCATTCAAAGGTTATTTCCCTATTCCACCTTAACCACGAAATTGTACTGCCTTTATTCTGTCCAAATCCAGAGCATGAACTGGAAAAGCGTTTGCACAACCTT